>CM077082.1:1291578-1716578 GCA_039513925.1 Platanthera zijinensis | reverse complement strand
TAGTCTCAAGTGAACAATTTGAACCTGTAATAGCGCATGATCAGTAGGACTCAATCATATGCATAAAAACTAAGAAAACAAAGTTTCCCTTTCTCGAGAGACCCACAATTACCACCGACGTTAAATCCAACAAAAAGAACAAAACTTCTTCGTTGATAAATCCTGTAGAGAATAGAAAAGATACCTATAGTCATGAAGTACAAAGGGACGACGAAGACGACCGAGATGATGGAGATGCCGGCGAAGACATGTTTCTTTTTCCTGCTGTAAAGGAAGTAGTGGAGGCGTTACCTAAACCCGCCTCAGCTACCAGTGCTGCTCTCATCCCGACCATTTTTGTATTCCTCGTCTCAGTACCCTTTCAACTGTTTATTTCTGCGGCGTCCTGCAAAACCGGTGACAAGGAGATACTCTTAGTGGCAAACAGAGCAAAAGGCGGCGACAGCTTGGTCGTCGTCGACGGCTTGGTCGGCGGAGGAGGCAGCGACTCAGAGGCGGACGCACCTAGCCATTCGCACGGAACAAACTTTGTCCTGCTGTGCACTTAGGAAAAGTAGGAAACCTAAAAAAATCCTAATATTTTCTAAAATTGCGGTGCATGTAGTCAAAATTGCATGAAAATTCCCTAAATTATTTTTCCCACTCCTCAACTCATCCTAAATCACCAATCCTAGCCCTAGATTGAAAGCCCAAGGCCCACTTTTAGGCCCTAATTCTCCATACTTAAATATATATATAATAATAATATTTGAGGCAGTATAAAAGTATCGGAAAAAAACTATTTCCATTCTCTATTCTCACGGCCTCCATCAATCTTCCCCTCGCCCCCAACCTTATCTCGATTTCCCATGGATTCAGGCTCCGCCGTCTCCCTCTCTTCGCCGCCGCCGCCGCCGGCAGCTCATGAGTACACCTATCCTGACAGCGAGGAGACGCCGGACCCGGAGGATTACGAGACCGCTTCGGACCCCGGGGTTAACGACGCGGACTCGTCCGCCGTCGCGGGGGACACCATTTCACCGGAGAAAAACGCATTGAAGAGTTCTCCGGAGACGGGGGACCACAAGTATTCGTCGGAGGATGAAGGTGAGATCCACGACTCTACGCAGCAAGGGGATTTGATTGAGAATTCTGATTCCGCTGGGAATTCGAGTAGTGTTGTTTTGGGGTTTGGGGTGAAAAATGATGCTGTTGATGCTGGTGAAGAGGAGGAGGAGGAGAAGGAGGAGGGGAAGCTTTCTTCAGGTTCTGAAAACCTTATCGAAAACGGTGGTTCTAGTGAAAAGAGCACAGGGAATGAACAATCTACCAACCGTGGTACTGGAGAATCCCATGAATTGGAGCCCAAGGAGCTGGAGGAAGGTGATTCCACTGTTACTGTCTTGCAGCCCAAAGCCAGAGAATCTGGAGTTTCAGATTCTGCTTCTTCACCGAACCAGAAGGCGCCGGAGGAAGTGGAGCCAAAGATTGTTGAATCTGAATCTTCTGTTGCTGCCATTGATGAAGTTGAAGGTGAGGCAGGGGGAAATGAGAAATCTTTGAATCTTGATGAATTTTTACTGTCTGATAGTGATGTTTTGAAAGATAACCATGGTGGTGCAGTGGTACCTGCGGATGCGGAGGTCGAAGATGAACATTATACTGATGGAGCTAAGAAATTAGCATCTCCTGCAGTTGATGCTACTGATGGGAAAAAATCTGATACTGGACATCAATTGGAATTGGTGGTCGAAGATGAGAAGAAGCCTGTGAATCTGGTGGAAGCTGGTGTTGTTGATGAAGCTGGATCCAAAGCAAGTGTTGGAGAAGACAATCTCCTTAAAGGCGTTGCTCCCGAATTCGACTCCATTGATTCGAAAGATGAGATTTTCGGAGAGGATCTTGTTGAAGGTCCTGAAATTGTAAATTCTGAGTCCTTCAAGAGTAGTGCAGATGATCTTGACCAAGGGCATTGCAGTGAGATTAGTGATAGCAGCCCCGTTGAAGGTGAAATTGCACCTCACACAGCTGCAGATGATGGTGATTTGAACTCAGCTGAAGAGGTGGAAACTCCTTTGGACATTTCGAACAAAGCTGTGGTTGGAGATGAGAATACTCGTGGAGCTACTACTGGGACGACTCATGAGAAGTGTGAGGATGATAAGCCTGATGAAGTAAATTTGAGTGAGATCAGTGAAGGAAGAACTCCTCTGAGTGAAGAAATTGGTAATGAGAAGGTGGAGATTGATTCAGAACATGTTTCTAGTCCTCTTCATGGTGAAGGTGAAGTAGAGGCAGAAACTCTTCCTGTCATTGCAAAAGAAACTGTGGTTGGGGATGATAATACTCGAGGAACTAGTACTAAGAGTCCTCCTCAAGTGAGTAATACTGATGGGCTTGATGGTGCTCTGAATCAAGAAATTTTTGAAGTGGTTGGTTCAGAACATGCTTCTGGCCATGGAGAAGATGAAACTGAACTTAAGTTGACTGCAGATGATGGTGATTTGAAATCAGCAGAAGAGGAGGAAGCTCTTACCATTGTTCCAAAAGAAACTATTTTTGGGGATGAGAATATCGAAGAAATTATTAATGGAAGTACTGATACGTGTCTGAATCAAGAAATTGGTGAAGATAAGTTGGTGCCTGGTTCAGAAAATGCATCTGGCGTTGGAGACGAAGAACCTGCACCTGAGTTAACTGCAGATGGTGGTAATTTGAACTCAGCAGAAGAGGTGAATACTGTTCCTGTTATTACAAAAGAAACTGTTGTTGGGGATGAGAATATCGAACAAACTACGAATGAAAGTCTGCCTCCGGATAGTGATACCCATAGGCTCCAGAGTACTTCTCTGGATCGAGAAATTGCTGAGGATGAGCTGGTGCTTGGTTCAAATCATATTTCCCATGGAGAAGAACCTGCAAATGAAACTGTGGTTGGAGATGAAATTCTTCCTCAAGTTCCTGATTTGGATCAGAAGGTGGAACCTGATGCTGGAGAGTATCAAAAAAGTGTTGTTAAGGATGCGAAAGATGAGGATGAAGAGGAAGAGGAAGACGGAAGAGTTTCTGATGGCCCAGCAGGAGTTGCTATATTGCATGGTTCTGAGGCTGCAGAACAGATTATAAGGGAGATGGAGAGGATTTCTTCTAGTCCTCAATCAGGTCTTCATGTGGATGGACAGATTGTCTCTGACTCTGACGAGGCGGTGGATTCCGATGAGGACGGTGAAGGTGGAGAGCTGTTTGATTCTACTGCATTGGCCGCACTGCTCAGAGCTGCAACTGGTTCTTCTGATGGCACAGTCACTGTCACCGCTCAAGATGCTGCCAGAATTTTTTCGGTGGACCGTCCGGTTGGTCTTGGAACGTCGGCTCCGTCTCTGAGGCCAGCTGCTTCCCGTTCGACTCGTCCTGGCCTCTTCACTCCCTCAGAGATTGCCACAGTTGTTGAGACAGATAGTTCCATGGATGATGATGAAAAGAGGCTCCATGAGAAAGTTGAGCAGATAAGGGTGAAGTTCCTGCGCCTGGTTTACAGGCTGGGCCATTCTCCAGAAGATTCAGTGGCTGGTCAAGTCCTATATCGTCTGAGCCTAGCAGAAGGGATCAGGCGAGGAAGACAGACAAATCGTGCATTCAGCATCGAGAATGCTAAAAAGCGCGCCTTGCAGCTTGAAGCGGAGGGGAAGGATGATTTGAACTTCTCATGCAACATAATGGTGATAGGGAAGACCGGTGTCGGGAAAAGTGCTACCATAAACTCCATTTTTGGGGAGGAGAGGTCTCAGACTAATCCTTTTCAACTGACAACAGCTTCTGTTAGAGAGGTTTGTGGTGTGGTAGATGGTGTTAGAGTTCGTGTTCTGGACACTCCTGGACTCAAACCTTCCATAATGGACCAGGCGGCGAACAGGAAAATCCTGTCATCCATAAAGAAGTCTACGAAGAAGTGTCCTCCGGATATTGTACTCTATGTCGACCGCATGGATACGCAAACCCGTGATTTCAATGACCTGCCTTTGTTAAAATCGATTACTAGCATTCTTGGCTCATCAATCTGGTTCAATGCGATTGTTGCTCTTACACATGCTGCTTCTGCTCCTCCCGATGGCACAAATGGTTCTCCTTTGGCCTATGATGTTTTTGTCTCTCAAAGATCTCATGTCGTTCAGCAATCCATTCGACAGGCAGCTGGTGACATGCGACTCATGAATCCTGTAGCTCTTGTTGAGAATCATCCTTCCTGTAGGAGGAACAGGGAGGGTGAGAGAGTTCTTCCTAATGGACTGAGCTGGAGGCCTCAGTTACTTCTTTTGTCTTATGCGTCAAAGATATTATCCGAAGCCAATTCCCTACTGAAACTTCAGGACCCTTCTCCCGGAAAGCTCTTTGGGGGTTTCCGCCTTCGTTCCCCGCCGCTTCCGTTCCTGCTGTCTTCCCTTCTTCAAGCCAGAGCACATCCAAAACTTTCTGGTGATCAGGGTGGTGATAATGCTGATTCTGATGTTGACCTCGATGAGTTTTCTGATGCAGAGCAAGATGAAGAAGTTGATGAGTATGATCAGCTCCCACCATTTAAGCCTCTGAGAAAATCCCAGATTGCCATGCTCACTAAGGAGCAAAAAAAGGCCTATTTTGATGAGTACGATTATCGGGTTAAACTTCTTCAGAAGAAACAATGGAAGGAAGAGCTCCGGCGATTGAAAGAGGCCAAGAAGAAAGGGAAGGGTGGCCCAGATGAGTTCCCCAATGGTGATATGCCTGAAGATTACGATCAGGAGAGTGGTCCAGCAGCCGTGCAAGTCCCTCTGCCGGATATGGTACTTCCGCCTTCTTTTGACTGCGATAATCCTGCATTTCGCTACCGATTTCTCGAGCCAACGTCCCAGTTTCTGACTCGGCCTGTACTAGACACCCATGGTTGGGACCATGACTGTGGTTATGATGGTGTCAACATTGAAGAGAACCTTGCTATTGCTGGCCGTTTTCCTACATCAATGGCGATTCAAATCACAAAGGATAAGAAGGAATTCAACATCCATCTTGACTCTTCAGTTGCGGCCAAGCACGGAGAACACGGCTCCACGGTTGCTGGGTTTGACATCCAATCTGTCGGGAAGCAGCTGGCTTACATCTTACGGGGTGAGACCAAATTTGATAGCTTGAAGAAGAACAAGACTGCTGCTGGAGTATCTGTTACTTTCTTGGGAGAAACTGTAGCTACTGGATTGAAAGTAGAGGACAGGATATCGATTGGCAAAAGGCTTGGTCTCGTGACCAGCACTGGGGCAGTACGTGCGCAAGGAGATGTTGCCTACGGAGCTAACCTTGAGGTGCGCCTTAGGGACAAGGACTACCCTATAGGTCAAGCTCTCTCCACTCTGGGACTATCTCTGATGAAATGGAGGAGTGATTTGGCTCTGGGAGCGAATTTACAGTCTCAATTTTCTGTTGGTAGGAATTCAAAGATGTCTGTTCGAGTTGGGCTGAACAACAAACTCACCGGGCAGATAACGGTTCGGACAAGCACCTCAGATCAGTTTCAGATTGCACTTGCAGGTATCATTCCATTAGCAGTCCATATATATAGGACCATGAAATCTAATGAGTCTTATATGGATCATTAGATTTTTATTTCCTTTCAAGTTGTTTGTGAGAGGATTGCTGATTTAGCTTTTGTTGAAGATGAGCATGGTCTACTTTTTTTAATGTTTTTCTATCATCTCAAATAAGGTAGTTTGATTTTGAACTATTGTAGGCCACCAGTTAACTTGATTATTGATGCCTTCATATTAGTTGTTCCTAGTGGGAGTTTATAAACCTCTTGGAATGTGCATGATTGTTGTGTGATACTCAAATATTTTATAGATCAAGCTAATATCTGCTTGCTTTCTATTATTGAACACAATTTGAATTTTGCTTCAGGTTTCTATATTTGATTTGCAGCCTTCTATATTCCTTCTCTCTTCTTCTTCTTCCTCTAATTCTATATTGTCATCATAATTAGGCTTATCCCAAGTACTATTGTTCAACCACCCTTCTCTATTCGCATGGTAGGCAGGTGACATAGGTTGAGGATTCAAAACCAGCCATAGTCATGGTATTGTTTTGCTCCCGGCCATTTGATTCTCCTGTCAAATATACTGTGATTGTTAATCTTAAAGTTTATACTTATATACCAAAAAATAGTCGTCAACTCAACACATCTGGGGTGACACACGGCTCAACGAGCCAATGTAGCTAGATGATTCAATCTATTCACTTTTTGGCACAAAATTTTTTATGTCCGAGCTTCGGACACAAATTGTTATTCAAGGCATAACTGAAATGTCATTTCTGACTTTTGAAATATCATTTCGAATATTTGAGATATCATTTATGATTGAAGAATCTTTTCTACTGCGGAATGATCTCAGATGTCGGAAACAACATCTCAGATGTCGGAAACAACATCTTAGATGTCGGAAACGACATATCAGATGTGTCCAGATAAAATTTGTATCCGGAGCTCTGACACAAAAATTTCCCCTTTTCGATAGTTGGTTTGGTCATGAGCAAGATCCTATCAGTTACCAACAATTTGACACCAATATTAATTCATCGACTGGACAAAAGAGGGCATTTTCAGAATTATCTCTTGATTTGCAATCCACATCCATATCCTATTCATACCTATGGAGATCCTACCTAGAAGACCCATTCGACTATTCATTGTAGGGCTGTTAGGAAAGCACAAGAAATCCCGATGTAGATCTTCCCGCTTTACCTCATTAAGGCAGTTCATACTAATAGGTCTGACAATGTTTCCTTTATAAGGTAGCCTTCAATGTATTTTAATATACATCTCACAGTTCCCTATATATCTGTAAATCGAGTGAGGATGTAGCTTCTGAAACCCTCACTTCATCAAGCTTGTAAAACCCAGCTTACAAATCCTCCCTTCTCGAGCCAACTGTAATTTCTTGGTGTATCTGAGGGGAAGTTATATACATCTCTTGGGTAAGCAAGGGATCTCTCTAGGAACAACTCCTCTTTTTTTTGTCCGTATTCTCTGATAGAATATTATTGTTTCATTCACTGTCTCTTGCTTGTTATTTGACTGTAAAGTTGTGGTGATAAGTAGCCGCATATATGGACAAATTATGAGTAAACATCCTAGGAAGTTGTGTGAGCATGAAATCAGCCAACATATGTATGAAACATTAGTTCGTCACAGAGCAATACCTCCCATTATGGGGAACACTTTACTACTCTAGTGCAAAATATGGATAGGTCCGCGGTGACGACCTTGTGCATGTTAGGGGTTGCATGGAGATACCCCCACAACTGGTCAAAGGAATCCCAATTAGTGCGCATACGAGGATACCTACAGATCCCATGAGGGGTTCTTCAATCATCTCTCCTGCATTTCAATGTCCATCAACCCAACTTCTCCGAGGAAGCTAACCCGAGGATAGAGGACGACAATGAGGAATTTGTTATGGGCTTCACGCCCGGTTATTATCGAGTGGGTCTTTCTTACTATTGTCTTTCTTATTGTTCTCCTTTCTTATTGCTCTCCTTTATTATTGTTGTCTTTTATTAGTAGTTGGGGGTTAGAAGTTAAGAGTTATCATTGTATGGTTTTTGTAAGCCTATTTAAAGGCATGTGTTGTTTGGATGAAGGCATCCGAGAGGTTAATTATGTTTCCTTAGTTTTAAGAGATTGTGATAGTTCTCTTTCTTTCTCTGAGCACACCTCACCTAGACAGCTGCGATTCCGGCTCTATAATATCCTTCGCCTCCATCCCGCCTCCATCCATCCTTCAATGACTCTACCGGGGTTACGGGATTGACCCATAACCTGTTTTATTAAGGCGCGCGCCTAGGCGCGCCTGAGGCACCAAACGCCCTCTTTTGTGCCTCAACATGGCTTAAGTGGGCGATGTGCCTAAGGCGCGCCTTGGTGCACCCAAGGCGCACCCGAGGAGCATCTGAGGGCCTGAGGCACACTCAAGGTGCGCTTAGACGCCCAATTTGCTGAAATTGAGCGGATTGGGTGCCCAAATTCGCTGGAATTGAGCGGATTGGGGGCCCAATCCACTGATTTTCAGTGGCTTGGGCGCCCAGTCCGCTGATTTTCATCGAATTGGGCGTCCAATTCGCTGATTTTATTTTCCCCCAATTTTGCACCTCACGTGCCTCAGGCGTGCGCCCGCGCCTAAGTTTTAGGGACCCTTTGCGCCTCGGTGTGCCTTTAAGAACATAGCCCATAACAATTTGGTATCAGCGCCCATCTAGGTTGTCAGGATCGAGATCCTAGATGAGATCGTTTCGAGGTAGGGTCGGATTTGATAGTAGGGTTGGAGCGAGGATCACATTACAAAATCAGGATCGATTTACAAAATCTGGATCGTAGGATCGTAAGATCCTATGATCTGGATCGCGATCCTGACAACCTTGGCGCCCATCCTTCCTCCTTCATTTTCAACACGCTCCACCTGCAAAACCACCGATTTCAATCCTCCTCTCTTCCACTGATCCAACAACATTCTCGCAAGTAGCTAATGCTTTCTTTCAAGCTCATGGTAAGTAAGAGCCATTCACAATTGCAAAATAAATCGAGCCACTCCATCTCCACTGTTCACAGACCGGGCATTACCTTCGCACGTGACCTGCACCATCTTCGACGAAACCCATAATAACTGCTCCTCGTCAGCACATGTCGACGCTACAGGGCTTCTCCTTTCTCGGGTGTGATCCACACCTTCCAGTGAACCCGTGGGGCTCCGCACTCCTACCAGCACCTTCCTCACTCGTTCCTTCCTTCTGAGATACACACCTAATTATCGAACCGCCTATCTGTTGCAGGTCTCCACATAAACGCAAATTGAGTACCTCCTGTCACACGCGCAGAGCCCTCGAGCCCAGCACTTACCGACACCGTTCCTCGGTGAACTGCACGATTTGTTGCCCTGTGCGTCTGACAATCATGTATTTTTTCAAGCCCTACATGCGTTTTCTTTTGAGCCCTGCACGTGTTTTCCTTTGAGCCTCCTACTGCCGTACACACTTATTAAATCAAAGTGGTTAATTAACTGCTGTATACTGTATTACAAAAAAAGAGTGAGAGAGACATGAGTGTTTATTTTTGGAATCATCATAGGGATCGGCGCGGCTCTCGCGACAACTCAAATATTCCACTTGCTTCGGTGGACTCAAGACGACCCATTACCCGCTCCTTTTCTCGTTCTACTCACAACATGGGGGACTTCCCAGACCAAATGAGTCAGCTTATTGCACTGATGCAGACACTTCTGAATCAAATTGATGCGGACAAACGACACCAAAAAACTTGCCCCTGTTCATACCAAGCTCGATGGACTCACGCCGACCATCCAAGTTATTACAAGCACTCAGATGCCTCAACTACCCCCGCTACACTGTGTCGCCACCTTGTGCACTACAGGAAGTGCATGTCGTTCCCTTTTACACTAATTGGTATTTCCCATTTATGATGGAAAGATAGGGACAACAACAAGTGTCGATAGTGGAATGGATTCGTCTGTCATCATTCCACCTTCTCGGCTCAGCTTAGCTATGGTTCACATGTTTATACGCCGAACAATCAGGACTAACATGGGAAGTCTTCAAGAAGCCTAAAACATGCGATTCTGTCCTCCCATCCACAAACAACCCCCTCAGTGCACTCACAACATTACAACAAATAGAGTCCGTGGATGCTTATTTGGAACTCTTCCAGATTCGCCAGACTCACGTTATGATGTTCCCAGAGATGCAGCTCACAATCTTTATAGTTGGGCTTCATGAACAACCGCGACTGGTCGTTGAATTTAAGGCTCCTTTGGACTTGGTAGCCGCTATGAGTTTAGCAAGATTGTGCGAACGACGACTTCAGCTGGATCAGTGTACTTGTATACTTCCAGGCGCAGGGATTCATGACAACCCAAACGCCACATATCCACCTGCTCTCTCATGCAGAAATGTCTGAACGACGCACAAATGAGTTATGCTTTAACTGCGATGAGCATCATACCCGCGGACATTGCTGTAAGAAGCTCTTTTATCTGGATGCGGAGGGCTCTAATGAAGAGGGAATTGGGTGACGTCAACGCCAGCTTTGATCTTCCTTGAATTTGAGGTCAAGCTCATTTTGAACGGCGGGAGTGATGTTACGGGCTTCATGTCCAATTATTATTGAGTGGGCCTTTCTTATTGTTGTCTTTCTTATTGTTGTCTTTATTATTGTTGTCCTTTAGTATTGTTGTCTTTATTATTGTTGTCCTTTAGTATTGTTGTCTTCTATTATGTTGACATTTATTAGTGGTTGGGGGGGACTAGGAGTTATTATTGTGGTGGTTTTGTAACCCTATTTAAAGGCATCCAAGAAGTTAATTCTATTTCCTTATCTCCAAGAGATTGTGGCAGCTCTTTTTCTCTCTCCGAGCACACCCCGCGTAGGCTGCCACGGTTCCGGCTCTACAGTATCCTTCGCCTCCATCATCCCCGCCTACGTCCATCCTCCGGCTACTCTACCGGTGTTACGGGCTAGGCCCATAACATAATTCTCTAATTCCTTCAAGGAGCCAAACCATTGCTACCACAGTGGTGGGTTTGATCCCACTGCTCACACTTTAGTGGTTCTGCCTCAGGTTGCATTAGAAATTCAATGGCATATTCTGCCTAAAGTGTTCTAATACTACAATAGTTCCTTAAGAGACCGGAAGGACCAAAAGATGAAGAGAAGCCGACGAGTTTCGAAGAGGCAAGCACACCCTCAACATCCAATCAGGGCAAAGTGCCACAAAAAATATTCGCAATATAAGATTCCCCTTTTCACAAGTGGTCGTGTTAACAATATATGCCCTAACTTGTACTTTTGTGGTACTCACACAATCGACAAAGGTGTTCGGGGTATGTTTTACTTTTGTTCTTTTTTATATTGCAATAAAAATATTTTTCCTTTGTGATTCACTTATTGTTAGGGCTTAATGTGCTCTCCGACCAAATGAGCACCACCAAGGCCCCTAACAGCATATGCTCAATGAGAGAACAACACGTAAGTTGTGCAGCTTTACGTGTGTGGCTTGTCACGTGGTATATCTCCTTAAGAGACACCCCGTAGCACCTGAACCAAAACCTCTTATACGACATATGCTCATTGTGAGAATAAGTCGTAATTGTGCGGTTCCAAGGGAGTGGTCTTTTTGCAGTATATCTCCAAACAAAGCACCCATAGCGAGAACGAACCCAAATGAGTATAGAAGTCGTCGAAAGGCGCTTACAAATTCCACTTGACATTGGCAGGGTAGGTTGATGATGATGAATGCTGTAAGATGCGACTCAACGTGAGATGTGGTGCACTTACAAACATACTCTAATGTGTGTGTAAATGCAACGATCAGTCCCATTTATTTAGCAATAAACAATTAATTAAAATAAAATATAGCAAGGGCACATTTGTTCATAAAAAATTTAGGGCAATGTACATTATTTTCACACCGACATGTTATTGACACACAAAAAATAAAATATTTAATTTTTCCACACCAAAGCTAAATTTTTTATTGGCAGAGTGCAACATGCAGATTGTGCTAAAGACAACTAGTATTTTAAAAAAAATTAAGATAATGTTGAAAGACCAATGTGTGGAAGAACCATCTCATCATCAAGAACCATGCTTCCCTCCTTGTAAAAGGAAGAACCATGCTTCCCTCCTTGTAAAAGGAAGAACCATGCTTCCCTCCTTGTAAAAGGAAGAACCATGCTTCCCTCCTTATAAAAGGAAGAACCATCTCATCATCATCCGCATCATCATCCAAGCCCTTTCTCTTCTCCCCAAGCCAAGAAACCATACGCTTTCTCCTCCACCCCCCTTTTCCTCCAAAAAACACTGATAAATCCCTCACAAACCCCCAAATTAGATACCGCAGATCCCAAACTGATGTCTTCCAACTCGCTTTTCATTCTCTCTGCTCTCCCCCTTCTTCGCTCTGCTCTTTTCCCATCAAACTCCATGGCCGAATCTCCATATTGCAATGAAGAAGACAGAGTAGCTCTCTGTTGCGAGCCCGTGATTGAGAGCGTGTGGCCCGAGAAAGAGGAGGGAAATCCTCAAGGAAGGAGGAGGAGATCACCCGAGATCTCTGGGGATCTATGGTGGCAGCGGCGGTAGGGCGTGCAGCGTGCGGGTCGCGGCTAGGGTTCGGCGGGATTTCTCCCGATAGAACGGAAGGAGAGAGAGAGAGAGAGAACTAGAGAGAGAGATTTTTACTAATAACTTTTGCTTTTCCTTCCCCATAACCGGACCCCCCCCATTAAGGTTTAAATGGGTGGTAAAAATACCAAAACGACCCCTCACAAGGCTTAACAAAAATGTGAGGATTAAAATTATGAAAGCATAAAAATTGCGATTACAAAATAGTAAGATAAATTAGGTGGACGCCACTCAAGGCTCGCGGCGCTTGTATGTACGCCCCCAACGTGAATCCGTAACATCTCCACCCGCCTCGACATCAAGCTTGACCTGGGACGACGACTGAAGTGGAACCAAGGGCACCGTGGGCGGCTCGCTGATGAAGGCCTTCAGCTGGGACACGTGGAAGACATCATGAGCCTGGGCGTCGACAGGGATCGGAGGCGATACGCCACGTCCCCGATGCGGTGGGAAATCTCGAATGGCCCGAAGAACTTGAGCCCCAACTTTTGAGAAGCGGCCTTGGCAAGGGTAGACTGGCAGTAAGGGAGGCGTCGCAGCCACACCCAATCCCTAGGCGCAAAGAACAACTCGCGGTGGCCCTGATTGTAGGCCGTCTCCATGCGTGCCTGGGCCTGAAGAAGGCGGTCACGCTTAAGGTGCAGAAGGTCATCGCGAGAGCGCAGCTCGACATCGACGACAGCGGAGCGGGCAGAGGCACTCCGATAGGTAAGTATTATGGCGAGGCGGGGCGGGTTACGACCGTAGATGAGACGAAAAGGAGTGGTCTGGAGGGCCGTATGATAGGAAGTATTATAGCAATACTCTACCCATGGAAGCCAACATGCCCAATCCTTGGGGTGATCCTCCGTAATGCATCGAAGGTACATCTTAAGCGTCCGATTGACCACTTCGGTTTGGCCATCCGACTGGGGATGATAGACGGAAGAGAGGGCCAGCTTCGTGCCGCAGAGGGTGAAGAGCTCCTGCCAAAACTCAGAAGTGAAATCCTTGTCTCTGTCATACACAATGCTCTCTGGTAGGCCATGAAGGCGAAACACCCGATCGAAGAAGGCACGGGCCACCGTGGGGCCGGTGATGGGGCGGCTCATGGCATCAAAGTGAGCCCCTTTGGAGAACCTGTCGACAACCACGCAGATGATGGAGTGGCCCCGAGAGGGAGGCAATCCCTCGATGAAGTCCATCGAAATATCTGCCCAAATCTGAGTAGGAATCGGGAGTGGTTGCAAGAGGCCCGCAGGTGAAAGAGACTCGGTCTCGTTGCGTTGGCAAATAAGGCATGTGATAATGAAGGCCTGGATGCTCTGTTTGTGGCCGTGCCAAAAGAACTCAGCGTGAACGCGTTGAAGGGTCTTGTGGACCCCCTCGTGTGTATGGCCATGGACTGCCGCCAGAATATCACTAATCAGTGGGGATGAGTCGGGCACGAAGAAATGATCTCGGTATAGAATAAGGCCGTCCTGGGCTGCCCAGTGTGTCGGCAGGCGTCCCTCCTGAATGCGCTGTAAGAGCTCGGTTAGGGCCGGCGTGTCGAGGATCTCCTAAGTTCCTAACGGAGGCGGGGCAGAACAAAAGACAATGGTGTGGAGACGGCGAAGAGAAGTGCGCCAGAAGTGTCACGACAAGAGAGAGCGTCTTCCGCACGATTCAAGTGCCCCGCCTTGAATTCCACCCAAAAATCATAGCCCAAAAGCCGGCTCATCCAATGCTGCTGCGGAACTGTCGTCAAGCGTTGCTCCAATAAATATTTGAGACTGAAATGGTCGGTGCGGATGAAGAAAGCTCGGCCCCACAAATATGGTCGCCAGTGGTGAACGGCCTTAGCCAAACCGATGAGCTCCTGTTCGTATGCCGGGAGCTTGCGATGGTGGAGCGCTGTCGTATGGCTCTAATAAGCAATCAAATGTCCGTCTTGTCGTAGGACCGCCCCACACACGTGTTCGGAGGCGTCGCACTCCACCTGAAAATCCCTCTTGAAATTTGGAAGTTGAAGGACCGGGGCCGAGACCAAGGCCTGCTGCATGCTCGAAAAGCCGCTGTGGTGGCGTCATCCCAAACAAAGCACTAGCGGCGCAATAGAGAGAGTATGGGAGCGCCGATGACTGTATACCCCTGGATGAAGCGGCGGTAGTAGCCCGCCAAGCCGAGGAACCCGGGAAGCTCCTGCTGAGTCTGCGGAAGAGGCCAATCGAGGACGCCCTGAATCTTGATCGGATCGGCGGAGACTCCCGAATGGTCGACGATGTGGCCCAAATATGCCACCCTGTCCGTGCCGAAGGAGCATTTGGCTCACTTGAGAAAGAGCCGATGAGAGCGGACCAGTTGGAGGACGGTGCAGAGGTGATCCAGATGGGCTTCCCAGGTCGTGCTGTACACCAAAATATCATAAAAAAGCAACACACATCGACGAAGGAGAGAGTGAAATACCTCATTCATGAGGGCCTGGAATATCGATGGGGCATTCGTGAGGTCGAAGGGCATCACGAGGAACTCAAAATGCCCATGGTGTGTGCGGAATGTCGTCTTCTCCACATCTGCTGGAAACATACAGACCTGATGATAGCCCGAGCAGAGGTCGAGCTTGGAAAAGAAGCGGGCTCCATGCAACTCATCCAATAGCTCTTCGACCACTGGTATGGGGAACTTGTCCTTCACCGTGACCATGTTCAAGGTGCGGTAGTCAACACAGAAGCGCCATGAGTCATCCTTTTTGTGAACTAAAAGGACCGAGGAAGAGAACGGTGAAACACTGTGACAGATGATGCCCCGACAAAGCATGTCGGTACACTGTCGCTTTATCTCATCCTTATCCTGGAAGGGGTAGCGGTAAGGACAGACGACTACTGAGGCGGTATTTGGAAGAAGATAGATGCGGTGGTCATGGCTGCGCGAGGGGGGAAGCTCGGTGTGTGGAACCATAGTGTCTCCAAACTCGTCGAGAAGGGACGAGAGATCATGCTGCACTGTGGGCTTGAGCTGAAGGGAAGAAACACGACTCAAATTTGCTATCGGGCGGCTCTGCCAAACCGTCGGGTAAGGGCCCGTGCTCCAAGACATCGTCATGCTCTCCAAATCCCACAAAATGGGGCCAAGGGTGCACAACCAACGCGTCCCCTGAACCACTTTGAATCCTCGTAAGGCGATAACAAAGAAGTCGACATCAGACTGATAGTCCTCCACCACGATGGGAACGGCTCGGCAAACCCCGGTACATGCCATGACAGCGCCATTAGGCATGGTCACACTCAAACGACTGCGACTGGTGATGGGAAACTGGAGCCGCTGGGCAACGAGATCACTGATGAAACTTCCCGTACTGCCAATGTCCATGATGGCTAAGAGTCGGTGCCTGCGAAGGTGATGGACATCTGTAGTGTGTCAGAAGTGTGAGGGCCCGACATGACATTGATGGAGATTGCCGCATCCCCTTGCCCGTCATCCCCAAGTTCCTCGTCCGAGGGATCATCAACCTCAAGCCAAAAGAGGCGCTTTTAATGGTGGCCTTTCCCATAGGCCTCATCACAGTTGAAGCAAGGGCGGCGTTCTGCCATCTCCTGGTTCGATAGACGCCGTATGGTGGAGGGCCACTCCCCTTCCTTGGGCCTATGTATGCTGCCGCTCACGGGTGGGTTGGGCTGGCCGGAACCCCACAAAGAGCTGTCACTGGTACTACGCCCCAAAATATGGTCGGTCCAACAGAATGCGCTTCTCGCAGATGCGAGCCAAGCTCATCGCTGTAGTGAGATCTGGTGGATTCTGAAATTCCACATCCATGCGCAGCCGCTCATGGAGGCTCGCAGTGAAGAAGGCTACCCGGTGTGCTGGGGGAACGGGCGGGGCGTGGGCGAGGAGTAGCTGGAATTTCTCCAAGTAGTCATCAATGGTACCGGTCTGCTTGAGAGAGATTAGGTCGCCAATAAGATTGCTGCGAAGCGGAGGCCCAAAACAGAGAGTGCACTGACCCTTGAAGTCGTCCCACGTGAGGTCGTGCTTTTCCCGATGAAGGTGTGAGAATCACAGTTGGGCCGATCCCATGAGGTTGAAGGAGGCCACGCCGAGCCAATCCTCCCAGGAGGTGCGCTGCGTAGCGAAGAACTGCTCACAATGATGCAACCATGTTAAGGGATCTTCGCGGCCATCGAAGATCGGAAAATCAAGCTTGACATAACGTGGAACGGTAGAGTGGTCGGAGCGGCCAGGATAATCTGACGGCCGAAACTCGGTTCGTAGATCGGGGGCGGATGGGGAAGAATCCGCGGTGGGGCGAGGCGGCGGCGGAATGTCGTCCGGGTGGATGGTTGCAAGGAGAGATTGGTGGTTGTTCGCCATCATAGTCTTGAAGGATTTCAATATCTGAGCTAAGGTAGGGTTGGCCCCATTTCCGTCGTCCATGGCGGAAGAAGACCGCAGAGGAAGAGATGAAGGTGGTGGAAGCAACCCAACGGAGGCTGTGAGGAGAGGAGTTCCTGCGCGGGAGGAGCCGAGGAGAATGGGCCGCGAGTAGCTGTTATCGGGGCGGTGCAGCGGAGGTTGTTGGATGGCGTGTACAGGCCCAAGCAGGGAGGAAGACAAGCGCAGATAGAGCTCGAGTGGGCTGGATAGAGGGAGACAGAGCGGATGGAGCCGGATCTTGTGCGGCGACAGCGGGGAGGAAGGTGGCCTCTGATACTAAGTTGTTGAGAGCCCTTGATTGAGAGCGTGTGACCCAGGAAAGAGGAGGGAAATCCTCAAGGAAGGAGGAGGAGGAGACCGGCCGGGATCTCCGGGGATCTATGGCGGCAGCGGCGGCGGGGCATGCGGCGTGCGGGTTGCAGCTAGGGTTCTGCGGGATTTCTCTCGATAGAACGGAAGGAGAGAGAGAGAACTAGAGAAAGAGAGATTTTTACTAATAACTTTTGCTTTTCCCTCCCCATAACCGGACCCTCCTATTAAGGTTCAAGTGGGAGGTAAAAATACCAAAACGCCCCCTCACAAGGCTTAACAAAAATTTGAGGATTAAAATTACAAAAGCATAGAAATTGCGAATACAAAATAGTAAGATAAATTAAGCGGACGCCACTCGAGGCTCGCGGCGCTTGTATGTACGCCCCCAACGTGAATCTGTAACACTCTCCTCAGTTTCAAATTAGGGATCTTCGGCGCAAAAATTTTCGCCCCATGGGTAGGTAGTGACTATTGCGGGGCGTGGGAGGCTGTTGATTGCCACCCCATAACAGGAAAGGTCATCAATTTGCAGCTTCAAAGTCCTCAAACTACAGTACGATCCTTTCACCTGAAGGGCACACTGCCCCATTCTCTAAGCTATCTCCATTTTCTTTGAGTTCTGATTCTCAACAGAATGAAGCAGATCAAAAGGCCCATTTCTGAGAGTTTCTCCGGTTTAAGTTACCTACCGTAAATGGCTCGGGAAAAGAGAAACAACGTTCGCTTAAAGGAGAGAAAAGAATGTTATTTGGAGTTTTTTAGGTGTGCTACTAACCTTAATGTTTGTGCTTATAACACAACACTCAACAACAACACTCAACAACAACACTCAAGCCTTTATCCCACTATAGTGGGGTCGGCTACATTGATCCTTTGTCGCCATTGTGCCCTATCTTTTGTCATAATCTTACTCATGCCTAAGTACATCATGTCTTTCTTTATAGTTTCATTCTAAGTCTTTATTGGTCTACCCCTCCCCCGTCTAACATGCATAGTGACTAGACTCTCACAACGCCTAACAGGTGCCTTTAGTGGTCTTAGAGCTGTCACGGTTCCGGTTCTACTAAAACCATGAACCAAACAACTAAGGTAACAGTTCTTCAAATTAGAACTAAATGCTTATTTGGTTTGACCGGTTTCGGTTCTGGTTCCGGTTTCAGCTTAATATTTGGAACCGTCGTGTCAACGGTTCCGGTTACGGTTCAACAAGAACCAAAACCAAACCGGCCACTAACGGTTCGGTTCGGTTCCTTGCGATTCGGTCCGGTTCCAATCGGTTCCAACTAAAATCAAAATCAAACTTGGCGAAATGAAATAAAAGCGGACTGCAAACAGTAAAACTCAAAACAACATCAAAATAGAAATAATTATGTTGCACACTTCTCGACGGTCTTTTCAACGATCGGTGGGATAGTATCAATCGCCTTCCTACGCGTTTAGACTTGCCACGACTTCTAGTTGGCTTGTGCATGTCTCGTCGGCATGCTCAACCGTAACAACCGATTATAATTAATTGTCTTTTATGATTACTAATAAATAGTAGTTGTATATCTTCTATATTTTTTAAATAAAATATTTCAAAAAAATATATAAGTAAAATTGAAAATATATTATATAACTGTATAAAAAATCAAAAGTGCACTGCAAAAATTGACTCCAAACCGCACTAATGTCAAACCATACCACAATTTTTATGCGGTGAAGTTTTGATCGGTCCAAAGTCGATCTCCTTTAGTGCAATTGCGATTTTGGTTCAAACTGCACCAGTTTCATTTGTGATAATAAGTATAAATATTATAGATAAATTATAAAATAATAACAATATAATAATTATAATAAACGGGTTGCGGTTCAGTTCTACTTCGGTCTGGTTTGGATCGGGTCTAAAAATCTTGAAACCGCTTGAGACTTGTATGTTGCGGTTGCGGTTGCGGTTCCGGTCCAGATAATAAAATGTAAGAACCACACCCGGACCAATGTTGTTCACGGTTCCAAAATTCAAACCGGAACCCGAATAATTTGCGAACGGTTCGGTCTGGTTCTTTACGGTTCCAGTTCGGTTTGCGGTTTTCGGTTTTAAGTGACAACTCTAAGTGGTCTCCTTTGTACGTGTCCAAACCATCTTAGACGAGCTTCTCGCATCTTCTTTGAAATTTGTGCTACTCCCGTCTTATCCCTGATACTTTCATTCCTAATTTTATCCAATCTCGTGTGTCCAGACATCCACCTAAGCATTCTCATCTCCACAACTCCCATTTTTTGCTCTTGTACACAATTCACTGCCCGACACTCGGAACCATAGAGCATCGCGGGTCTAATTGCAGTACGATAAAACTTGCCCTTTAAGTTTTAGTGGTACTTTACAATCACATAAGATCCCTGACACGGCTATCCACTTCAACCAACCCGCTTGGATTCTGTGTCACATCTTTATCGATACCTCCATATTTTTGAACTATCGATCCAAGATATTTAAAACACTCACTACGAGAAATATCTTGATCACCCAACTTAATAATGAAGTCATCTGTCCTTGTACTGCTTAATTTAAGCTCCATATAATCCGTCTTTGCCCTGCTCAACCTAAAACCCTTCTTTTCTAAAGTATCTCACTAAGATTCATGTTTTGCGTTTACCCCTCGCGCGTCTCATCAACCAAAACGATATCATCCGCAAACAATAAATACCAAGGTATTGCTTGTTGGATATGTCTGGTGAGCTCATCTAAGATAAGGCTAAAGAGATAAGGGCTTAAAGCTAAACCTTGATGTAATCCAACAGTAATGGAGAATTCCTGTGTTAATCCTCCAGATGTCCTCACCCTTGTCACTGAATTTGTATACATATCTTTGATTGTGTCAATATATGATACATTTACATCTTTCTTTTCTAAGACTCTCCATAAGATCTCTCTTGGAACTCTATCATAAGCCTTCTCAAGATCAATAAACAACATATGCAAATCTTATTTTCTTTCTCGATAGTTGTCAATGAGTCTCCTCAAGAGATGTATAGCTTTCATGACCGACCTCCCTGACATGAATCCAAATTAATTCTCCGAGATGTTAGTCTCTCGTCTTAATCTTCTTTTTATTACTCGTTCCCATAGTTTCATGTTATGACTCATCAATTTAATTCCTCTGTAATTAACACAATTTTGTATATCTCCTTTATTCTTATACAAAGACACCAATATATTTTCTCTCCATTGGTCTGATATCCTCTTTGACTTCAGTATTTTATTGAAAAAATATGTAAGCCACAAAATTCCTTCATTTTCTAGACATTTCCATACTTCGATAGGTATATCGTCTGACCCAACCATGAATTCACAAGTATTAGATGCACAAATATTTTAAACGTGTGCCGAATAAGTCCTGCAAATCCAACGATTTCACAATAATAAAGACATAAAATTTCACATTCAATAAAATATAGTTCAAATACACAATAATAGAAAACAAAACTCCAAACTAGTGACTTACGTGTGCAGGCAAAGGAAAAGGAACTACCTTGGTGTCACACCAAGGATCTTTCTCGACATCGCACCATGAGAAAGAAGGACTGACAGTTCTGAAAGGAAACTAAACCTCGATGCCTCCACCAGCCGACGCCTACATGCTTAAATAAGACAACTAAAATAGGACACCCGAATCAGACGACTCATATTGTCTGAGTATAACTCGAAATAAACTAAGTAATATATTAAAATGACTCGGAACGATCGTCCAAACACATCTGTGGGCTCAAATCGTCCAAACCGGTAGAGGATCACCACCTGCCTCGTGAATACACGTGTGTGGGCCGACGATCTCCATCAACTCTCTCCGGCTTGAAAGTACTCATCTCCGATGAGTGAAGACGATCATACTCTCGAGGTAGTATAAGGGCAAGTCACTCAAGCTCTTATAGGGAAATCCAAGCGTCATCTGAAATCGGGCGGCTACTCCAACATACAAAATGTATCTCTGTCTGAAGTAATGAGTAATAATCTGAGGTATATCTTCAATTGATGTAAAGTAATGAGTAATAATCTGAGGTATATCTTCAATTGATGTAAAGTAATGGTAATAATCTGAGGTATATCTCCGGCGAACGTAGCTAACTCTTGAGTAAAATGTATCTCTGTCTGAACGCTGAACTTGTGGAACCGTCGGTGGTGCAAAGTGGTCCCATGGTGAGACTCAACGGGCTGAGGCTGGGGTATAATAGGAGGAGATGAAAGATACTGCGGCTCAGGCATAGAAGTGGAGAAGGGATCCACGTACACAATTCCTCGTAGTAGGGAGTCAAGTCCTCTACATTGAATACCCAGCTGATCCCCATATTTTGAGGGATGTCAATCTCATATGCATTGGTACCGATCCGTCATATGACTATATAGAGACCCATTCGTTGTGTACTTAATATTTTACTGTTCTCATTTGGAACCTCTCAAATCGTATGCGAATCAACACTTGCTCTCCGACTTCAAAAATCCATTCCTTGCTGTGCTGATTTGCTTGAGTTTTATAATAATCATTATTCATTGCAATTTTCTTTCTAACTGATTCATCAAGTGTATGCACATGTTGAATGAAAGACTCTGCAGACTCACTTGGTCGGGCTCCCAAAGGAATTTGAACTAGGTCGATGAGCTTTTTAGGCCCTTAACTTAACATGATGTGAAATGGACTCAGATCAGTGGTACGATTAATCGAACTATTGCATGCAAACTCAGCTACGGGTATAATGAATTCCCAGGTAGGACTATCCCCAACTAGACATCATAAAAGAGTTCCTAGACTACGGTTGTCAACTTCGATTTGTCATTTCGTCTGAGGGTGGTAGGTGGTGAAAAATTTCAGTGTCGTACCCGTCTTATTCCACAACATTTTTCAAAAATAGCTCATAAATCGAATGTCGCGACCATAAACTATAAAAACGGGTAGTCCATGATACTTAAATACCTCTCTAAAAATAGAGCTGCCATATGAGACGCATTAGCGATTTTTCGACAAGGAATGAAGTAAGCCATCTTAAAGGAACGGTTCACCACCACAAAGATAGAGTCTAGCTTTCACAGGGTGTGAGGGAGCCCTAGTATGAAAACCATGCTAATGTTGGTCCAGGGCCTCTGTGGGATAAGAAGCGGGGTATAATCATGTGGGTTTGCGTGATCCTTTTGCGGTTTGATAGGCTCGACAATGTCTAACAATTCATACAACATCCTTCTTCAATTTAGGCTAGATGAAACAATCCTGAACTAACACAATAGACCTGTTTTGGCTAAAATGTCTTGCTACTCCACTTGCATGTAGTTCCCATATAAAGAAGTACCAAAGGAACATTTCTGGTACGCAGAAGTGAGAGCCCATGAATAAATAATCATCCGAGATAATATAACCCTCACATAACTCAGGTGGATCTCTCGTTAGGGTGGTATAAATATCACCAAAATCTGGATAGTTCGGGTATTCGTAAGCTATATGCTCAAAACCCTCAACTTGTGCACTCACGATGTGGAGAAGGCTGACTCGACGACTCAGGGCGTCAGACATTTTGTTCTCGACACCTGCTCGGTGTTTTAGAACATAGTGATAATCTTGCATAAACTCCACCCATTTCGCACGACAATGGCCTAACTTCTTCTATAATTCGACATATCGCACAATCTAGTAGTCTGAATATAAAGCAAACTCCTTATGCAGAAGACAATGACGCTAATAACGAAGTCCTTGCACCACAACATAAAACTCACAATCAGAATTTGAGTACTTTTGTTGGGTTTCATTCAACTTCTCATTGAAGCATGCAACTGGATGACCCTTCTGACTAAGTACTCCTCCAATACCAACTCCAGACACATCACACACCACCTCAAATGACTTAGAGAAATCTAGAAGGCGCAGAACAAAGGCAGATTATAACTTCTCCTTAATTTCTTCGAATGCCCGAGTGGCCGCCTTCGTTCACACAAAACTCCCTTACGGAGGCAGCTTGCAAGAGGGGGCATAATAGAACTGAAGCGTTTGACAAACCTCCTATAAAAGGTGGCAAGTCCATGAAAACTACGAGTCTAATGAATGTTTGTCTGGACGGGTCACTCATGGATGAACCTGACCTTGTCAGGATCAATTGAAATACCAAACACACAAACTATATACCTAACAAAATGGACGGATGCAGATAGGAACAAACACTTTTTCAAGTTGATATATAGATGCTCCTTCTGAAGGAGATCAAATACCAAACAAATATTGTGCAAGTGCTCGGTCTATCTATGATTGTATATCAATATATCATCAAAATATACCACCAAAAAATTGCCCATGTAGGGCCGCAGGATCTTTGCCATCACCCTCATAAATGTGATGGGTGCATTTGATAATCCAAATGTCATAACTAGCTACTAATACAAATCGTCCTTTGTTTCAAAGGTCATCTTCCACTCATCCCCCTCTCTCACTCTATTCTGATGGTAACCCGCTATGAAGATCGATCTTGGAAAACGTCTGGGCACCATCCATCACATCAAGGAGTTCGCCAAGGCAGGGTATGGGAAAACGGTATTTCACCATGATTTTATTAATGACATGACTATCAACGTACATGCTCTAGCTCTCATCCTTCTTCGGAGTAAGCAGGGCAGACATTGCACATGGACTAAGGCTCTCACGTATGTAGCTTCTCCTAAGAGGTTCATCAACTTGCCACTTTAACTCGACGTATTCAGTCGAGTTCATGCGATAGTGGTGTAAGTTGGGCAGAGAAGCCCCCGAGACGAAATCAATCACATGATGGATGTCTCTCAACGAAGGAAGCTCATCAGGAAGCCCATTAGGAAGCTCCTCAGGCATGATATCAAAATAATCATTCAACAAATGACAGATGTCCGGATCAGTAATCACAATGTATGTAGGGGCCTTTAGAGCCATGGTGGCTGCCACTACATACATAACACCAATGTACAAACTGTGGCTGCCACTACATATATCGACGCACCATCCTTCGAGCCCCGTGCCATTACCCTCGTTCGTCTCCCGCTCGCGTACATGATCCGGTTCGATCGGGTGGCGTGACTCCAACAGCTTTATTTACCTTCCGCCCCTCTATTTTTTTCCTCAAGCCCAGCGCTCCTACACTGTCACTGCCTTGAGCCCCAAACATCATCAATTTTATTTACCTGCCGCTCCTCAAATTTTTTCTTCTTCTCATCGAGCCCAGCCCTCCTGCGCTGTCATTGCCTTGCCCCAAAAATCATTCGTTTTATTTTATTCATCTTATTTTATTCACATTTCCGGCAGCTCCTTCCTTTCGGTGTCAATATTGGGCGCCACCGCGGCTCTCGTGGCCACTCTCAATCATCCGACTCAGCATAATTCGACCGCCCGGTCACCCGCTCCTCTTCTCGCTCCTCCTCGCACTATGGGAGACTCATCTGACCAACTAAGTCAGATTATGACCATGCTGCAGACCGTCTTGGCGCAACAAGCTGCGCACACTGCTCTCGCAAACTATCATCAAGAGGTAATTATTGCGCTCTCCAAGCGCCTTGATGATCTTTCTACCACCCCCGCACACGATCATACAAGCAGCAGTCAGGCATCGCCGCCCCTGATCGTCCACGAGCCTCCGCCGCCAATCCTCGTGCACCCCGACGCTGCTATTGTTCCACGCTTCACCCGATTGGAATTTCCTACCTATGATGGGAAAACTGATCCATTGTGCTGGCTCACCAAGTGTGAGCAATTCTTTGGCCACCAACAAACTCCGGCCGCAGACCAGATCCATCTAGCATCTTTTCATCTGCTCGACTCCGCTGTTTTGTGGGCCTCTCAACTTCTCACCGACCGACCGAATCTGCTCTGGGACGGCTTCAAGTGGCTATGCAACTTGTGTTTCAGATCTCCTATCCGCAGTAACTCCCTCGATGAACTCACATCTCTACGACAAACGGGGACCGTGGGCGAGTACCTGGAACAATTTCAGCTTCTCTTGGTGCATATCCCCCTTGCCCCAGATATGCAGGTTGACATTTTCACCGCTGGACTTCGTGAGCGCCTATGACTGGATGTCGAGTTTGAGGCCCCTCCAGACTTAGTGACTGTTATGAGTTTGGCCCGGCTCTGCGATCGTCGCCTCCAGCTTGCACAGGAGGCCTACCCGCCTGCCACCAACATCGTTCAATAGGGCCATAACGAGGGTCCTCCAACTCCACTGGTCCGCCAATTATCTCGTGCTGAGATGCTGCAATGACGCGCCTATGAACTATGTTTTAATTGTGACGAGCAGTGCACTCGCGGCCATAGGTGCAACCGGCTTTTCTACCTACACGTCGAGGACTCTGACGACGAGGGCATCAGATAGAGTTTGTGGGCAAACTCCTTTTGGAGGACGGGTGAGATGTTACAGAGCACGTATTATGTTATGGGTTGTTATGTGTTACAGGTTGTTATAAGAAGTTACGGGGTCTCGAGCACCGAGCCCTTTTATCCTTATTATTATTGTCTTTAGGTGAGAGATTAGGAGTTGTAAGTCATCTTGTAGCCTATATAGAGACATGGACATTGTACGTTTGGTTCCTATGAAATGAAGTTCTAGTTTTCCTTCTCTTGTTGTGAGAAATTGGTGGCTCTCTCCTCCAACGAGCAACCCCGCCTAGGCCGCCGCGGTTCCGGCTCCACGATATCCTCTACCACTGCCATCATCCCCCTCTCCGATCAACACTCCGTTGAGTTACCACTGTTACGGAAGTAGGCCCGTAACACAAACTCTCTCTCACAAAATCACCAATCCATAAAACATGTAAAGTTTCGATAATCCTACACTAATTGACAAATCGACCTTACTGATGTAGACTGGGTCCGCTTTTAATTTACCTCTAGAAAATTGTTGCTGGTTAAATTAGATATCAAGTATAATTAATTCAGTCTGTGCTGCTGTTACGCCCCCGTACGGAGCCCGACTATTTGGGCATCAATACACGCAAAGGCGGAAGGAAACCGAAGGCGACAACGGGGCTGAACCAACCGGTTCAGCCCCTCTCCCTCTATTTGAAGACCGACGGTATGGGGGCCGAACCAGACCGGTTCAGCCCCCATATGGGGAGGGGCCGGCCGGCCCCTCTCAACCCCGGGTATAAATACCCCGGGTGGCTCTCTTGGTGGAGAAGGAAGATTATCTCAAGGTATTTTCTCTTCTCTTCTACTCAACCCTATTTTTCTAGTTCTTCTCCTTTAGATCTCTCTCTTCCCCCTTCTTCTTCCTATCATTTGGTATCAGAGGCTCTTTTCTCCACCATGGTGACTACTCGAATGCAAGACGAAATCGGCCGCTTGAAACCATAGAAGAAAATCTGATGGGGTTGACGGATTCAGTGGCCGCCATCGAGGAAAACATGAAAACATCCATGCAAAGGCTAGAAGAACGGATCGACACCCGAATGGAGGAGATCATGGCGTTGTTGGCTGAAAATATGAAGGGTAAGGCCGTGTCGGAAGAGGATCCGGGCGGATCTTTCGTTCCACGGGCCGATCCGCACCGGATCGACGAAAACGGGGGGAAGGAGGGATCGGGGCGCGGGGCTCGCAGCAGGGGCGGGTCTAGCCAGGGCGGCAGAATCGGCACGGGCGGGCTCGACGCAGGTGGGATCGACGCAGGCGGGTTCGGCGCAGGCGGGGGCGGCTCAGGCGGGTTCGGCACAGGCGGGTGCGGCTCAGGCTGTTTCGGCGCAGCGGTGGACAGCGGGTTGGGCCCAGGCGGCGGGTTTGGCGCTAGAGGCGGCGGGTGGCCGACTCCCCCATATAGAGGGGGGGAGGGCCTGCTGCCTCACCCGACCGGAAGGGGGCATCCCGTGGGGTTCGGGGGAGGCATGCAGTGGGGTGGTGTTCCAGCGGCGGGGCCGTTTCGTCAAGTGTTTCCGGGCATGCCTTTTGAACCCGGGGAACCAAGAAGGCCGACAGAGCATGGACAGGAGGCGGGGTGGCGTGGACATGCCGTTCTGCGGCCGTACATGCCGCCAAAGTTGACACAGATGAATTTTCCCAAGTTCAGTGGAGGTGACGCCCTAGAGTGGCTGCAGAGGCGGAACTGTTTTTCAGCTATCAGGAGATTCCCGAGGGGCAGTGGGTGCAGTTAGCATCATTCCACCTGGAGGATGATGCTTTTCAGTGGGTGCAGTGGTTCTTGAGGGGCAAGGACTACGTGCCCTGGACCGATTTTGTGGATGGATTCACAGCTCGTTTTGGGCCATTAGAGCACGAAGACTTTGAGGCGCTCCTACAGAAGCTGCGCCAGAAGGGTACAGTAATGGACTACCGAACAGAGTTCGAGAAGTTGGCTAACCGAGTACAATGGGAGGAGAAAACATTACTCAGTTGTTTTGTGTCGGGCCTCAAGGATTATTTGCGGGATGAGATTCAGTCCTACATGCCTCGCAGCTTGAACCATGCGATCAGTTTGGCTCGGATACAGTAGGAATGCTACAATATGCAACGCTCTCGCAGCACATCACGTACTACTACCACCACGGCGGTGGTGAGAAGGGACTCCCAGGGTCCAAGCAAGCCGGTTATCACTCAGCTGAATTGGTCGGAACTTCAGGCGCGGAAGGAAAAAGGGTTGTGCTACAAATGTGATGAGAAGTTCGCTCCGGGGCACAAGTGTCAAAAGGTCCAGGTGTTCATGCTATATGAGGAGCCGAGGAGGAGGTGGACATGGTCCCCGAGTCGGACTTGACAGAGGAGTCGGTGGTGACTGAGTTTGGAGTCTCGATACAGGCTATGGAGGGCTCCAACGCCCCCCTCACTATGCGCATGGCGGGCAAGGTACGACGGGAACATGTGACGATTTTGATAGATAGTGGGAGTACCCACAACTTCATCCATCCCGAGGTTGCGCGCCGAGTGGGACACGTGATCGATCGAGGTGCTTCCTTTCAGGTTATGGTAGCCGATGGGAGCACGCTGCAGTGTGAGGGGGTGATGAAGCAGGTGGAGCTCAGCATACAAGGCTACACGGGTCATACAGATGTTTATCTTCTTCCCATCCGAGGTTCAGATATGGTGCTTGGGGTACATTGGCTGCGACAGCTACGACGAGTCACCCTTGATTGAGACCACATGATTATGGAGTTCTTACAACATGGGAAGCAGTTTTGTATGAAGGGCCTAAAATCATCTCCAGTGAAGGAGATCTCTGTCCGGAGCCTACAACGTATTGGGGAAGAAGGCAACATGATGACAGTACTTTTGGGGGTGAAGTCGGCCGACACTGGGCCATCTGAGGTACCGGTCCAGATGCAGTCTCTCCTAGAACAGTATGCTGACAATTTCCAGGAGCCCCGCACTCTCCCACCACGCTTCCGGGATTATCAGATCGTCCTTAAGGCGAGGGTGGAGCCTAACAACATCCGGTCCTATCGATACCCGCACATGCAGAAGGAGGAGATCGAGCGCAGTGTTCAGGAGATGCTAGATGCGGGGATCATCCGCCCTAGTACGAGCTCATTTTTTGCCCCGATCATCTTGGTCAAGAAAAAAGATGGGTCGTGGCGGTTTTGCGTGAACTGCCGTGCGCTGAACAGTGTCACTGTAAAGGGCTAATTTCCTATTCCCTTGATTGAAGAATTGTTGGACGAACTGCACGGCGCACAGCGGTTCACCAAGCTGGACTTGTGGTCCGGTTACTATCAGATCCTTATGCGAGAGGGAGACATCCACAAAAAGCTTTCAGGACACACAACGACCACTATGAGTTCCTGGTGATGGCCAACGGGCTGACCGGTGGGTCGTCCACCTTTCAGGCCAACATGAACGAGATTTTTCGTTCGCTCCTTCGCCGTTTTGTGCTGATCTTCTTCGATGACATTCTCATATACAGTTCCAGTTTGGAGGAGCACTTAGCTCATGTTGAAGAAGTCTTCTCCATCCTCCGCCAGAACCAGCTCTACGCCAAACGGTCCAAGTGCTCCTTCGGTCAGGAGGAGGTGGAATACTTGGGACATTTAGTATCGGCTCAGGGCGTCAAGGCCGACCCCCGGAAGATTGAGAGTATGCTGTCCTGGCCACGACCCCAGACTGTACGGGCACTACGGGGCTTCTTAGGCCTTACCGGATACTACCGTCGCTTTGTGAAGGACTACGACAAGATCGCCCGACCTCTTACCCAGTTGCTGCAGAAGGATGCCTTCCTCTGGAAGGATGAGGCGGAGGAGGCCTTCCAAGCACTCAAGAAGGCCATGATGAATACGCCGATCTTGACGCTTCCCGACTTCACCAAGGAGTCTGTTGTGGAGACTGATGCTTCTGGAGTGGGCCTCAATGCTGTATTGATGCAGGAAGGGCGGCCCATAGCCTTCTACAACAAAACATTGGCTCCTCAGACGCTGGGGTTGTCCACCTACGAGAAGGAAATGTTGGCAATCATTCATGCAGTGGCCCTGTGGCGGCCATATTTGTTGGGAAGACATTTCAAGATCCGGACGGACCATCAGAGTCTAAAACATTTCTTGGAACAGCGGGTCTCTTCTCCTCTCCAACAAAAGTGGGTGACCAAAATTCTAGGGTATGATTATGAGATCGTCTACCGACACGGGAAGGACAATCGGGTTGCTGATGCTTTGTCCCGCTTACCTGAGGGATCCCTCGCTCAGATTACTACACCACTGCTTGACTCCGTTGACGAGATACATGACGAGGTACAACGTGATTCCGAGTTGCAACCTATTGTGGAGGCTCTTCGACAGGCACGTGAGACAACTCCGGGCTACCATCTTCAAAATGACAGGTTGTTCTATCAGGGCCGCGTGGTCATTCCTTTGAAGTCTGCCTGGAGGGTAGTTATGATGCATGAGTTCCACTCCTCTCCGATGGGTGGTCATGCCGGTGTTCTTCGCACTCTCCAGCGGGCACGAGCCAATGTTTTCTGGAAGGGGATGCGCCGTGACATTCAGTTGTTTGTTCACCAGCGTGAGACTTGTCAGCGCCAGAAGTATGAAACCACGTTCCCAGCCGGTTTGCTCATACCTTTGGAGATTCCTCACCAGATTCAGGATACTGTTTCCATGGAATTCATTGATGGGTTGCCCAGGTCTCAGGGAAAGTCAGTCATCATGGTGGTGGTCGATAAGTTGTCCAAGTACGGGCATTTCATAGCACTGAGCCATCCTTACACCGGCGAATCTGTCGCCGCTCTTTTTGCCCGCGAGATTGTCCGGCTTCATGGCATACCACGGGCGATCATCTCGGACCGTGACTCGACGTTCGTCGGCAACCTTTGGAAGGAGTTCTTTCGCTTACAAGGGACCTCTTTACGTTTCAACACAGCTCACCACCCCCAGACAGACGGGTAGACAGAGGTACTCAATCGAGGCATGGAAACATACCTGCGTTGCTATGTTATGGACGAGCCGCGCACTTGGACGAGCTGGTTGCATTGGGCCGAGTACTGCTACAACACGTCCTACCACTTTGCCAGCAAGATGACTCCGTTCGAGGTCGGGTACGGTTGTCCTCCTCCTTCCTTGAGCAGTTATGAGGCCGGCAGTACGGCGTTGCCCGCCGTTGACCGTGCACTTTGTGATTGTGATCGCACACTCGCCGCTTTGCACGAGAATCTCCGGATAGCACAGGACCGCATGAAGGTGCAGGCTGACAAGCATCAGAAGGAGCGGGAGTTCCAGGTGGGTGATGAGGTATTTCTCAAGCTCCTCCCCTACAAGTAGTTGTCCGTGGCCCAACGGTAAAACCAAAAGTTGGCACCTCTTTACTATGGCCCCTTTCGGATTATCCGGCGAGTGGGCCTTGTTGCTTACACATTGGCGTTGCCCGAAGGATCGAGGATACATCCGACCTTTCATGTCTCTTTGTTGAAGCAGAAGATCGGCGACTTTGTTCGACCCAGTCCTCTCCTGCCCGAGGCCACAAGCACGGGCGAGCTGTGTCCGATACCTGAGGAGATTTTGATGATCAAGTGGAAGCACCGCGGCACTGAGTACCGTCCTGAGCTACTAGTCAAGTGGAAGAATATGACCGCGGCGCACAACACATGGGTGGACTTGCTGGATTTCCGGGAGCTTTACCCCGATTACTACCTTGGGGGCAAGCTGGTTCTTGATGGGGAAGGGAATGTTACGCCCCCGGACGGAGCCCGACTATTTGGGCGTCAATACACGCGAAGGCGGAAGGAAACCAAAGGCGACAATGAGGCTGAACCAACCGGTTCAGCCCCCTCTCCCTCTATTTGAAGACCGGCGGTATGGGGGCCGAACCAGACCGGTTCAGCCCCCATATGGGGAGGGTCTGGCCGGCCCCTCTCAAACCCGGGTATAAATACCCCGGGGTGGCTCTCTTGGTGGAGAAGGAAGATTATCTCAAGGTATTTTCTTTTCTTTTCTACTCAACCTTAGTTCTCTAGTTCTTCTCCTTTAGATCTCTCTCTTCCCCCTTCTTCTTCCTATCAGCTGCGCTCCCGTGAGAGTGGGCTCCTTAATAATTAACTTAGAGCCTATTCAATTTACTCAAACGTTTAGCACTGGGCACAACGGGCTAGCATGCCGCAATCGTTGTTGCACGATAATAAATAGCTGAAGCAAGATACAAGAGTTAATGAAATACCGTCAACTGAATTGAAATGCGTGCAAATAAACTTAAATAATATTGCATAAGTTTACCATGTTCAGGTTGAACAGACTGTTCCAGGATGAGTTAGACTGGCTGGGCAGGGTCGGGTTTGGAGTGGATCAAGATTAAGTGGCTCGGGATGGAAGGATGTGGGGTTAGAACTTAGATGACTCATGCAGAGAAGGGAACGATAGAGGTGCCGAAGGTTTACGTGATAGGTGGAGGTCGGCTTGCTGTGGAGAGGCGATTGGCGCTCGTGAAAAACATAAACTGAAACCGTCAAAGGAGGTGGCCGATGATGAGGTCGTTGGATTCCTAGCAGGTGTTGGCACTGTCACCGGAGAAAAATGACACAGGCCGCCGGATTCCTAACTGGCGCAGCGAATGTCGACGGGACAGGCAGCAAAGGTTGTCGGAGCTCTCCTTGCTTCAACTGGCGTCGTGGGTAGTTCGAGGAATGGGGGAGACGGGCGGCAGTAGGCGATCTTCTTGGAAAGCGCCTGGATTGGAAGAGAAAACAGGAGCTCGACTCTGTTATCTCGCTTTTTCCAGGTTGATGATAACAGGAGTTTTAGACTTTTAGGCTTTGTTTGGCGCGGCGTTTGGACCCGCCGTTTGCGGCAAATGCCGCCGCACGGCAGGTAACCAAATGCCGCACGGCGGCGTTTGTCGCGTTTGGACCGGCCGCGCCATAAAAAACGGCGAAAACCTTCCTTTTCGATCCGCCGCCTCCCGCTTCCGTTTCGATCGGCCGGGTCGTCTCCTCCCGCCCCGTTTCCTCCCGCGGAAACAAACAAAACCTTAAAAAGACATTGGGAGAACTCTAGCCACATGAAATTTAATTGATCCTTCATTTTTGGCAGCAACAACGCATGGGAAACTGAAATGGGATTATGGCCATTTATGATTCCTGGCGGTTTTAATTTAAAGGGTTAAGTGGTGGGGGGTTAAAGAGGAAAGCACACTGAAATTGGAAGTAACTTGGTCTTTACTCCTCTCTATATTATTTATGTTCGGACTGTATTCTGAAGTCAATTGAGTAATTTTTAACTTTATGCAAGTTTTTTCAAATTACCCACTTACCTATATAGTATTCGACTCAGTTTTGATCGATTTATTCAAAGTCTTATGGTTGGTTGGGCCGATAAGTCGATAGTAAAACTAAGCATACAACGTTTAAATAATGAACGTAAGAAGATGCCACGCAAGACATATGACAACGGACATGAAACACGAACAAAAAATATATAATTGAGCAAAATTCCAAAGGGATTAAGTGGATGCGGCTTTGGATGCATCACTTACCCTTGTGAGTGTCCCTGGGTTGGGTCAGAGTCAAGGTAATCTTCCAACCCTTATTAAAGAATACACACTTGCTGGATTGATCATAATACGTGGCATCACGATGCTCATACTCAAGTGCAAGCTGAAACACTTGCTCGAGTGTCTCGATTCTATGGGGAATCAATTTCCTTTAGATATTAGATCTGAGTCCGACCCGAAAGTGGGATGCAGTCGCAATGAGCTCCTGCAAGCTCCTTACCATCTCGCTCAAGAGATCCAAGTAATACATGCGCAACATCCATGGTTATAACATCGCACTAGACCTTGTCCTCAACGTACGCTAAGCGAATCGGTACTAGGAACGTCTGTGTCACCTGGATAGTAGACTTGTCCACCGAAAGGGCAGGTTAGGGATGGGAGTGCGCTTCAACTGTGAGCTGCATACGCTCCACGCCCTTCTGGAGGCATAAATTTATGCACCTGCCATTATCGATAATGAGTCTACAAGGGCCTTTTGCAATGAGAAAATACATGTAAAAGATAGTAGTACGACGCAAGTCATCTTCTACACGAGGGGTATGTAGAAGACGTCGCATGACCCGGGGTAGGCTAGTGGTGCTCGGAAGCTAGGACTCTACGTGCACGTGCAGGGGAACATGCTAATGCAGCGCTAAATGCAATGTGACTGTCGGATAACTGCAACAATTTTTATAAGCAATGAAATTAAGATTACCACGCAGATAATTAAAATAAGGAGACAAATAATTATTTCAGCAATTTGGCAACGACTTCCTCCGCTCGGAGGGCCTAAGCAAGCGCGCGGCGAATAATTCCTCCTGCAATTGTTAGCATAAAAGAGCCAATTTCTCTAGCCAACAATAATCTCAGCACAATATAATAAATCACCAAGTGAAAATACTGAATCAAATAGTACAATATCACAAACGCTCACAAAATAGAGGGCTGAACCGAGACACTGAAGATTTGGAGGGTCGGATGTGTAGAGTGGCGATCTAACGTGGAACCAGAGACGTAACGATGATGGCGGTGGCTGTCCTCGGCGGAAAGGTGGAATCGGACCGGAAATGGATAGATCTGACCGCGTATGGATAGATTCGGGCGGGAAAGGGTAGATCCGATAATTTGAGAGCGGATCCGAGCTAAGGAATGAGGGGAGGGTGAGAGGAGATGGTGAATCGGGGCTGCAAATGTCCAGATCTGCACTGATCGTCCAAATCTGGATGCAATGGCTGATTGGAGGTGGCTGCTTGGATGCAAATCTGGGTGGGAGGATGTGGGGGTGCGGCTTTGGGGTTGTGGAGGGAGGGGAGGTTGCGGTGGGGCCAAGGGGTTGGGCGGCAGTTGAAGACGGGAGGGTTCACGGGAGGGAAGAAACTATAGGGAAAGAATAGTATATTTCATAATTGAACAGTACATGAGCATAGGAAATTGAAATCGGAACAACCAACATGGATGGATTTTGGGGGCTGGTAGGTGGTTGTAAGGAGGGGAATTGGAGGGGGAAAAGTAGCCTAGGGTTAGGGAATACCTTGGGGAAGAAGATACACACCTAGGAGTCGTCACCTAGGGTTCCACGGAGTCGGCACCGTGGAGGGATCGCCGGATTTCGGGATTTCTCTTCTCCAAAATCTGCAATGATTCAATTCAGCCTCTAACACTCCTATTTATAAGAAAAGACAAGCTAGGTCATCCCCATCAACGGCTATGATTGGCCGGTGGGTTAGCCCCTTAAAATACATCAAAACAAACTCAAAAAAAAAACAAATATAGCTTTTTGACTCGCGGCGACGTTCCGGACGCAATCGCGGAGTCCGATCGTCGATCCGGGCACGCCAAATATGGAAAGTTGCCAATCAGCCCCGAACGGGCCCAAAACGCGTCCTCGCCTCTGCTCCGCATCACAAGCTCTAGTGACCTATCAACAATGCTCTCCCATCCATCCTCCACAACAATTGTAATCTCCTCAACGGGTGCATCTTCAACCTCATTGTTGGGCTCACCTTTTTCCTCGATTAGTAGATTCCTAGTCAGGCACTGTGCTGCCATATGTCCTCTGCCAAAGCATTTATAACACTGAACCCCCCCCCCCCCCCCCCCCGATTTCGTCCCTCCCTGGATAATGGATTTACCCCTTGCATCCGCGGGAATGTGAGGAAGCGTTGGGGTAGTGATCGTGGTCGGGGTGGGTCTCTTACGTAAGTATAAAGGTATCAACTTGAGGGGTAACATGTCTCGGGCCAGCAAGACACAAATATTTCTCATACTCAAGTGCAAGCTGAAACACTTGCTCGAGTGTCTCGATTCTATGGGGAATCAATTTCCTTTAGATATTAGATCTGAGTCCGACCCGAAAGTGGGATGCAGTCTCAATGAGCTTCTGCAAGCTCCTTACCACTAACTCATCAAAACATGACATGTACTCGACAACAGAAAGGGCCCCCGACCGAAGTTTGTAAAGTTGGTCTAAAAGCTGATCTCGATACGAGGTGGAAAGGTATTTGTTCTTCAGCTGCTATTTCATTTTAGCCCATCAAAAGATGGGGTGATATCCATCTCGCTCAAGAGATCTCTCTATACTCGTCCAGTAAATTTTGGCCCGCTCTAGTAATTTCATTTTTTCGAACCATCCTCGCATCTCGTCGCGCATTTCACACCACTCAAATTAATGATCCATGTCCAAGAGCCAATTACTAAATGTCTTCGGGCCTAGATGACCGTCGAAGGATCCGCGTCAATACAGGTGCACCGGGTAATGACGTCCTCGTCCGGGTTCGCTCCGCGACGGGACTATAGGTAGTCATTATAATGATTGTCATAACCATTATTGTGTCGTGCTGGTGGGACACGATCTCTACAACCCGGTGGAGGTGGAGGGTGAGGTTCATTGATGATTTCTCATAGCGGCTAGACCATACTGATACTCATAAGCCTGCTCAGGATTCCCTCTCGTGGGAGGAGGCCGATTTCGGCAAGGTCGATCCCTAACACTTCTCTCAGGAAGTGGTGGAGCATCTTAAGAATCATTCGGAGGCTCATCATAATGTGGAGGTGGAATTTGATCTCTAGGGATTTCTAACTGGTCGACTCTAGTGCTAACCCTAGCAATGTCGTCCATAATGACGTCAAATTGGGCTACTATCTATTAAATCGATCGAACACATCTTTGAAATTCAGCAGACATTATGTACGATTGCAAATTGGCAGCCCGATTGTCGGTGAGATTCGGGTTAGACATAGAAGATCGAAATAACCTACCACTATGTAACGTAGATCCTTGCTCTGATACTAATTTGACGCATGATAGGTTGATGATGATGAATGCCCTAAGATGCGACTTAACGTAAGATGCGGTGCACTTACAGACATACTCTAATGTCTGTAAATGCAATGATCAGCCTGGTTTATTTAGCAATAAGGAATTAATTAAAAAATTTTTAAATAGGCGCACATTTGTTCACCAAAAAATTAATTGAAAAGCAAATGTGAATCCACAAGTATTAGAGGTGCAAATAATTTTAAGTGCGTGCCGAATAAGTCCTACAAGTCCAACGATTTCATGATAATAAAAGCATAGAATTTTGTATTCAACAAAACATAGTTCAAATACATCAATAGAAAGCAAACTCCAAACTAGTGAATTACACGTGCAGGCGGCGACTGAATGTATCAATGGCGGAGATCCCGGGCTGCTGGAGGGATTTAATGGGCTGTAGCGTTGGTTTCCTGGTGGGTTTGGTGGGGGCTTTTGAGTTGGTGGTAAATGCTGTGAAGAAGGGAATTATGCTGGTTGCTGGGAGGGTTTTGTGAAGGCAGTGAGATGTGGACGTCGTGTGGAGAAGCTGGGATCCAGGAGGGCTGTGGGGAGAAGCAGATTTGCGGAATTTAGGGAAAAAGCCCAGCGGGAATACATGAACGAAGGAACGGCGGGCTTGCGATGGGGGAAAACAGCGGCCATTGCGGGAGCCGATGATGTAGGAGGCTAGGGTGGAGGAAAAGGAAACTACCTTGGAGTCGCACCAAGGATATCTTTCGACGTCCCACTGTGAAAAAGGACCGATGGTTCTGAAAGGAAACTAAATCTTGATGCCCCCAACAGCCGGCGCTTGCATGCTTAAATATGACAACTGAAATAGGGCACCCGAATCAGACGACTCATGTCGTCTGAGCCGATTACAACTCAAAATAAACGAAGTAATATATAAAAATGACTTCGAACGACCGTCCGGACGCATCCATGGTCTCGGATCGTCCGAACAGGTTGCGGATATCTGCCTATTGTGAGAATACACGTGTGTGGGCCGACGATCTCCATTAGACATTCTCCAATTGGAGATTCTAGGACTGCTGCTATCAATTGGAATCAAATTGGAGGTCATCTGTGCGTGAGCCAAATAAGACCTAGTCACAAAGTTGTTTCTCTTGTCCTTGTAGGGAGATGAAGTGAGAACTCTGTAGTTATCTAATATTGAAAAACTTAACCTTGCCCAGGTTTTTATAGAGGGGGGGGGGGGGGGGGGCATCAAGAAAGTCGCAGCATAGTAAGGGGAAGTTGTAATCATCTCTGAAGAAAGAACTAAGAAATTCACGGAGGGAAAAGTGCTGTGACAAAGGAGGGAGAGCTCGGGTAGACCAAGGGGCACATCCACGGCCTACAAAGGGATGACACTTTCATAACAAACTCGGAGAAATTTAACTCGTAGAAGGCCAACAAATTTGAAAGTCATTCTCAACATTTGGCAAATACCACCTGAGGATTCACTGCTCAGGAAAAAACCTCTAGAAATCAAGCAATGTAAGGCACAAGCAGAAAAAAAACAAATTAGGAATAGAAGAGATAGGCAATTAAGAAAGTTCACACAAGTTTACATATAGTGATGAGCAAGTTGGTCCCTCAAGTTCGCGTCTTCTTCCGTGGAAGACAAGGTCTTTGAGCAAGCCTTGACCCTTACTGGTGCTAGCAGTAGGAGCCATTAGAGCTGGAATGTTGGATGCAGAGGAATGTCAGTTTACTGTGGGGATAATGATTGATCTGTGGGGAAGTTGTACCCGCACGAATAGGCTCCAGAGTATGTATGTCTATTGCGGAAAGACCCTCATGTATTTCTTTATTTAAGGAGGAAGGGGGTGTATCTGCCCTCTCATTAACAACATTCTCCTCCACCTTCGGGAGAGTCGAGATTTTGCCCCAATGCCCTAGATTTTCCAATCATTGGGGGATACCCGCATATGACAGAGAAAGTGCTGCCACCAAAGAAGCAACAACCTCTAAGGGAGACAAGTTGACATTATCCATGGTAGAAATCTCCTTAATGCCCTTGATTCCCCAATCATCCGGGGATACCAGCGTATGACTCAGAGGAAGAGCGGCCATCGAATAAACAACAACCTTTAAGGAATACAAGTCGACTATCCACGATATAAATCTTCTTAATTCCTCAATTTCCCAATCATTGAGGGATACCAAGTTACCGACATATGACTCAGAGGAAGAGTGGCCACCGAAGAAGCAATAAATTTTAAGGGAGATAAGTTGACATTATCCATGGTAGAAATCTCCTTAATGCCCTCGATTTCCCAATCATTGGGGGATACCAACGTATGACTCAGAGGAAGAGCAACCACAAAAGAAGCAACAATCTTTAAGCAAGGCAAGCCGACATTATCCATGGTAGAAATCTTTTTAATGCCCTCGACTCCCAATCATCGGGGGATTCCGACGTATGACTCAGAGGAAGAGTGGCCATCGAAAAAACAACAACCTTTAAGGAACACAAGTCAACTATCCGCGATAGAAATCTCCTTAATGCCCTAGATTTCCCAATCATTGGGGGATACCGACGTATGATTCAGAGGAAGAGCGGCCATCGAATAAACAACAGCCTTTAAGGAACACAAGTCGACTATCCACGATATAAATCTCCTTAATGCCCTCGATTTCCCAATCATTGGGGAATACCGACGTATGACTCAGAAGAAGAGTGGCCAACGAAGAAGCAACAATCTTTTAGTGAGGCATGTCGACATTATCCACAGCAGAACCTCAAGGAAGAGGAGAGATCATGATTGAGGACACCATGCAACAACCTTTAAGGGACACAACCCTTAAGGAAGATAAGTTGACATCATTCAACATAGAAATCTCCTTAATGCCCTCAATTTCCCAATCATTGGGGGATACCAGAAGAAAGGGTCTCATGAAAGAAACCCAGTAAATAACCCAGAAGCATTTGTTCTCTCCGGGAAGGCTTCACTAAAGGCCAGGGACAATATCTTCATATTACAATGGACGGAGCCTCGGAAAAAGCCGTCGTTTCAATAGAACGAGGGTCCCGATCCAACAACAACCGAGTCTATTCACTGCTATTTGCAGAGCCACTCCTGCCGCGCAAAACTTGTTGTTCTGCGAAGGCTTAACTAAAAGTCCTACTCAACTATGCTACTAGGACGCTCAGGGAAGTTCAAAAAATTCCAGGTGGGATCTTCCCATTTTACCTCCGTAAGGAATTATGTATTTTGACGCATTTGACAGTTTTCTTAATAGAGTAAAAATCTCATTTGATGTTTTCTATTCATTTTTCTTATAGCCTGAGCTACACCTATATGCATATATATATATATACCTCCCCTCTAACTTTGCTAAATTACTGACAACACCCCTCTTATTTTCGAAATTACAAAAAATTTTCCTAAAATTTTCATTTCATTACAAAAACTTCCTCCGAAATTTTAATTTCATAACATCCATGCACAAAAAACACCCCCCTCGATGTACAGTGTTTAGGGGGGGGGGGGGGGGTATTTTTATTCATCGATGCAATCATGCAATGAAATGAAAATACTAGGGGAGATTTTTATAATGAAATGAAAACTTAAGGGGAGTTTTTTGTAGTTTCAAAAATAAGAGGGATGCTCTCACTAATTATGCTAATTTATAAGGAAGGTTTGGGTAATTATATATATATATGGATTTTGGGGATCAAGATGGTCTCAAATCGAAAAGTGATCAACATGAAAGTTGTAGATCTCGGCGAGACGAACAACTTTCATGTTGATCACTTTTTGATTTGGAGCCGTCTTGGCCTTCGATTTGGGCCTCAAAATTGGGGGCGGCGAGAGCCTTTACTGTAGCACTCTCGCCGCCCCCGATTTCGAGGCCCAAATCGGAGGCAAAGACGGCTCCAAATCAAAAAGTGATCAACATGAAAGTTGTTAGTCTCGCCGAGATCTACAACTTTCATGTTGATCACTTTTCGATTTGAAGCCTCCTTGAGCCTTGTCCGTACGCCCGCACTAGATATACCCCCTATATATATATTTGTGTCTGTGACAGTGCACTGAGGGTCCTCATGCAGCCAACAACAGTATCCTGATCACGACAATACCCTGACTACCAGCTTTGTCCAAGTGAAAAAGGGGCAATCATCTTTTTTTGACCATGAAAAAAAAAGGGTATACACCTTTATTGATGACTTAAAGGAGTAACCCCATTAGATTATTGCTTGTAAGTTAAATTTAGATTTGCCATGTGTCACAACGTGATTTTCAAAATAATAATGAATTTAGGCTCTGCTTGGGACAATGTTAATTGCGGATATAATTTTGATTTCCCGATCGAGAGAGTGTTTATGTCAAAAAGGTGTTTTCATGTGTTTCAGGAAAGCAGTGAACATCAAACTTTCAAAAAAAAAAAAACATAAAAACAATTCTATGTATTCTAATGCTTCTCTCCATATAACTATGGCTCTGTTTGACAATCCAACGGGCGCCGTTCCGGCCGGATTGAGCTGGAGGGTTGTTTGGGACATGGTTTGCAAGCTCCTTTTGAGAACGACCGGCGTGAATGAGTGCCAGCCCGGTGTTTTGCTGCTGGTGGGACAAACACAAGTCGACCGTTTAGAACGGCTGTTTTCTCTCTCTTCGACGTCCTCCCGCCGGGCCTATATATCTTCTCCCCCAACCTTTTCTCCCAATCAGCTTTAAGGCCTGTTTTACTAGAAAAAATGTTGTACATTTAACCTATATGCGGGAGGAAATATAACCGCACGATCGTCATTTCATACACATTTCATACGACTGTATTAGAAAATACGACCGTATTAGAAAATATGATCGTATCTTTAAGCGAAGGATTTTAGTCGTTGAAATTACGAATCATACGGCTGAATTTGCTCCGCACACGATTTAAAATATGCGTTATACACACCAAATTATTTTTTGTTTTACTCAGCTTACTATTGCCAGAAGCATTGGTGGATAGTAGTGGCTGTTTTGCAGGAGAAAATTCATCCAACTATTTGAATGCTATGTAAATAAAAGCCTTAAACAGAATATAAACTAATTATAATAATATAAACAAAATTATACAGTAATTAAAATGAATGTATTATTAATAAACTTAATATTATTCATAAATAAATATTATTTATTACTAACTTTAATAGTATGGCAATTAATTATTAACATTAATTTATTAAATACATTTAATATAAAATAACATTTATTTTATAAACTCATATTAACCATACCTTTTTATTTAAATACAACAAGTCAACAACAATATCACTCAAGTCTTTATCCCATTATATGGATCCTTTGTTGTCATTGTGCCTTATTTTTTGTCATAATTGTTGAAGTCAAAATTGACCTCTCGTGGAGTTCGGGGTCCCAAAAGAGGGGTGACCTCACACCTACTACACTCGGAGGAACGTCACGAACCTAAGACCTGGGAGTTAGGAACAGACCCTCGACTCTAGCGTGGAGGTCCCACCTCACACCCGGAAGACCTTTGAGATCTCCCCCTCCCTAGCTAATGCTTGAGCTAGGTGCCTTGGTGGAAGAAAGCCAAGGGGATTTAAGTGGCTAAGGAGCAATGCTCTCCAAGGCACCCTCAAGGGTCTATTTATAGATTTTCCAAGTCCTGGGGTTGAAAATGACCAAAATGTCCCTTGGGCAAATAAGCCTCAAGCCAATAGCAAACCTCTACACCAGGGGGTAAAAAGGTAATCCCCCCCCCAGGGCAAAATGGTAAAAACACGGCCCAAAGAGGTCCAAGGGCGGGAGGAGGCCAAGCCATACCCCCACCTTCCCGGGCACCCGAGACGAGTGGGCTCACCGCGCGGGCGAGACCCTGGCCGCTGGCCGGTCTCGCCCCGCGAGCTCACCGCCCGGGCGAGACCCTGGCCGCCGGCCGGTCTCGCCCTGCGAGCTCACCGCGCGGGCGATACCCTGGCCGCCAGCCGGTCTCGCCCCGCGAGCTCACAACGCGGGCGAGACCCTGGCCGCTGACCGGTCTCGCCCCGCAAGCTCACCGCGCGGGGCGAGAGCCTGGCCGCAGGCCGGTCTCGCCCCGCGCACTAACCGCGCGGGGCGAGAGCCTGGCCGCAGGCCGCTCTCGCCTCCGCGAGCTGACCGCACGGGTAGTCTCGTAACTCCCAGGGCTAAGGTGTAGGGGCGGGATCCTGGCCTCCAGCCGGTCCTGCTGCTCCTACCTCGCACCTAGCGAGCCGGGGGAGGGTGTCGGCCAACTCGACGCACCCGCTCCCAAAAGGGGCCAAAGGGGGGAGGTAGATTTTTCCTCCTCCTACTAGTATATTTCCAAGGCCAAGCCAAAATTGGCCACCAAGAGTGCAAAATCTCTCAAAAGCTTAAAAACTTATAGTTGGTCCTACGCCTGCCGGGAGGGCCCTACTCTGCGAATACAGGATTGTACACAATCCCCGCTCTTTTCGAGGTTTGCATAAGCTCGGAAAGAAACATCCAACCCAACGTATTCGCTGAGTTGCCGCTTCACGCGGTTTGCAAGATTATAAGGTCTCTCCGAGGGATCAACCTGCCATGCCAGCTTGATGGGGGCCTGAGTGACGAGACCTCCTCCGGGCAAAAAACACAAATCTCCCGGAGGGGTGAACCTGCCATGCCAGATGGGAGCCTGGGTGGAGAGACCTCCTCCGGGCAAAAAACATTTAACCTCCCGGAGGGGTCAACCTGCCATGCCAGCTTGATGGGAGCCTGAGTGGCGAGACCTCCTCCGTGAAAAAACACTTAACCTCTCGGAGGAGTCAACCTGCCATGCCAGCTTGATGGGAGCCTGGGTGACGAGACCTCCTCCGGGCAAAAAACACAAACCTCCCGGAGGGGTCAACCTGCCATGCCAGCCTGATGGGAGCCTGGGTGACGAGACCTCCTTCGGGTAAAAAACATTTAACCTCCCGTAGGGGTCAACCTGCCAGGCCAGCTTGATAGGAGCCTGGGTAGCGAGACCTCCTCCGGGCAAAAAACACTTAACCTCCCGGATGGGTCAACCTGCCATGCCAGCTTGATGGGAGCCTGGGTGGCGAGACCTCCTCCGGAAAAAACACTTAACCTCCCGGAGGGGTCAACCTGCCATGCCAGCTTGATGGGAGCCTGGGTGGCGAGACCTCCTCTGGGCAAAAAACACTTAACCTCCCAGAGGGGTCAACCTGCCATGTCAACTTGATGGGAGCCTGGGTGGCGAGACCTCCTCCGGGCAAAAAACACTTAACCTCCTGGACGGGTCAACCTGTCATGCCAGCTTGATGGGAGCCTGGGTGGCGAGACCTCCTCAGGGTGAAAAGAAATGGGCATTCACGAGAGGTACGCCTGCCCTGTCAGCTAGTGAGAGACTGACAGCGGGACCATCATCGGAACAAAGAGGACTTGGGCATCCACGAGAGGTACGTCTGCCCTGCCAACTAGTGAGAGCTTGATAGTGGGACCATCATCGGAGCAAAGAGGACTTGGGCATCTACGAGAGGTACGCCTGCCCTGCCAGCTAGTGAGAGCTTGACAGCGGGACCGTCATCGGAGCAAAGGAACTTGGGCTTCCACGAGAGGTATGCCTGCCCTGCCAGCTAGCGAGAGCCTGACAGCGGGACCATCATCGGAGCAAAGAGGACTTGGGCATCCACGAGAGGTATGCCTGCCCTACCAGCTAGTGAGAGCCTGACAGCGGGACCGTCATCAGAGCAAGGGAACTTGGGCTTCCACGAGAGGTACGCCTGCCCTGCCAGCTAGCGAGAGCCTGACAGCGGGACCGTCATCAAAGCAAGGGAACTTGAGCTTCCACGAGAGGTACGCCTGCTCTGCCAGCTAGCGAGAGCCTGACAGCGGGACCGTCATCGGAGAAAGGGAACTTGAGCTTCCACGAGAGGGACGCCTGCCCTGCCAGCTAGTGAGAGCCTGACAGCGGGACCGTCATCGGAGCAAGGAAACTTGGGCTTCCACGAGAGGTACGCCTGCCTTGCCAGCTAGTGAGAGCCTGACAGCGGGACCGTCATCAGAGCAAGGGAACTTGAGCTTCCACGAGAGATACACCTGCCCTGCCAGCTAGCGAGATCCTGACAGCGGGACCGTCATCGGAGCAAGGGAACTTGGGATTCCACGAGAGGTACGTCTGCCCTACCAGCTAGTGAGAGCCTGACAGCGGGATCGTCATCGGAGCAAAGGAACTTGGGCTTCCACGAGAGGTACCCCTGCCCTGCCAACTAGTGAGAGCCTGACAACGGGACTGTCATCGGATCAAGGGAACTTAACTTCCTCAAGGTATCCTCAACCCATTCAGCCAGTGAAAGCCTGACATGGGGAGGTTCTCTTGGGGGGGGGGGACTAAGCATCTCAACCAAACCTTACTAAATCCAACATCCTCCAAAGGGGAAAACATGATGGGTTACATGACCCCCCCCCCCCGACTCAACTGTTTGGGGGCTGAACTCATTACATCATAAGAAAAAATACAAGACTCTGCCGAGGCGAGGCTTCTTTAGAGGGCCTGGGCCTGATCTCCACTCCACTCCATCGTGGATCACTCACAAGGTCCCCCGGGTTCCCACATCGACCCGGTCCTCACATATGTCTTCTACCCCAACTCTGGGTAGAACCCCTTCAACCTGGGCCGACGGCTGAGGCTGGGCAGGGCCTCTCGCCCCCCTTACTTCCAGGAACTCGGGGCAGGTAGCTGTGGCGTGATCCTCCACCTGGTGGAAGTCGCAGTATGACAATGCTCCTTCTCCCCTCCTTCGGCGGGCTCGACGGTCTCTCCCGTTGCCTCTTCCTCCTCCACCAATTGCCAAGGCTTGCTGGGGTGGTGGCAGGAGCTGTCTTGGGGCTTGCCTTTGTAAGTTGAACCTCCCTTGGCCCCCATGAAAGTTCCCTTCACCCTGGATGAGAGCTCTTCCTGGACCCTAGGCAGGTCCTCCCTGCTGCCTCCAGCCTGGTTCCGGACCCTCCTGTCCCTGGAACCCCTGAGCTCTCTGCTCTTCTCTCCGCCTTCCTTCCTGATGCCTTGAGCCATCTTGATCCTTTGGCTCCGACTCTGTTCGCTTCGCCAACTTCTTGACAAATGCCGGGTTGGCCGCCTCCATGGCTATCTTCTCAGCCTCCCTTTCCATCAGCTCCTCGAAAGAAAGGGGAGCCTTTCGGGTCAGGCTCATCTTGAAGAACCCCTCGCGCAACCCCACCGTGAACGCCATCTGGAGGGCATACCCCGGCATCTCCTGGATATCCAGGATCTCTTCTTGGAACCTGTCAACGTAATGGGTCAGCGACTCCTCGGCTCTCTGACTTATCAGGAAGATGGATTCATGACTCCTCTTCCTCTTTTTGGAGGTGGAGAAGCGGAGCTGGAAGCTCCGGCTCAAGTCCTCGAACCCATAGATTAACCTCAGAGGGAGTTGATGAAACCAGTCCCTTGCCTTCTTCTTTAACGTGATCGCAAAGATGCGACACTTGAAGGCATCCGACATCGGCCTAATGGAGACAGCATCCTCGAATCACTGCAGGTGCTGGGCGAGGTTATCCTTCCCGATATAGTAAGCCATGTCTGGCTCTCTGAACCCCTCGGAAACGGGAGCTGAGATGATCAGCTCGCTGAAGGGTGACCCCCTAAGGGGTGCTCTCGCCACCTCTACCCGCACGACCTGCTCGCGTGGGGGGGGGGGGGATAACACTCGCCGGGCTAGGGAACAGCTCCCGGCCGGGGAGGTCTCGCTCGACCCCCTCTCCCATCCTTTCCTTCCCAGATCGCCTACATGGTACACTTCTTTCTCCCCCTGCTGGGGTCATCTCGCCTGTGCCCCTGGGAGGCAGCTCGTCGAGACCACTCTGGGTCAGCTCGCCGAGACCCCTGGGAGCCAGTCCCTGGGGGGTGGGGGTTGAGCTGTCAGCCCGAGGGGCAATGCCTCTCAGCATCTCCATGATGTCTTGGATGGAAGCCATGAACTCCTCCCTTCCTACGAAGGGTCTGGGGTGGGAGAGCTCGCCAAGATCATCACCACCTCCCTGATCTCCAGCCATGACACTCTCTCAAGATCTTCTGTGCTGGTCACTCTCCTCGCTCATCGCACCATAATGTTGAAGCCAAAATTGACCTCTCGTGGAGTTCGGGGTCCCAAAAGAGGGGTTACCTCACACCTACTACACTCGGAGGAACGCCACAGGCCTAAGACCTGGGAGCTAGGAACAGACCCTCGGCTCTAGCATGGAGGTCCCACCTCACACCCGGAAGACCTTTGAAGTCTCCCCCTCCCTAGCCAATGCTTGAGCTAGGTGCTTTGGAGGAAGAAAGCCAATGGGATTTAAGTAGCTAAGGAGCAATGCTCTCCAAGGCACCCTCAACGGTCTATTTATAGATTTTCCAAGTCCTGGGGTTGAAAATGATCAAAATGCCCATAGGGAAAATAAGCCTCAAGCCAATAGCAAACCTCCACACCAGGGGGTAAAGAGGTAATCCACCCCCCCCCCCCCCCCGAGGGCAAAATGGTAAAAGTACGGCCCAAAGAGGTCCAAGGGCGGGAGGATACCAAGCCATACCCCCACCTTCCCGGGCACCCGAGACAAGTGGGCTAACCGCGCGGGAGAGACCCTGGCCGCCGGCCGGTCTCTCCCCGCGAGCTCACCGCGCGGGGCGAGAGCCTGGCCGCAGGCCGGTCTCGCCCCGCGAACTAACTGCGCGGGGCGAGAGCCTGGCCGCAGGTCGGTCTCGCCCCGCGAACTAACCGCGCGGGGCGAGAGCCTGGCTACAGGCCGGTCTCGCCCCGCGCAATAACCGCGTGGGGCGAGAGCCTGGCCGCAGGCCGCTCTCGCCTCCGCGAGCTGACCGTGCGAGTAGTCTCGTAACTCCCAGGGCTAAGGTGCAGGGGGCGGGATCCTGGCCTCCAGCCGGTCCTGCTGCTCCTACCTCGCACCTAGCGAGCCGGGGGCGGGTGTCGGCCAACTCGACGCACCCGCTCCCAAAAGGGGCCAAAGGGGGGAGGTAGATTTTTCCTCCCCCTACTAGTATATTTCCAAGGCCAAGCCAAAATTGGTCACCAAGAGTGCAAAATCTCTCAAAAACTTAAAAACTTATAGTTGTTCTTGCGCCTGCCGGGAGGGCCCTACTCTGCGAATACGGGATTGTACAATAATCTCACTAATGCCTAAGTACATTATGTCTTTATTTATAGTTTTATTCTAAATTTTTATTAATCCACCCCTCTCGTTTAACATGCCAAGTGACTCGACTCTCACAACGCCTAACAAGTGCCTCTAAAGATCTCCTTTGTACGTGTTCAAACCATCTTAGGCTCTGTTTGAGGGCTTATTTTCACCGGTCAAGCGGTTACGACCGCATAAATCAGACCTCAATTATGATCCGATTCATGCGGCCTTAACCGTTTGACCGGTGAAAATAAATCCCCCAAAACGGAACTTTAATCGAGCTTCTCACATCTTCTCTGCAATTGGTGCTACTCCTGTCTTATCCCTCATACATTCATTCAGAATTTTATCTAGTCTTTGTGTTCACACATCCATCTAAGCATTCTCATCTTCGTAAATCCAATTTTTTATTTAAAAATAATTATAATTTTATTTTATAAGTTATATTATAATTTTTTATAATCTAAGTTTTTTAAAGTACTTATTTTTAAAAACTGCACATTGCATCCTTTTTAGGGAAATTTTTTTAGCGTCTCCAAGGTGCACTCTTCTGTGTGCCTACATCATACTATTTTATTCATATTTCAATTATAACTAAAAAAAATACGGCCGTAAAATCATACATTACTGCTATAAAATTGCATTACAATCGTATTTTTATTTTTTTGACCTGTCATTTACGAATCATAATGTCATTTTACAAATCATAATGTGTGATTTTACAGCCATAATTGATTTAGTTATAAGTAATATAATACTAAAATGAATATAAAACAAGAATATTAATATTTTATAAATTTTTTTTTTTGAAATAAAAAAATAAATTTAAGACATAAAAAAGCCTTTGGCACACATAAAAGAGTCCACCTGGAGCACACCAAATTTGGACCCCTTTTTCAGGGCCACAGCGCTGTCGCGGGTTCGCACCCACTACTCTTGCTACCCTTTTCGCAAGTGGCTTCAGAGCCTAAATTATGTTTGGCTAGGTGGCAAGAAAAGGAGCGGCATGGCAGCCCCGCCAATCACACCCTTAATCCCACCACTGCTATTCTCGCCACCACAGCTGTGAACCATCCCAATTCCCAAACAAAGCTTTAGATTAAAACACGAGCAGACCGCAGCTTTTAACAAGGAGTGGATGAAAAAGATCAATAATTTTGTCGCCATTTTCGTTCGCACAACGGAATTTATTTTCGATAAAATTTCTTCGATAAAAAAATGAATAGAACACATCCAATCCAGGCCGTTAAATAATCCATTTTCTGCTGATTAGATTTGGTGTTACAGCAACACGTATTCCAATGTCCATAGCACCCCTAACGTCGCTATTAGCAGCCATTTCAATATGTTATTCTGGTCTTTTTTTTGGGGGTGCTATTAGTCAATAGAGGGGTGCTATTAACATTGCCCAAATAATGCACAAAGCTTTGTAATCTGCAAAAGCTGATTTTCTCACCCTTTTCTTAATAGAAAAGCTTCCAAGCCAATAAAATGTCCTCATGCAGCCTTAGTTCTTCCCATCTTCTAGAAGACCAGCCTCCTTGTTCCTCCTGCCAGGTCTCACAAGCCTTCGACGACCTTGATTCCGGCACGCCGGTCCCATTCGTCGGGAGAGGCGGCATCTGTCATTATCTGCTCTTGGCCGCGCCACAGAATCTGAACAGCGGGGTACACGAGAAATGCGAACAGAATTACGAACCAATACTAATGGTCATGAGACTGCAAAAAAAAGTTCAGAAGTCGGTACCTTGTCGATGACGCCGAACTCTTGGGCTTTAACGGCATCCATATAAAATGGTCTTCGCATCACATGCGATACCTTCTCCAATGGCTGGAGAATAGATTATAAGATATTAGAGTTTATCAATGTTTTTTTGAAGATATATTAAGGGGCGAGACGGGTTCGACGCCACGCACATTTCCGGTGTGTTTTGCGAGGAGCTCGACCAATGTATCTCTGTTGGTTATAACCTGGAAGACCAATATCAAAGCAAAGCACACTTGAGAATGCATTTCATATATCCGACATTAATGATTTATATACATTATTATATATAATACAATCATTTTTAATATATTTTATATATATATATATATATATATATATATATATATATATATATATATATATATATATATATATATATATATATTGCTGTTATGGACCGGCTCATTCACAGGCCTAATCTCGCCGTTCGAGCCCACAACATGGGCCGCGCGGCCCAGCACACCCAACCTTTCTCCGCACGTGTTATCGGTGCGACGGGTTGTTGAGGCAGGGGCTCGATCCTCCGACCTCCTTGATGTAAGCTCTTAACGCTAGCTCACATCACCAACTGAGCCGCAGATCAGTTGGTGATGTGAGCTAGCATTAAGAGCTTACATCAAGGAGGTCGGGGGATCGAGCCCCCGCCTCAAAAACCCGTCGCACCGAGAACACGTGCGGAGAAGGGTTGGGTGTGCTGGGTTGCGGCCAATGTTGTGGGCTCGATCGGCAGGATTAGGCCCGTGAATGAGCCGGTCCATAACACAATCCTCATCTAAGATTTGTAACATCCTGGTGTACTGTGGGTGCACTACAAATCTGCAGACCAGTGACCCCACCCCATTTCCAAAGATCTGATTGGCCGCAGTAGCTAATTTCAATGAAGAGTTGTGGTCAATGGTCTGCAGACCTGTAGCGCACCCACAATAGACCGGGGCGTTACATAAAAGTGCACTTTTTATGTACGCCCCGGTCTACTATGGGTGCGCTAATATGTTTGCAAACCAGTGAACCCAACCCATCTTCATGGATCTGATTGGAAGCATCCATTAATTCCAATGACGGGTTGTTGAGACTGGGGCTTGAACCCCAGAACTCCTAGATAGGGGATCTCTAAACTGGTCCTCATCACCAACTGAGCTGCTCAGTTGGTGATGAGGACAAGTTTAGAGATCCCCTATCTAGGAGTTTTGGGGTTCAAGCCCCAGTCTCAACAACCCGTCATTGGAATTAATGGATGCTTCCAATCAGATCCATTGAGATGGGTTGGGATCACTAGTCTACAGACATGTAGTGCACTCACAGTAGACTAGAGCGTTACAAGATTGTCCTTTAATGCTTAGTGATAATCAATATATTTTGCACGCTTCTTTCTTCCATTACAACAACACAACAATAACACTCAAGCCTTTATCCCACTATAATGGGGTCGGCTATATGGATCCTTTGTCATCATTGTGCCCTATCTTTTGTCATAATCCCACTAAAGCCTAAGTACATAACACCCTAACACCTTAATCTTATACAACAACAACACTCAAGCCTTTATCCCACTATAGTGGCTCGGCTATATGAATCTTTTGTTGCCATTGTGCCCTATCTTTTGTCATAATCTCACTAATGCCTAAGTACATCATGTCTTTCCTTATAGTTTCATTCCAAGTCTTTATTGGTCTACCCCTTCCTCGTTTAACATGTCAAGTGACTAGACTCTCACAACGCCTAACAGGTGCCTCTAATAGTCTCCTTTGTACATGTCCAAACCATCTAAGTCGAGCTTCTCGCATCTTCTCTGCAATTGGTGCTACTCCTGTCTTATCCACGATACTTTCATTTAGAATTTTATACAGTCTCGTGTGTCCACATATCCACCTAAGCATTCTCATCTCCACAACTCCCATGTTTTGCCCATGTACACAATTCACTGCCCAACACTCCGAACCATAGAACATCACTGGTCTAATTGCAGTACGGTAAAGCCTGCCCTTAAGTTTTAATTGTACTTTGCGACCACATAAGATCTTTGGCGTGCCTCTCCACTTCAACCAACCCGTTTGGATTATATGTGTCACATCTTTATCAATACCTCCGTCGTTTTGAACTATCAATCCAAGATATTTAAAACACCCACTACAAGAAATATCTTGATCACCCAACTTAATAACGAAGTCATCCGTCCTTTTTACACTGTTAAATTTATGCTCCATATACTTCGTCTTTGCTCTGCTCAACCTAAAACCCTACTTTTTTAAAGTGTGTCACCAAAATTTATGTTTTGCGTTTACACCCTCACGCATCTCATCGACCAAAACGATATCATCCACAAAAAATAAACACGTATTGCTTGTTGGATGTCTGGTGAGCTCATCTAAGATAAGGGTAAAGAGATAAGAGCTTAAAGTTGAACCTTGATGTAAGCCAACAGTAATAAAAAATGTGTTAATCCTCTAGATGTCCTCATCCTTGTCACTAAATTTGTATACATATCTTTGATTATGTCAATGCATGATACATTTACACCTTTCTTTTTTAAGACTCTCCATAAGATCTCTCTTGTAACTCTATCATAAGCTTTCTCAAGATCGATGAAAAGCATATGCAATTTTTTTCTTTCTTAGTAGTTGTCAATGGGTCTCCTCAAGAGATGTATAACTTTCATAGTTGGCCGCCCTGACATGAATCCAAATTGATTTTCCGAGATGTTTATATCCCGTCTTACTCTTCTTTTTATTACTCATTCTCATAGTTTCATGGAATGACTCATCAATTTAATTCCTTTGTAATTAACACAATTTTGTATATCTCCTTTGTTCTTATTATACAAAGGTACCAAGATACTTTCTCTCCATTGATCTGACATCCTCTTCGACTTCAGTATCTTATTGAAAAAGCATGTAAGCAACAAAATTCCTTCATTCCCTAGACATTTTTATACTTCAATGGGTATATCATTTGGCCCAGCCGCAAATCCATTTTTCAACTTTTTTAGAACATCATTTACCTATGATACTTGAATTTTATGATAAATCGTTATGTTCCTATACTTATCCGATTTACTTGACTCTTTCATGTTCAATTTACTGTCTTTTGTTTTATTATAGAGTTGATAAAAATATTTTTCCATCACTCTTTAATATCCACGTCATCCGTCAAAACTGTATCTGTTTCATCCTTTATGCATTTTACTTGACTTAAATCTCTTGTCTTCCTTTCTCTAGCTCGAGCAATTTTATATATGTCACGCTCTCAATCTTTGATATCTAATCGTTTATAAAATTCCTCATAAACTTGAATTCTTGCTTTACTTACTACACACTTAGCTTCTTTTTTTGCGACTCTATATCTGCCTAAGTTTTCATCATTCTTACCAGCGTAAAGTGATTTAAAGTTGGTCCTCTTTGCCCTCACATTGTCTTGCACTTTCTCTTTCCACCACCAAGATTTTTTATTGGGGGCGTACGACATTTTGATACTCCAAATACGTTTTTTCCACTTATCCTTAAATGCGAAGATATAACTTCTCATGTGATATTATGATCAACATAGGGGTCATCAACTAGTTGTTCTATAACTGCCGTCTTAAAAACAACTGCTTTTTCATGTTCAAGTTTCACCACCGAATTTTTGACAACATTTTATTCTTGTATTAAATTTATGATATTTAATTTGTACGTCTAACATTACTAACCGATGTTGTATTGTCAAACTTTCTCCTGGTATGACTTTGCAATACTTACAAATCATTTTATCTATTTTGCGAGTCATAAAATAATCAATTTATGACTTTTTGGTCAGATTTTAAACGTAATTAAATGTTCTTCCTTTTTATGAAGTGTATTTGTCACAATTAGCTCATGTGCTATGACAAAGTCTGGTTCACCCTTCTTCATTTTTTTCTCCATATTCAAATCCTCCATGAATGGTTGTATAATCTATATTTTCTTTCCCCATATGTCCGTTTAAGTTTTTTCCTATGAAAATCTTCTCTATTTGTGGGATTTCCCTTACTAAATCATCTAAGTATTCCCAAAATTACACTTTAATAACTTCACTTAATCCTACTTGTGACGCGTAAACACTGATCACATTAATAGTTTCTTTTTCAATGACCAATTTAAGAGCTAAAATTCTATCACCTTTTCTAATTCCGCCAACAATTTCATCCCTCCAAGTAGTATCTATAATAATACCTACTTTACTACTTGTTATTTTTTCCCGTGCACCATAATTTAAAACCTGAATTATCTAAAACTTTAGCTTTCTCACCGACCCATCTAGTCTCTTGCAGACATAAAATATTTATCTTTTTCCTAATCATCGTATCCACTACTTCCATCGCTTTCCCCGTTAGCGTACCTATATTACAACTACCAAATCTAAGTCGGTCATAATTCTTACGACATACTTCCCTAGGGCGCTAATATGTGAGAACTTTTGCCTATTTAACACCACACCCAAGTTCTCTTGGAGGTGCAGTGGTCCTTGCCAAGACGCCGCATTCGGACCATACAACAAAGACTCTTGCATATTTAACACTACACCCAAGCCCTAGAGATGCAACGGTCCTTGCCAAAACGTCACATTCGTATCATGCGACACGTTCCTTAGGGGGAACAACCTAGCTTTTGCACAATTTCTCAATAATTCATATTCATAAGGGTGACTAAATTTTACGCTGCCTGTCTACCTAACAAAACTTCACAATTTTTCATCTGGGCTTGGGACCGACATAGGCTAGTATCATTGAACGTATAAAATTCATTCGTTGTGTTTAGTTTCCAACAACAATCATTAGTGTGTGATTATTACAAAAAAGTATTACTTAAAATCTTTGTGAGGAATTGTAATTGTTGTTTAAGGTTTGAAGCTTATCTATTTAATATCATTACTTGTCAAATCCAATTGCATGAAGAATTATACAATTAGATTGCATTATTCTAAGATAATTCTTAGCTCTAGTCATCTATTGCATGCTTGCCGCATTGTCGTATAGAATTAGGTCTCGTAAATCCTTATAGCCTTGTCCTGCGTCAGATTCTAATCTTTATTTTCTTCGCAACATATATGCACTCTAGACATAGTTGTTTCCGCATGAAGAGAATCATGCACTGCCACTCTTACAACCAAAAGACATTGTTTCTGATTTTAAATATCGACTTCTGCATCAAAATGAGGGCATCCTACCAATCCTGACTTAAACTATATCCTCTCTTCAAGAAGTTCAATCACAGATAAGACAAATAACGAGAATAAAATTGCGAAAAGACAGAATATTCACGCCGACATATTTATCCGCAATCAATATAGATGAACCTAACCTCTTTAGCACGAATAAGAACATCACTTGCTGCCATTTGTCCGGACGATGGAACGCGAGGTTGCTGAATCATGGCTTATAAAGATAAAGACATCAGCAATGATGCAGTCATTAAATATTTAAAAACTCTGATGGACAAAAACATTAAGGGCATACCTTTGGCATGAGGCATCATGAACCGTCTTCCTTTCTTTCCAGCAGCAAGAAGCAGGCAGGCTTGACCTATTGCTGCTCCAACAGCTACAGTCTGAATCTGCACATAATGGCCAAAGTTGATTAAAATAGAATACACTATACTTCAGTGAAGAGTACAAGACAGAAAATGGGCTAAATGAAAGTAAAGTATTTATTCTATTTATAAGGGTTTTTTGTATAATTTCAAATCCTTTGTTATTTTTTTTACTATAAACCAACACAAGTGAGATAGTGAATACGGGGGAGACGGAAACAGAAGTTTGCATTCAGGTACTATCTTAGTATCTTCTCTAGTTTTAAGGTATAAAAGTGGAAGACCGTAGCTACTGCAAGTCGACACGGAGGGAAATGAAGAGCGCAAGTCCATGTCATTGCATTTGTCAATGGAAGTCGCATTCGTAAGAAGATGCCTTGACGAAGATCTATTCTTTTTCTATTTATATTCCCTATGTTTGGGTAACTTTCTACTCCCAAGTTAAAACTGAAGATGAGTCCCCTCTCTTTTTGTTGGAAGAATCGACAATTCAACATTCAAATCCTCGATTATTAATTCTGCACTCGATGTTCCAAAAATACCTTACAGTCTGTTCTGAGTTAGTACACTAATAAAATTTTTAATTCTCTTGAAAAAATTTCTACTACTTTGTGAAATTAAAAAGCAAGTATTAGGGAAGAAGATGAATGGTAGTGCAAGAATTGGAAGAGTTTTTAACTACTTAGAGGATGATTACTATGTGAAGGAACGAGCTTTGACAGTTGAAAAAAAGGTTTTTATTTGTCCAATTTGATTCAAATAATTTTATGATATTGTAGACTGGGCCACCAAAATTTTCATTACCTAACACTATTGTTTCCTAAAATTTTCTTGAACAAATTCCGGAGTTGAACTTTCAATCTGACAAGATGTCAAACATACTTTATTAAGGACCCTCTCCATATAAAAAATATATTTTAATCGAGATGGTTAATCACTTTATTAATGATATCAGGGTATAACAGGCTTATCTTGCAATGAAAATTTTGAAGCTAGTTTTTCCTCCAAGATAAAAAATAAATAAATTTATACCATTGTTCAAAGATTGAAAACTGATAATGGAAATGAGTACTTCCATTCTAATCCTGGTGAATATCTTGCTACCCAAGGGATCAAAGTTCTTTCCATGATATACCACAAAAAATGATGATTCACAAGGAAAAGGATGTCATCTTTTTGAAGCTAAAATTCTTATGCAACATGTATTCCGCCCCCCCCCCCCCCCCGGTCGGGCCTCACTTCAGTCGACTGAATCGGACTGAAGTTTGCCTCTTCCGGAAATACCCTCCCGATTCCTCGCTATTTGCCCGACGAAACTACCTCTCGCCATTCATCTCCCGCACCTCCAGCTTATTCTCTCCCTGCTCGACGGAAGCCCCCGACGCCCGCTGCCTCCGGCTTCCCCCCTTGCTCAACGGCGTCTCCTCCAGTCCCCGCACCGGTCGGGCCTCCTTCTTCCCCGACGGAAGAATTCCAGAGTAGGGGGCTTCGCCTTCTTATCGCGATTTCAGTCGGAGTGAGCGGCTCACAGGTTATCCTCACTTGCAACATCTCTCCCTCTCTCTCACTTCACGGTAAGCTCCTCTTGCACCCCTTCCCTCTCCATCTCCTCTCTCTCTCAGCTTTTGTTTTCCCGAGCCTGCAACCTCACCTCCTGCTTTCTCATCTTCCTCCCCGGCCTCACTTCGCCTCCCTCCGAAAAATCAGCGGCAAACTCCCGGTGCTTTCTCATCTTCCTCGCCGGCCTCACTCCGCCTCCCTCCGAAAAATCAGCGGCAAACCCCCGGTCTCCCCTACCTCTTCCTCGTCATCGGTGATTGTAGGCCGTCGGAGTCTTCTTAGTCGCCGCCGCTGTCGGGAGGGAGAATGAAGGAGCACCTTCATCAACTGATCATTTGCAAACATAACGATGACGAGCAGTATGTGTGGGAATCACAGGCTGGAGGGTCTTTCACTGTGACAAGGGATTCATCGGGTGAAAATCTTGGCAGGGGAACCAAGATCGTTCTCTTCCTCAAAGAGGATCAGGTAAACTAGTTTGTTTATTCATTATTTTTCTTGTAATTTTCAGGTTATGTGAAAATTTCAGTTGAATAACAGTAAGAAAAACTAATTCTCATTTGTTTGATTGTTATTGTATATAGATTGAATGATTTGAGATGGCCATATTCATTGAAATTTTCACGTTATTTTCATACATTGAACTTTATTAGAATCTAATCGTTCGATTGTCTTTGCCCTAATGAATAAGAAGTGATCTGGATTATGGATTTATTATTATTATATCATTGACAACTTAGGATTGTGCAATTTATTTTTTCTTTAATTGTAAAGAGCACATCACTGATCCTAATCTTATCACAGATTTGTATTTTTTCTTAACGTTCGAATCACAGTAGCAGTTCTGCTGTTTCAGTTTTCATTATTTTATAGTAATCATCATTATTATTCTATGACAATGTCTTAATTGAATTCTAAAGTTCATTTGTTACAAAGTTTTAGTGATTAATTTCATTGTTTGTCTCTCAATAGCTAGGGTTTCTGTGTTGGATGTAAATTTTCCACTATTTTCTTTTTGTGATCATACCCATTCTCCTAAATTGATTATATTAGTAAGTTCAGAGGCTAGTTTATATTCTTCATTTAATACCGACTTGGTTTAATTCATTTTGTATACATTTTAATCCTCACGTTCCATATTGTTTGCTTTGGTTGTTCATTTTGAGTTGTGTTGTAAATAAGCATTCCAATCTCGGCTATTTGCTCACTTGTAAATTACCAAATAAACATCAGAAATCTTCCTGTCCTATAGCAGCCTGTCCTATAGCAGCCCGATCCTTCCTAAGTTTCAGGCTTGCTGGTAATAAACCAGTTTATTTTTCTCCCATGATGGATTATTCTTTCATTTTTGCCTCGTTTAATTCTTGGGGCGAATTGTCTTTATAATATCCATATGTTTTTTTTGTTATTTTCCGCATTTTCAGTAATCTCTGTTTCGTTTCTTCCTCAAGATCTGCTTCATCACATAGAATATGTTTGCATACTGAAAACAATTCAATACAAACATAGCTAACATTACATTACTAATATGGAATTTAAGCCATGTACACTCCATTGATCTGACCTACTTTGTTACCAGGCCGTCGGAGTCTTCTTGGTTATGTGCTCATGTATTTCCTAAGAGGAAGGTTAGATTATTTCTGAACTTAGCATTTTATTTCTTCCTTTTCTTTGTTATTTTTTTTGGGCACCTTCATCAACTAATCATTTGATCATCATATCATGCCTTAATGTTTCTATTTGAACTTGAAGTTCTAATTTCTGACTGTTTCACATCAGTCTTCCATGACAGGGATTGAAAGCTGGCACAAAGAAGCAGTGATAAGATTAGTGAAAAGAAAATGCTCACTCCAGTAGAGGTATGAAATATATGTTTGTTGAAGATAAGAAGAGGGGTTAAAAAAATATTTGACGCTTGTGCTTCTGATTTAGGTGCTATGCAAGTCATTTCCACCTGAATTTGTCTCCTACTTCCATTATTGCCGATCATTGCGGTTTGAAGACAAACCAGATTATACCTACTTGAAGAGGCTTTTCCCGGACCTCTTTATTCGAGAAGGTAATTTTGACTTTTTTTTAAATGAACACTATGATTTTGACTTTTTTTTAAAAATGAACACTATATAAGGTGGTTGCCAAACATGATCTCTTTACACAATTTACAGGATACTAATTTGACTATGTTTTTGACTGGACTGCCTTGAAGTATCCAAAGATTGGTGGAAATGTTACAAAAACAAAAGTACGCAATTTATTTATTTTATTGTAGCTATGTGTTTATCATTTAATTATAGGGTTGATTACCGGGTCCTCCCCTGGGACTTTTTATAATCACAGGGTCCTCTCCTCCAACTTTTGAAATCTCAACTTAGTTTATAGCGTTACAAGACACCCTCTCCCAATTAGCATACATTACGAGGCACCCCTCTTAGAGGGGAGGTTTATTGTATTAAAATTTAACTATTAGCTACCCAAACCTCCCCTACGACTTTACATGTTGCACTTCTCTATCTTTTGAAATTACAAAAACCTCCCCTTTGAGTTTACATTTCATAACGAGCATGCACAAAAATATCATGTTTTGTGTATGCATGTCATCAAATGTAAACTCAGAGGAAGATTTTGTAATTTCAAAAGATAGAGGGTGCAACCTGTAATTTTGCGAACTTATGGGGGAGGTCCCGGAAAACGGCCCTAAAATTTAGCACTATAAACTTGAATGAGTTTTTTTTGGTAATTTCAAAAAGGAAATGGAGGTCCAAGTAATTAACCCTTCAATTATATTACTTTCATTGAATCATGTTTTGTATTGATAGCAACCCAGTGGAAAAAATGCTCCAGGTGCTGGTCCATCAATGGTGAAGGCAGAGAGATCATCAGGTTTGTACAAGTTCTAATTTTAAGCATCGTTCAATTTTTTTGAACTCTTAATGTCTGATTGTTGATAAATTTGTCATTTCCAGTGGGCCAAGAAATTCATGATAGATTTGCCGGGGCAGTCGAAGCATTCGCCAGAAGAACTGGTTCAGGATCTGCTCGTCACCTTGGCAACCAACGCCAATCAAATTTAAAGTCAACCACATGCATCGGATCTGCAATCTACGCCCGAACAACTCAATGAAGGGTCATCAGACGATATCATTGATCGACTGGTTCAACAAGAGATTGATGTCGGGCATGTCGGCAACATTCATTGAACCAAACTGGTCGCCCCCGCGTACGCCCGCATTGCTTCTCGTTGCGAGAATCTGGTATATTTTGTCTTAAACATATTTGATTTTTCTAGATCATTGCTATTTTATGTAAGCATCTAGTATTATTCCAGGAAATATTGAAGACATTGTCATCCCTAAATCTAAAGGGAGACAAAATAAATCTACGGCTAAGGTTTGTTTCTAAAATTAATTATATCTATCATTCAAATATGTAGTCAAGTGCAGAGTTTGACACTGCTATGCTGCATACGACGACGATTGCTGAGAACTCTCCCGAGAAGAAGACGTGGAAGATGAGGTTGTCTCCTTTCAATAAGAAAAGCATTTCCTTCTTAAACAAGGTGGCATGAATTGGAAGTGACGGCGTTGAGGATTCTTCTTCATCAGTAATTAATTTACCTGATATCATCCGGACAATTTCACCTTGTCTTTCTTGGATATTTAAGCTTTTATAGTAATCTGTGTCTTTATCATATTGATTTTTATTAACTACAATATGTTGGTTCGTTTTTCCTGCTATTTGAGGTTGATGAGTAATTACAATTACTTGAGATAAAGAATTAAGTGTTTTTAAGCCTTTCGCTTATTTTATCAGCTATAAAGTTTTCATTTTGTTGTAAATTTCGCGTTAGTAAATGTTGAGCATTATTTAGCGAGGTAATCAAATGAGAATCTTCCAAAGATAATAAAATCTCTTGCGAAAAAGTCATAACAAAAACATTTCATCACGATGACATTTTTGTCCGAATTCACAGGAGAAAATGTCGCACCAAATGAATGACGATTGGTTCACGACCATCACCGTCGTGTCAAACATGCACTCGAGCCTCAATGTTTCAATAACTCTCTTATTTGTGATCAGCTCATTGACAAAATCAGGAATCATGAGGCGGTTGCTTTTAGTGATATATTTTTGAAAGATTTTCATAGACATTGTTGTATTTTTTGAGTTGTAGCAAGTGAGAATTTTTTAGTTTGTCAAATAGAGTTTAGTAATTGGTTTTTAGGTTAGATTTGGGTAGATTCTTCACTTTTACACATATAAGCAGCGACAATACATCAATTGTCGTTTTGCCAAATATAAAATTTAATTAAGAGGAGGATTGCATTCTTTAGTGTATATATATATATATATATATATATATATATATATATATATATATATATATATATATAAATTAAGCTCACTTTTAAAATGGTAAAATTTATTGAGGTAAAAATAATGTTTCGCCAAATGATGTTTTTCCTTGAAGAAATGTTAGGTCGGAAGAAGAATGTTGTCTGAAAAGGCCAACCTATAGACTTTTCCCTTTGGTTTCTTCAAGTCAATGTAAGGAACCCTATGGAAGGGAGTGAGAGGGGAGATAGTTTTCTAGGAGATTCTAGAGGGTGAAATGTTAAAAGGAAGAGGAGAGGTGAATGTGTAGACTAATGCGAATGTGGAAAAAATGGTTACTTTTGCTCATAATTGGTACCCCCAAAAGGTTAAGAAAGATGCAAGGGAGGAAATTTATGAAATGTTGTTAACAAAGAGAGATTATGAATCACAAACAGAAGAAATCACATAATTTTATTTAGTAAACCTAATGACATCATAAACAGAAGATCACTAAATTTTTTTTAATTATTTGTTATTATTATTAAAGCTAATATCCAAACCATGCTATCTCTATACTATTTTTCTATCATTATTAAGAGCAAAAGAAATCTTGAAGGGTCCACTCCGTTGGACGAAATAAGAGCTTGCAATTAGAATTGAAGGTCTTTTCAAATTAATTTAATGTCCAATTTTAATTCTGAAGTCTCAATTCCACTGGAGTCTTTAAGTTTAATATAATAACCAACTTTCCACAAAAAGTGATGCAAACAGAGAATGTGTAGACTATTGCGACCTAACATTTTTGCCACAAGCCTAAAATATTGTAGCTAATTCAAAACAAACTTCATATTTGGAGAATTTCTTAAAAATGTTGTCAATCACTCTATTTCTTCGTTTTAATAATGATAGTAAAAAGTTACCTTAGCCTTAACAATTGGCTCATGCACAATCTCATCACTTTATGTTATGAATACTTTAGATCTCAATCTCTGTGTTATGCTCAATAAATGGTTAAGTTATTAAAGAGTTATTATCATCTAGTTTATTTGCAGGATTATGATCATCACAAATGTAATTTTCATAACGTATAATGATATGTCATCAAGTTAAGATAGTTTTAGTGCAATAGATGACATATCATTATAAGATATGTACTGACGATGTCCATATTCTTTGAGTCACTTGATCATCATATAAGAATACAAAATTATCACATGCATTAATGTTTTAAGTCTTGAAGGTGATTTTTATATTTATGCGAGATGTGACTGATGATGGTTAGAACGATAGCTGATATTGCAACTTTTAATCATGATATTTATAGTATGACATGTGTTGTTTATATTCGTAAGAATAATAAAATATGGCCATACATGTATTCGTAAGTAGATTGCCTAGTAAGTGTTGTGGTATCTGGAACTGGATTCATAAATCGCATAGTAATTGCATAGCTGAATGTTAAATTTTATTTTATTTTGTTGTAAGCTATATGTGTCGTCTTCTTTTTTTCTTTTAGTTTTTAATTATTTCTTTAACTATTTATATAGTTTTTTTATTATTTTAGTAATTGTAAATGCTTCCCTAAGTCATTTAGGAACAATGCTTGAGTTTTATCCTATAAGAGTTCTCCCATCAAAAACTGCAATTGCACCTGTTGATTCGATGTACATAAAAAACCGCAATTTATGTAGCCAAGACTTCCTTCCCTTTTTTTCTTTCTTTCCCTCTTCTCTCTCTCCCTCCCCCCCCTTTTTCTTCTCCCCCTCTTTTTCTTTCTCTTCCCTCCCCCCTTTTTTCCCCCTCATACCGGAGTAGAACCCGGCGGCCCCCCCCCAAAAAAAAACATTTTGGCTGTGTTTCCTTTGTTTACAACCATAACCAACGTAATTCTAAACTTGATTCTGAAGCAAACAAATGTGTCTCTATGGATGCTCCAGTAGAAAAAAAGAGGGAAAAATACTTGAGTGATCTTATTCATCCATAAAGGGCATAATATATTAGAAATACATTGACACTTACAACTTGACTCAAGATGTGGGACTAAACCCACTCACATATTAATAGACCAATATTAATACTAAACTAATAATCTCAACTCTCTCCCTCAAGCTCGAGGGGAAACCTCAAGCTTGACAACATCAATGAAAAAGGTAAATGTGGTCGGCAAAGGTGGGATAAGATGGGTGACCGGGGATATTCCCACACAGTACACCCGCGGGAAAGAAACCACACACGAATCCACGAGACCGCGGGGATAACACCACACACGCACGGATCTACGGGATCGCGGGGATAACACCACACACGAATCTACGAGACTACGAGGATAACACCTCACACAAAGATCTACGCGACCACGGGGATAAGAGAGAAAGGGGAAAAACAACCACCCATACCACCTACCGATCATCAAAGAAAAAACTTGGGGAGACAAACAACATACGACATAAGCCTAGAGGCTGTGTGGGACTAAGGAGAACAACGAGAAAGATCATCCGGGTCTCCCTCATCCCAAACACTCTCCCTCATGCGGAATACACGTGCATATAGGCATAAAACACATGAAACACTGAAGAGGACACAAAAAAACTTCAAAAACAGCAATATCTACATCATCTCCATCATCCTCGAGAGAGGACAACAACAACAAAAATCTACAGTAAGTAAGAATAGAGACGAGGAAGCCTCAGATCTGCAGCAGGCACATAAGAAGCAGCAGCAAGCACGCAAAACCGGGAGCGACGAGAAGAGTCGAAGCAGCACAGGGGGTTATCGACAGGAGTGGCATCCTCGATAAGGGCAGCAACCAGGCTGGACAGACACATTAGCAGAAGGCGCAACAACAGTAGACGTGACAACAACAATTGAACGGGCAATCGACGGCTAATCCAGTTGAAGCAGACGATCCAGGTGAAGCAAAGCAGACGCTGTAAGAGAAACGAGGTAGCAACGGGAAACGCCGACGATGCCGTAGATGACGTCGATGGAGGAGCGATGCAGATCAGCCGAGCAGCTCACGCAAGGAGACGGATTGGAGCAGTAACAGGCACAGTCAAAGACGATGGAAGTAGCAGACTTCGGCGTTGATGGGATCGAGCACAGCTGCAGGGGGGCCAAGATCCGCACTCATCGATGGAATCCGACGTCGATTCCGTCGACGAGAGCGGGAGAAGTAGCGGGAGCGGGAAAGGAAGAGGGAGAAGGGAGCGGGACGCGAGTGCACAGCGGGAAAGTACGTCTAGGGTTTGCTTTGATACCTATGATACCAAGTAGAAAGAAAGAGGGAATAAAACTTGAGTGATCTTATTCATCCATATAGGGCATAATATATAGGAAATATATTGACACAACTTGACTCAAGATGTGGGACTAAACCCACTCACATACTAATAGACCAATATTAATACTAAACTAATAATCTCAACTGCTCCCTCAATCTTAAATGTGTCTTTGTCATCTATGAATCCTACCTTCCTTAAGCTCCACGTCTCTTTCATTTCTATTCCTATGTCCATCATCACCAGTGCCTCTCAAACTACACCACACACAGAATATCAAGAAAAGATTGAAAGCAGGAGAAGCAATCTGAGTTGGACAAACCAAATTTAATTCTATATTAACAGAGTAAAAAAAACAAGTGTTAGCAAACCAAATACTCTGCCTACCATGATTTTGAACTAGGCCAGCTCAAAGGGGGAGTGACTTAGGCTCTGTTGGGGGGGGGGGGGGGGGGGGGGGGCTTATTTTCACCGGTCAAGCGGTTACGACCGCATGAACCCGACCTTATTAATACTAAACCGTCGTAACCGCTTGACCGATAAAATAAGCCCCCCCCCAAACGGAGCCTTAATCCCACTCATTGAGGATCATATTGTGTGCCCCAAGATCACATTGATCATCCCATGTCTCTAAGAAATGAAACTAGGCAGTGCATTCATCATCACATCGCACGTTTGTCTCTTATGAAAAGTATCATCCTCATTTTGTTCCTTTGTTGAGTTGGTGTTAAAGATGGAAACAAAATGAGGAAGAAATGAGTTCTTCACAAAAAGGGGTAGCTCGGTGCACAAAGCAACCCCACGCAGCGACGGTTTGGGGAAGGGTCCCACCACAAGGGTGAAATGTAGGCAAATCTTACCCTATATTTTTTGCAAGAGGCTGCTTCCAGGACTTGAACCCGTGACCTCAAGGTCACACAACAACACCTCAACCGGTGCGCCAAGACTCCCCTTCAAAAAGAGAAAATATTACTAATGAAGTGATGATCATTCTAAAGGGCAAAACACAGAGGGATGGAAGTGACCTTCACTGTTAAATGATTCAAAGCTAGACTTGTTGTAAGGGGGTTTGCACAAATGTGCTATAGAATTCCAACAAATTTTTGCTCTCGAAGTTAAACTCAACACCAGTGCTTCTAATAATGATTACTAATGTGTTATTTATTGGTACAACAAGATATTAAAAATGCTCTTCAATGGACTTACAAGAAGAAGTGTAAATGGATCTTCTTTCTAGTTTTACTGTAGGAGGAATTAACTTGTAGGACCAAAAAAACCTATGGTTTAAAACGACCTATATGAGAGTGGTTTGAAAATGGTTATTCGAGCTGTCGATTTTCGTGGATTAAAGGGCAGCCCGGTGCACAAATGATACGAGCACGGGTGATCTTGTCCCTGGCCAGCAATACGCATGTGTTTATACATGACGGGGACGCGCCCCAAACACAACAGAATGATTTACCTGCTAGCTTATGTACTTGTCTTATTTCGGGGACCCTCCTATATATAAAGGAGTCAAGTATTTTCTTTTGTCTTGTTTTGCATCTGAATTTGGAATTGAATAGAATTGAGGAGAACGACCCAACATTCTGCCCTATTTACCCTACACCCCTTATCAACTTGATCCTCCTGCCTCTTCCAGCACCGCCGATCTTGCGATTTCATTGCACGTCTCGCCTCACCTTACGCGCTCTACCGTTTTTGATGCGTGCTTCTCGCGGAAGCCCCGTGATGGTCTGACGTTCCAGCCATGCCATCCTAAGTGTCCGCAACGTGCATCACCCTTCCTCCCTTTCGACTCCGACGCTTACGCTCCTGTACACAGAGCGCATAGCCTGCCTCAAACTGACGTCTTCCTCCTTTCTGTGCCACCACAACAGCCTTCGCCCAGCGCCACGGTCTACACATGCTCGCGACACGCAACATGACGCGCGAGAAGGAAGTTCCTCTCTCCGTCGAAGCTCTCTCCGACCGCATGGATCGCGTCGACACCACCCTCTCTGACCTCCAGATCGTTGTTCACAATATCCACTCCCTCCTTTCAAATCGACAAGCCACATCCCCACCTGCAACCCCGTCCATCGCTTCGACCAGTAGAAACGCTAACCTTCTCGGGCACCAGCAATCCCCTTGCGACCCCTCAACAACCCACCTACGCCGGCCCGATATTCCCGTCTTCGACGGGGCCAACCCTCGAGATGGTTGGCCCGCACTGAGCAATATTTCGACCTCCAGGGCACTCCCGAGCTTCAAAAGGTTTCCCCCGCAACCATTTACATGGAGGGCGCAACCATTTACATGGAGGGCGCAACCCTCCACTAGGTTCATTGGATTCGTTAATCGAATCCTACCCTCTCCATTTTGGGCCTCAAGAACAAGTTGACTCGCCGCTATGACAAACGTCGTGTCGGCAACCCTTTTGAGCGTTTAAGCAACCTTCATTAGATGGAATCAGTTGACTCATACATCGATGAGTTCATCGAAGTGTCCACGCATTTCCCCGGCCTATCGTCGACCCAATACTTAAACACCTTCCTTGCTGGCCTGCGACCGGATATCTGGGCATGCATGCGCGTGTATGACCTGACTATCCTCACTTGGGCTATGGAGCAAGCCCGTTATGTCAAGGAGGACTTCGCCACTTTCTCCTCTAGTTCCCCTCAGCAGACCGTAGGCACATCATCCGCTCCACATCAGCACCCAAGCCTTCCGCTTCTCCGGGTCGTCCTCCAACTAATCCCCTAGTTGCCCCAGGACATCCCCAACCGAGGCCCTTGCCAACGCCCTCCTGGCCCAAGGTGCCCGTGCAAAAGATCTCTAACCAAGAGCACTTAGATCTCCACAACAAACCCATGTTTCCGCTGCAAAGGCCCCTACTCCCCCACAAATAACTGCCCCAATAAGGATATTAAAATGCTCCTCTGTTTGTGCGTGTGTGTGGTGGGTGGGTGGGGGGGGGCAACAAAATTAGGTTGGTTGACTTTGATGCCTTGAAGTTACACGAGTATGATCTGATTTTCCCTCCACCAGCTCAGCTCAATCGCCTCGATGTCTCCTGCTATTCGGTGGGCAGGATGATCGGTCCTTGTATTATAAAGATGACGCCTTCACTTTGCGGCCACTCCGTGGTACTTTGGAACGAAAGTGGGGCAAGCCACAATTTGATATCCCAAGACCTCATTGCCAAGCTACAACTGTCAGTAACACCAGCCCCGGGATTTCACGTGTTCCTTAGCGATGGCCGCCGCATACGCATGGCAGGTCATAGCGTGGTGGGCCTTTCCCTCTCCATGGGGTCGTATTTGGGCACAACAGATTTTTATGTCTTCAGACTGGGTGTTCTTGACGCCATTCTCGGCGTGGCCTGACAACGTACTCTGGGCGACGTCAAGCATAACTGGGATCGTCTCAAAATGGGGTGGTCCGATACACTAGGGGTTTCCCATCTCCTGCAAGGGGATCTGTCATTAGCCCGCTCACCGACCGGCCTGCACTACATCCTCGGGACTGTTGATCCTGAGTTTCACGTTCTTCTGTGGCATACCACATTAGGGGACGAAGGCACCCATTTTGCCGATCAGGCCGCACTCAGACATTCAGTGTCTGTTGGACAAACATGCTTCCCTCTTTGTCACCCCCCACATGCTTCCCTCGAACAGAGTCTCAAACCACCCCATTGTCCTTCAGCCAGGGGTGATTGCGGTCTCCGTCCGCATGTACCAAAATGGCCATCGTCAAAAAACTGCCATGGAGACAATGATGACAGAGATGCTACACGAAGGTATCATTCAACTGAGCATCAACCCTTCCTGATCCCTGTTATTTTTGTGCGCAAAAAGTACGTGAGCTGGAGATTCTGTGTGGACTATCAGGAGCTGAACAAGCTCACGACCCCCGACAAGTGCCCAATTTATCTTATTCAGGAGTTGTTGGATGAACTACAGGGCATGATTTCTCCATACTGAACCTCCAATCGGGCTACCATCAGATTCGAGTCCGGGCGGAGGATGTGCCCAAGATGGCTTTTCACACACATGGACACTATGATTTCTTAGTCATGCTGTCTGGCCTGACAAATTGATGCAAGACGATGCGTAGGATTTGCGCGTCTGTCGACTTTTTCTAGGAAACCCTAACTGAATGCAACGAAATATGTTTAAAAAAAAAGATTTAAGAGGGCGTTGCACAGAGTTTATGAAATTAAGCAACGTAATTTTGTAAAGCATGAAATTCACCACGTTGTTAGAAAAATGAATTTTCTTTATAAAATGGTTCAATTTTAAATTTGGGAAGGAAGCTCGCAACTTTCGTTCTGTTCCCTTTGTCGAAGCACAACGGAAATTGTGAACTCCAAATAGGTTACCGTTTGGAGTTTCGACGTAGCGTTCGCTGACAAAATTCGGGCAAAAACCAAGCAAAAAGTCTATTATCTTACAAGAAAATATTGAGGCATACACAAAGGAAAAGATAGAAACAATTACCCACGAAAGAGACGTCTTCCGTATTCGAAGTCGATGGAGATCACGCGAGGAACTACTGGTGACCTTCGATCTTCGCTCTGAGGTCGGCTGCTATCGCACACGGGCACCGCAGAATTAAGTCGCTCTCTCACACGAGATGGTTCCACGGAATCACTCACAAAGTAAGGAAGCCACAAACCTAACATCCTAATTTCACTCGCTCTTCACACTCAAGGTGGAGCCACAAAATCTCAGACACTTGCGGTGGCTCCACGAAATCTCAATCGCTCTACTGTCTCACAGAAGCAAACAAACAGCAGACACCCAATCAATTTACATCGGGCAGAAAGCAGAACTCCAAAATGTTCACTAACATATACCTATTACATGACCATTCAAATCACTGTTCATTCACCAACAACAAATCCAGGAAATCTCATACGCCAACAATTAATCTAACTGATCTCACAATAAATTTCACTAATTACTAACACTACTATTCATCCACTGTAACCTTACAGGAATCCAACTACAAAAGGATACAACCCTAAACTAATTTCAATCGGCACTGTTCATCTTCTTCCTTAATGGGAATCAAACTAACAACAATCCTTCTTCCTGGATTTCACCAACAGGACTTGGAAGCAAACACGAATCAACATTCTCATCCGCAACTCTTCACCTAACTGGAAGAACACAGACATTCACGCCTAATTCAGCCTAATTCAGCCTAATTCGCGCCTAATTCGCGCCTAATTCGCGCCTAATTCGCGCCTAATTCGCGCCTAATTCGCGCCTAATTCGCGCCTAATTCGCGCCTAATTCGCGCCTAATTCGCGCCTAATTCGCGCCTAATTCGCGCCTAATTCGCGCCTAATTCGCGCCTAATTCGCGCCTAATTCGCGCCTAATTCGCGCCTAATTCGCGCCTAATTCGCGCCTAATTCGCGCCTAATTCGCGCCTAATTCGCGCCTAATTCGCGCCTAATTCGCGCCTAATTCGCGCCTAATTCGCGCCTAATTCGCGCCTAATTCGCGCCTAATTCGCGCCTAATTCGCGCCTAATTCGCGCCTAATTCGCGCCTAATTCGCGCCTAATTCGCGCCTAATTCGCGCCTAATTCGCGCCTAATTCGCGCCTAATTCGCGCCTAATTCGCGCCTAATTCGCGCCTAATTCGCGCCTAATTCGCGCCTAATTCGCGCCTAATTCGCGCCTAATTCGCGCCTAATTCGCGCCTAATTCGCGCCTAATTCGCGCCTAATTCGCGCCTAATTCGCGCCTAATTCGCGCCTAATTCGCGCCTAATTCGCGCCTAATTCGCGCCTAATTCGCGCCTAATTCGCGCCTAATTCGCGCCTAATTCGCGCCTAATTCGCGCCTAATTCGCGCCTAATTCGCGCCTAATTCGCGCCTAATTCGCGCCTAATTCGCGCCTAATTCGCGCCTAATTCGCGCCTAATTCGCGCCTAATTCGCGCCTAATTCGCGCCTAATTCGCGCCTAATTCGCGCCTAATTCGCGCCTAATTCGCGCCTAATTCGCGCCTAATTCGCGCCTAATTCGCGCCTAATTCGCGCCTAATTCGCGCCTAATTCGCGCCTAATTCGCGCCTAATTCGCGCCTAATTCGCGCCTAATTCGCGCCTAATTCGCGCCTAATTCGCGCCTAATTCGCGCCTAATTCGCGCCTAATTCGCGCCTAATTCGCGCCTAATTCGCGCCTAATTCGCGCCTAATTCGCGCCTAATTCGCGCCTAATTCGCGCCTAATTCGCGCCTAATTCGCGCCTAATTCGCGCCTAATTCGCGCCTAATTCGCGCCTAATTCGCGCCTAATTCGCGCCTAATTCGCGCCTAATTCGCGCCTAATTCGCGCCTAATTCGCGCCTAATTCGCGCCTAATTCGCGCCTAATTCGCGCCTAATTCGCGCCTAATTCGCGCCTAATTCGCGCCTAATTCGCGCCTAATTCGCGCCTAATTCGCGCCTAATTCGCGCCTAATTCGCGCCTAATTCGCGCCTAATTCGCGCCTAATTCGCGCCTAATTCGCGCCTAATTCGCGCCTAATTCGCGCCTAATTCGCGCCTAATTCGCGCCTAATTCGCGCCTAATTCGCGCCTAATTCGCGCCTAATTCGCGCCTAATTCGCGCCTAATTCGCGCCTAATTCGCGCCTAATTCGCGCCTAATTCGCGCCTAATTCGCGCCTAATTCGCGCCTAATTCGCGCCTAATTCGCGCCTAATTCGCGCCTAATTCGCGCCTAATTCGCGCCTAATTCGCGCCTAATTCGCGCCTAATTCGCGCCTAATTCGCGCCTAATTCGCGCCTAATTCGCGCCTAATTCGCGCCTAATTCGCGCCTAATTCGCGCCTAATTCGCGCCTAATTCGCGCCTAATTCGCGCCTAATTCGCGCCTAATTCGCCTAATTCGCCTTGCCATCAGAAAGCCATTGCTACACTCACCAGTCGCCTCAACAACCTCACCGCTAGTCCGCCAGTCGCCACAACGCTTGCACACGAGCACACTTGTAGGAGTCAAGCGCCTCCCCTGTTGCTCCGTCGATCGGATCCCCCTACCATAGCACTATCAGAAGCCAACATCGTTCCTTGCTTCATCAAGTTGCCCTTCCCAACTTAAGATGGGAGGGGCGACCCCTTGGGATGACTCACTAGATGAGAATAATTTTTTAGCCATCAACAGACACCGGTGAACGAAGGATAGGTATGGCGTCCTTCCAAATGCTCAACATCACCCAGTATGGTATGCCCATTTGCAGGATGACAACCCGAGAATGATTTGGTAAGAATTTAAGCAGGCCTACGACCAGATTTTTGGTCCCCCAATTCGTTGTAACCCCCTTAGGGCCCTCACGACATTACGACAGACAGGGAAGATTGATGGGCATCTAGAACTGTTCCAGATACTTCTTGTTCATGTCATGATACCCTTGAAAATGCAAGTTGTCATCTTTACAGTCGGGCTTAGCGATCGACTTTGGATGTCGAATTCGAGGCACCTAGTGATTTGGTGACGACTATGAGTTTAGCCAGGTTGTACGACTGTAGACTTCAACTAGCTAAGGAGGCCTACATGACCACAAACACAAGGGATTAGAAGGGATGTACTGAGGGAATTGACAACCTGCATATTCGTCAACAATCTTGTACAGAAATGTCTGATCGTCGCGCATAAGGATTATGCTATAACTGCGACAAGCAATTTACACGCGGACACTGGTGCAAAAGTTTTTTTTATCAGCAAGTTGAAGACTCTGATGATGAAAGTATCACATGAAGTGGACATCGTTGATCTCCCTCAAGCTTGAGGTTAATCACTTTTTGTAAGACAGGTAGATGTCATAGGCTTCATGTCTAGTTAATATGTTGTATTTATTTGTGTCTTTATGCCTCTTCCATATTTAGTTCGTCCTCTTTATTTGAGTTCATGTATATCACATATTTCAATTATATTTGTTGTCCAAGTATGTCACTTATTTCCAATTATGTCTGTTGTAAGTATATTTAAAGGACCTTTTGGGTCTTATAATGTATGCACGAATTAATCTATTTTTCGTCTCCTATTTTATGAGATCTTAATAACTCTTTCTCTCTCGAGCACGCCCCGTTTAGATAGTCGTGGTTTCAGTTCCACTATATCTTTGACCATCCTCCCGCGACTCCAGGCTTGGCTCATAACAACTTGCTATTTCCGGCCATCCTCAGATAACTCTGGGATAGACCCATAAAAAAATGTTAAACGAATAAATAAATTTCTTTTGAATGGGTTTGAAATGATTTTGAGTTAAGTAAAACCTAGTAAGCTTTCCTCAATATAAACCTAGGATCCCCACCATTTATCAATTTAAAATTCTCTAAACAACAACAACACTCGAGCCTTTATCCCACTATAGTGGGGTCGGCTATATGGATCCTTTGTCGCCATTGTGCCCTATCTTTTGTCATAATCTCACTAATGCCTAAGTACATCATGTCTTTCTTTATAGTTTCTTTCCAAGTCTTTATTGCTCAACCCCTCCCTCGTCTAACATGCCTAGTGACTAGACTCTCACAACGCCTAACATGTGACTCTAATGATCTCCTTTGTGCGTGTCCAAACCATCTTAGACGAGCTTCTCGCATCTTCTCTAAAATTGGGGCTACTCCTGTCTTATCCCTTATACTTTCATTCTTAATTTTATCCAATCTCGTGTGTCCACACATCAACCTAAGCATTCTCATCTCCGCAACTCTAATTTTTTGCTCATATACACAATTTCACTGCCCAACACTCAGAACCATAGAACATCACAGGTCTAATTGCAGTGCGGTAAAACTTGTCCTTAAGTTGTAGTGGTACTTTACGATCCTAGGTTAAAATTCTCTAAAGCAAACGATTAAAGGAGCATTGCGAAGGGGGAAACCAAAGAAGTATAAATACCTCATTTTTAAGCTGCATCATAGCATCATAAATAGCAAAACCTTCACTCTCCATTCCGACCTGCAGAAGACACACAGCTAATGATAAGAAATCCAGCTCAAAGTCAAACTGGATAAAATGATAAGAAAGAAATAAACACAAGCAATGACTAGATGCTCCATGTTTCACACATAACTTAGCATATGGACAAAAACTGAAATAGTGCATATAGACATTCCAAATTGCTATATTGGTAGGGCTATGAGTCCACTTCCTTAATTTTAACAAGAAAAAATAAGGGCAAATACTATAATGATTTGTGGAATACTTTGAAACACCGGTACGGGTACAAGTACCGGACGATATGTATCCGGTATGGTGGTGCAAGAAAATAAAAACGAAAGTTACGGGTATATTTGGGGTATGAGTAATTAAAATTGACTTATGTAAATATACATGCAATATATCCATGTTTATACATGCACATATACATGTATATGCATGTTCAAATGTCTATATATATATATATGCACATGTATATAGTAAAAAACAAAATATTAAATTTAAATTATTTTTTTTATTTTTTTAACAAAAAAATATTTAAATCAAATTTTTTATAGTTTTAACAAAAAAAATACTTAAATCTCAAACATATTTTATTATTATTATAAACAAACACTGCTAGTTGCATTTTTGAGTTACAAAATTTTATTTTCTAAAAAATATGCAGAAGCCTTGTGTTTTTTTTAGAAAAGTATACTCCTATCATAATATGCAGAACGATCTACCAAGTCCAAGTTTATTTACCGACTAGAGTAATAAGTGTATCCACCGAATATCGGGTACATATCCGGTACGGTTATGAGACTCTCAAAGAACTATTGGTGCTTCATAGGTGGAATAAGACAAATCCATTGGCCTATAACTATGTTCAAATATCTTAAAAAATCAATGAAGAAGAAATATATTCAGGATTTTTGTATCATTTTTAATTAAAAAACTTTTGATTCTTTTTGCAGATTATTCCAGCAAATAGTAATAATATGGGCAGTCGGACATTGCCCATTCATAATAAGAAAGAACCAACTACCCGATCCTAATAAGAGGAAAACTTAAATCCTTTTTGGTCTGTATTAACATCTCTAAACCCTGCCATCATCATCTCAAAAGGGTCCATTAGGCTCCCCATCAAGGTCGGACAACAATAAGTGGACTCGGGAATTCTAGAAAGAGGAGCATTGGCAGGAAATGAGAAGAGTCAACTGCTTCTCAAAGTCTCATTATTCACTTTTGGTCTCACGATTGTGTAAGAGGCTTGATGCCATGATGGTTATGCTATGGATCCAACCTCTTCTGGGTGAAGTTTCCTCCCTTTAACTTTTCTCTTCCTTATCATGTAGGATGCCGCAAGATCAAAGAGAAAGCTATGAAAACTAGGAAAAAGAATTACATGGAAGATCCGAGTTGATTTTGTGGATATCAAACACACAATATAAAATTGTCGAACCCTCATAAGATCCAATATGAAACAAACTAAACAAAAAATTGAAATTATCAAACACACAATCCAAAGACTCGCTAGTATCGGAAAAGGTAGGGCTGAGCATATTATTCGAAACTCGAAAATCGCTCAAAAATCATTCGAAAATTGAGCTGAATCGGAATCGGTTAAAATTGATTCGACTCAATTTGAGTCGATTCAATTTGACTCGAATCTGATTTCGAGTCGATTTCGAGCTAGCCCTGAATCGCTCGAAATATGATTCAAATCAACTCGAATTAATTAAAAAAATTATGTATTTATTAATATATTCTTATTTTAAGATTAAAAATAACAAAATTTAAATCTAAATAAAAAGAATGAAGGCTTTAAGTGTTTCATTTGCTAAATTTATAAGTTGTTTAATTTTATTTTGAGCAAACTAGGAATAAAACGAAAAATTGTTAAATTTCGAGCCGAGTTGATTCGATTTCGAGCCGACTCGATTCGATTTTGAGTCGACTTGATTCGATTTCGAGCTGACTTGATTCGACTTCGAGCCGACTCGGAATCGAGCCATTACGAGTCGAGCCGACTCGACTCGAAATCAATTTCGATTTCGAGCCGAGCCAAAATCGCTCGAACTTGACTCGATATCAGCCCTAGAAAAGGTGAACTCGCGAGTATCCTGCAGAGGATTTCAAGTGCCTCTCCTCGTACCTCTGGGGTCCTATTTATAGGCAAATCCAAGGAGGGGGGGGGTCATATTTATACCCCACCCCCTGACGACTTCTAAAGAAACTCGCACGGGCTGGGCGAGTATCTCGCCTAATCGCCTACCGGGCGAGTATGCGAGGGGAGCTCGTCATACTAGCCCAGGCCTTCTACGGTCTTGCGCGCTGACTTTGACTTCTGTCTTGACTTGCTGACCTTGATTTCTGCTGACCTGGTTGTGGTAGGACCCATCCTCGACGAATACGGGTTGCACACAATCCCCGCTCTTTTTGAGCGACGTAGGAGCTCAGAAATAATCATCCAACACTTATTCAGCGAGCTGCTATGCCGAGTATCTGAGTTGCTCGCCCTTGACGACTGCCTGATTCTCTATAAATAGGGGGGCTGGTTTTAGAGGCGGATCTCCAGAGCTCGCGCACTATGTTAGACGCTAACGAGAAACTCCTTCAAGACAGCCTAGCCGCCCTGTCTGGTCTCCACGACATCACCAAGTCGAAAAGGCCGCGGGAGGAAGATGTCGCCGCCGACTTACCCCCCCACCGCCACCCCACAAAAAGAAGACCAAGAAGCCCAAGAAGATACCTGCTTCCACGTCGGTCGACCCACTTCCGCCATCTGAGCAAGTCGCGTCTTCGACGGTCAAACCCGCGCCCTCCGCTAACTCCATGAAGCTTATTAGCGATCTTGGGCTAGACGACGTCCCTGACTCGGCCGCCTCGGGATCGAGCCTCCTCAGCCCGCTAAAGGATCCTGAAGTCGCCAAGACGTCGGCGTCACACCGGATCGAAGTCGTCTCCTTGCCAGGAAGCCATTTTGCCAAGCCCCTTCCAAACTAGTTCGTTGTTGTATGCTTCTCGCTGATATGTTTTCTTGATTCGCAGACTCCCCTCCGGATGTCGCGGATGTGCCTCTTGATGTCTCTCCCCTGAACTCCGCGCCGCTGCTCGCCCTCGCAGCCTATAAGCCATCCCGGACCGCGCATACGGTCCGAATTAGTCTCGGTGTCAAGAAAGCGTTGGAGACTACTCCTTTGGCGAAGGAAAACCCTCCGGCGAGCAAGGAATCAACGGTGAAGGACCTCCCGGCAAGAAAGGACCCTCCAGGGAGCAAGGATCTTCCGACGAGCAAGGCCGCTCCCACTCCCGCGCGAGATTCGGCACTGCCAGCGGCGAGTTCTCAGCTGTCGCCGCCTCTGAATGCGGCCTCCCTCCAGGCGGCGAGCACCTCTTTACCGCCGCCGCCGCCTCTGACCGCTCAACAACAAGCTGACTTGCAGCGACCTCCCCCGCCTCCTCCGCTGAAGACTTCGTATCAGCCGGCGAGTTCGCCGCAGCCTCCGCCGCCTCCGTCGAAGACTCTGGCCCGGAAGCCGGATAAGCTGCGGCCGAGTTACTTCCCACAGCGAGTCGGGGACCCTGATTACGGAGGTTGCGGGCAGGGTAGACCAGCCGATCATGCGGGTGGTCCATCTTCTGGTCGGCGAGATGTCCCAGGTCGCGTCCCTTCTCCTCGCCGATCTCGGTCTCCTAGTCGCAGTAAGCTTTGTCGTCGTTGCTTCCTTTGATCATTTAGGCGCTTAGCTCTAACCTGGCGACTTTTCTACCTGGTCTTACAGATCTCCCGACGACTCCTGGGGCGGACTTTATCGACGCCATCGGGTTGTCCGGGAGCGAGTATCACCATGCTGCAGCTCGCGCCTACATGGAGCTGGAGAGCAAGTTCGATCAACTCGCCATCTGCGAGCCTCATTGCCGGATCTCCGCTCTGGAGGTGCGAGTAGCGAAGAGGGAAGAACTCCAGACCACTCTGGAGAGCTACGAGGCTCGCTTCCATATGGTGAAGGAGAATGATTGCCAGCTGGCGATAAACAACCACCGCCTGCAGCTTGTCCTCGACGAGCTGGCCGGCATCCGGGCGAGTATGGGCTCCGTGGGGCGACTGACGAGGATGGAGGAGCAGCTACGACATGGCGACGATGCCATGGCGCTAGCGACGGAGCATTACCGGCGGGCGCGTGAGATGGGCTGGGTTGGGCGACATCCTCATCCTCCAGAGCGACCACCTAGAATGTAGGACCATTTCTTTTTCTTTTATTCTGAATTCGCCGTAGGCGACTATTTGTAATAAATAATATCATATTTGTAATAAGCGAGTTTGCATCTCGCCATCAATTTCTTCCTGTCATTTTGCTTGTTTATTCTGCGGTGTGCCGAGTTTATTATGTAGGTTCTGGCGAATGTCGCAACATCCTCTGTTGTGCCGTGCGAGATAAGGTTGACGTCGGGTGTCTGTTTTCTCGCCTAAACCGCGACTTAGACTGATACTCGCCGAGGCAAATTTATACCCCCCTCCCCCTTGCCTTCGCCCATAAATAGAGGGGGTAGGTGGGACATAAGTACGCTGCTGCGATTTTCCCAACCCACCTCGCGAGTAACCTTTCTGTTCGCGTCTTCTTGTCTTCTTCCTCTCGCCTCTCTTCTCTCTTCTTTTAGCTAGCTCGCCAAAATGGTTGGGGACGATGCCAATGCTCGCCGATAAGCCCACGCCGTCAACTTTGTCGACGCAGCCTTCAAGAAATCAATAACAACAGAGTGAGATTTGGAGACATTCAGGGGAGATTTCTGCCGGATGGATACTCGGCGAGGCTCCCTACTCGCAGCGAGCGACTCAACACCTACATTGAGGGCGCGATGGTCATGTCGCTTCGCCATTTCGACGCCGGCCTGCGGCTTCCATTATAGCCCGAATATTGCGAGATCCTCCGATACTTTGGGATCGTCCCCGCGCAAATCAACCCCAATGGAGTGGCGATCATCATGGGGTTCCTTTGCTATCTGCGGTAAGACTTGAGTGAGAATTACGTATGCTCGCCTGCTGGCTACTATTTATTGGAGCTCGCACTAATCATGTCGCACGATCTTTGCAGTGACCAACGAGCTTCTAGAGAAGCCGCTTCCTCCGACGAAGGAAATCGCCACCTCTCTCACGGAAGCCCACCCCCCGCCTGACGTTGGGGAGAAGAAGAAGCTCTCCAAAGGGAAGGCAAGGGTCAAGTCGTTGGGGACTGCGAGTAAGAGGGCGAAAGTGTCGTCGCCTCACTCTGATGACCAGGAGTCGCCGTCGGACGCTCGGGCACCCCGCTTCCATCCAAATTACAACCTTGGGAGAGGGGTGGTGGATGCTTATGGTCGCCCGCTGGTGATCTGGTCGGCAGACGAACACCTGGTGTCGCTGAGCACCAACCTCCCCTCCTGATCGGCGAATTGGGAGGACAAGGGGGAGGCCTTCACCGTCCTCCACACTTTGTATAGGCGGGTAGACGCCGAGTCTATGCTGGAGCTCGGCCCCACGGAACTCGCCCAGCAAGCCGCATGCTCGCTCGTGCGATCTGCCGAGCTAGGACATTACACGGCCAGGAAGCTGTTGGAGACCACAGAGGCCTTGAAGGTCGTCTCCAAGAAGACCATAGATCTCGACATGCAATCGGTCCGTTGGAGGGACTATGAGGTAGGTCGCTTCCCGTAAGCGACATTGATGATTTTTGACTTGGAATTAGTTTGCTGACGATTGATATTTCACAAGCAACCGAGATCGAGGCCGCGAAGAAACTATCTGAATGCGAGGAGAAGCTCGCCACTTCTCAAGCGGAGCTGGAGGTGGCCCAAGTTCATGGAAACTCGGCTGGTCGCGGCTGAAGGACGCGCGAGCTCTACCATTCCTTTGCCAGAGGCGCCGCGGCCGGAGGACGATCCACAATGGGCCGTCAAGCGGTCCCGCGCTCTTTGGGAAGAGAGGTCGTCCGTCCGCCACAAGATAGCGCGGGCTGCGGGGAATATCATGCTCGCTCGGCTGAGGATCAACGACCAGCTCGTCGAGGGGGAGAAGCATCTCACCGTCGACGAGCTTATCCCTGAACTGCTCGCCGAGGGGCCAACCTCGCCCGATCGCGCCCCCTCCTCGTCGTCAGGCTCTAGCAGTGGCAGCGGCAGTGGCAAAAACGTCGACGGGGAAGAAAGCGAAGAGGGCAGAGAGGAAGAGGAGGATGCAGACATCAGAGATGACGAATATCGGCCGGATACTGGCGACGACGAGTCCTAGTTGCTCGCCGATCTTTGTCATGCTTGGATGTAATAGAGTTTTTGACATTTTTGTAACTTGTAAATTTTTTGACATATTTATACAAGTTATTTCATTCTTTGCCCTTCTTTCTCGCATGTTGGTTGATATCACTCGCTAGGCTCATGAGCTCGGGGAGGATGAGTGCAGGAGAGGAGCTCGTGCAGGGACTCGGACTTACGATAACACTACAACACGAGGACTTTAATCATTGTTGGAGTCGACAGCTGTCAGGAGCCTTGCTCAACTAGAGTGGTGTGAGTCGACTCGGGGAGGCAAGTAGTTGGTCTGCAGGAGAGGAACTCGTAAAGAGTTCACGGACTACGACATCGCTCTAACGAGGAACTTGATTTCACTCGAGGAGGTCGTTGGCCGGTGTGCAGGAGAGGAGCTCGTGCAGGGACTCGGACTTACGATAACACTACCACTCGAACACTTTAATCATTGTTGGAGTCGACAGCTCTCAGGAGCCTTGCTCAACTAGAGTGGTGTGAATCGACTCGGGGAGACCAGTAGTCGGTCTGCAGGAGAGGAGCTCGTACAGAGTTCACGGACTACGGCATCGCTCCAACGAGGAACTTGATCTCACTCGAGGAGGTCGTTGGCCGATGTGCAGGAGAGGAGCTTGTGCAGGGATTCGGACTTACGATAACTCTACCACTCGAGGACTTTAATCATTGTTGGGATTTGACAGCTCCCAGGAGCCTTGCTCAACTAGAGTGGTGTGAGTCGACTCGGGGAGGCAAGTAGTCGGTCTGTAGGAGAGGAGCTCGTACAAAGTTCACGGACTACGACATCGCTCCAACGAGGAACTTGATTTCACTCGAGGAGGTCGTTGGTCGGTACGCGGGAGAGGAGCTCGTGCAGGGACTCGGACTTACAATAACACTACCACTCGAGAACTTTAATCATTGTTGGAGTCAACAGCTCTCAGAAGTCTTGCTCAACTAGAGTGGTGTGAGTCAACTCGGGGAGGCAAGTAGTCGGTATGCAGGAGAGGAGCTCGTACAGAGTTCACGGACTACGACATCGCTCCAACGAGGAACTTGATTTCACTCGAGGAGGTCGTTGGCCGATATCCAGGAGAGGAGCTCGTGCAGGGACTCAGACTTACGATAACACCACCATTCGAGGACTTCTATTATTGTTGGAGTCGTCGTTTTATCCTGTTTACTTGAGAGACGACATATGAGTTAGCTGCACCGACGTTTTACAAATGACTGATACCTTCACAAGAGATGACTGTTAAACTGCCAAATCGGGAAGTTGGCGTCCAGACCCGTTCCTAAAAATTCATCCCGTCGGAGGAGAGATGCAATCGGGGAGACATAGGCCGACGTGCATGTGGGGAGCTGATCTCGGCCGTCAATGCAGAGGCTCAGTCTTACAAGAGCGCTTAAGTCCCGATGCATCGTCCTATCATCCGCACTGAGCTATTTAGGAGGAACAGGCTGACCGCTGGTTTCCGGAGTCGATCGCGAGGCTGGCCCTCGAAGCCTTCAGAGATCTTGAGATAAATTAGCATGCAGAGAGAACAAGAGTGTCGCAATTATATATTCATATCCATATGATTACAAAGAAGATATAGGTTGCCGCTAGGGATAGAACCTTTTCAGGTCATCCCCGCTCCAGGTACCTCCCAGCTGTTCTCCTACTTGATCTTGCAGGTAGTAGCCTCCAGTGGCTAGGGCTTCTTGGACGATGAAGGGACCTTCCCAGTTCGGATATAGCATGCCAACAGTTGCTCCCCTCCCTGCGCCATCCACCTTCTTCATGACCAGATCTCCTGCACAGAAATTCTTGAGGCGAATGTTCTTATCGAAGTGCTTCGTCATGCGCCTTTTGATTTTTTCTTGGCGGATGGAGGCCAAGTCGCGAAGTTCTTCAATGTAGTCCAGTGAAAGTCCTTGAGCCTCTTCATTCTCCAAGCGCCACTCTTCACTGCCATCTCTTGCGGCTATGACCCTCGGGCTCCGAACCTCAAATTCCACTGGGATGAGTGCCTCAGACCCGTGGGATAACTTGAAGGGAGTTTCCCCCGTGGCCGAGTTTGGAGTTGTCCTCAGAGCCCAGAGGACTGAGGGGAGCTGCTCTGTCCAATTGCCTTTTAAGTTGGTGACTTTCTTCTTTAGTAAGTTGATGATGAGCTTGTTGGCGGCTTCTACCTGTCCATTGCTTCGAGGATGATGTACAGAGGCGAATCAGAAATTCGTCCCTAGCTGTTTGCAGAAATCCCCCAATTCCAAGCTGACGAACTGTGGACCGTTGTCGATGGCGAGAGGAATCCCGAACCTACATGCGATCTCTCCCCAGATAAAATTATTCACAATCTGAGAAGTGGTCTTGGCCAAAGCTCTTGCCTCGATTCACTTGGAGAAGTAGTCGATCATGACGAGAACGAACTTCCTCTGTCCACTGGCTTGAGGGAAAGGGCCGATCAAGTCCATTCCCCAGATAGCGAAGGGCCATGGAGCAGTGATCGAGCGAAGATGTTGAGCTGGTTGTAGCTGAAGAGGTGCGAAGAGCTGACATTGCGGACATTTCTTGGAGAAGGCTTCCGCATCCTTTCGGATGGTGGGCCAAAAGTATCCATGCCTTAGAATTCTCTGTTCCAGAGTACGGGTCCCTGAGTGACTGTCACACTATCTCGAATGAATCTCTTTGAGGACGCGAGGGATTTCAATCTCTGACAAACATCTGGCCAAGGGGCCTGAGATAGTCTTGCGGTAGAGCTCTCTTTCCTGTAGCAAGTAATAGACAGCTTTGTAGCGGAACTTCCTCTGATCACCATCGCCGGCAGACAGCTGTCCCTTCGCTAAGAACGTGATGAATGGATCCTTCCATGAGGTTCTTTGCTCGATCTCCATCATTTCCCTTCCTCGATGGACGGTCGGAACAACTCGGTCACTATACCCCCAGCCCAGGGACCGTATTTGGCGAGGTGGTCAGCTTCTGAATTCTTTTCTCGAGGTACGTGCTCGACGAAGAAAGATTGAAACCCGCCGATCAGACCTTTCACTTTGAGTAAGTACCTCTTCAGGACCGAATCACTTACTTCAAACTCGCCTCTGATCTGGGACGCGATCACCATCGAGTCGGTGAAGGCCCTGATATTCCGAATCGCTAGCTCCTGGGCGAGACGCAAGCCAGCCACCATGGCTTTGTATTCCGCTTGATTATTTGTAACAGGGAAGAGGATCTCGACTGCTTGTTCGATCCTAGTTCCCTGGGGCTTACTAGCATGACTCCAGCTCCCACAGAATGCCTGCCCGAGGCCCCGTCCACGAACATCTTCCAAGAGACTGGGATAGAAATGCCTTCGTCTCCTTCCACCTCGGCTGAGAAGTCAGCCAGGAAATCCGCTACTGCCTGCGCCTTGATCGCTACCCTTGGAGAGTAAGAAATGTCGAACTCGCTAAGCTCCACCGCCCACTTCGCCAACCTGCCAGAGTGCTCCACCCCATCCAGGATACTGCGTAGAGGGTGATCGGAAACGACCTTGATGGAATGAGCTTGAAAATAAGGACGGAGCCTCCGAGCCGAAACCACCAGAGCAAATACTAACTTCTCCAAAATAGGATATCTGGTTTCCGCCTACCGCAGCACTCTACTCACATAGTAGATGGGGAGCTGCTTCTTGCCTTCTTCTCGAACCAACACCGAGCTAACCGCCTCCGCTCCTACTCCCAGATAGAGTAGGAGGTCCTCATCTCCTTGCGGGCCATGAAGGAGAGGAGCTTGGGTTAGATGTTATTTGAGCTTTCTGAATCCCTCCTCGCACTCTGTGGTCTATTCAAACTTCCGATTCCCCCGAAGAGTCTTGAAGAATGGAGAGCACTTCTCGCCTGCCTTCGATAAAAAATGACTAAGGCCCGCCAGCTTCCCTGTCAGCCTTTGGACCTCCTTGGGATCTCTTGGGGATGTCATTTCCAGAATGACCATGACCTTGTCCGGGTTAGGTTCCACCCCCTGGGAGTGAGGAGGTGACCTAAAAACTTCCCTCTTCCTGCACCGAAAACGCACTTGGCCGGGTTGAGTCGCATCTTGTACTTCCTCAGGGTGGAGAAGGTCTCCACCAGATCCGCTATATGCTCTGCGACGCTCTTGCTTTTGATAAGGAGATCGTCTACATAGACTTCCAGGTTTCTCCCCTTCTGCTCTTTGAAGATATGATCCATCATTCTCTGGTAAGTTGCGCCCGCAATCTTGAGCCTGAAGGGCATCATCTTGTAGTTATAGCAGCCATCGCTGATTATGAAGGAGACGTCGCGGCAGTCAAGGGGATGAATCCGGATCTGGTGATACCCTGAAAAAGCATCAAGAAAACTCATCACAGGAAACCCGACGGCGGAATCAACCAGCGCGTCGATTTGAGGTAAAGGGTAGCAATCCATTGGGCAAGCTTTATTCAACATGGAAAAGTCAATACATAGACACGTCATCCCCCTCCGGGCTTTTTCACCATTACAACATTGGAGACCCAGCCTGGATACTGGATCTCCGAAACAAAACCTGCTCGCAGTAGCTTCTCCACCTCCTCCCTGATCGGTCCAGCTAGCACAACATCGTTCTTCCTCTGCTTTTGACGAACGGGAGCCACCGCAGGATCCAGGTTGAGGCAATGACAGGCAATATCGGCGTCAACCCCGGGCATCTCGACGGCGCTCCAAGCGAAAATGTCGACGTTGTCTTGCAGGCAGACGGTCATCTTTATCTTTCTTTCTAGCGGCAGGGATCCTCCATCCTTCAGCAGACCAAACTCTCCTCCCCAGGAGATCACTTCCAGCTCTTCCACCTCCTCGGCAGCACACAACCCCTTCTCTTTTTCCAGCAGCTCCTTCAATCTCTCCGCATCCCCCATCCAGCTGATGGTACTGACGGAATTCGGGTAGCACTCCCTAGAGGCCTTGGGATCTCCCCTGATTCTGATGTGGGCATCCTCTCGGCAGTACTTTAGGCACTTGTGATAAGACGACGGAACGACATTGAAATAGTTGATGAGGGGTCGCCCGAAGATGGCGTTGTATCCGCTCGACGCATCCACTATGACAAAGCGGCATCAGATCGAAGTCCCGCCGAGAGTAACCAGAAGCTCCACTGCCCCTTCCACCTCTTTCTTCTCGCCCGAGAAGCCAAAGAGAGGTCTGTCTGCAGCCTGGACCCGAGATGCTTCTACCTGAAGCCCGATGAAAGTTCTCTTGATGTTCACCGAGCTACCGTTATGTGCGAGGATTCGGTCGACGGTGAAGTCTTCGATGACAGCTTGAATAATTAGGGCGTCATGGAAAGGGTTCTCATTCCCCAGTATGTCCTCCTCTGAGAAGGTGATCTCTTCTAACGGTGGCGGATTTTGCGACGTCAAAGCGACGCTCTTCTTGTAGATTTGGTGGAGACTTCCTTTGCGGGAAGCTTCGAACCCGGCTCCTCCGTTGATCACCTCGACGTGCCCACCTCCAGGGCCAAGTATCACCTCTCCGCGACCTCTTAGGTCGATACGGTCTTCATTCCTCCTTGCCGGAGCTTGGAATGTTACCTGCCCCACCGGGGCCTCTTGCCTCGGCTGCTCCCTCTCTACAACCCCTGCTTCCAATCTCCTCCTTGCTTCCCAGAACTCCGGGCAAGCCAACATCTCATGCCCCTCTACTCGATGGATGTCACAGTAAAGGGGAATCTCCGCCTCAAGACGCCTAGCCCGTTGCTCCAGCCTGCGACGCTTGTTGCCTTGACGAGCAATAGCCATCGTCTCTCTTCTTCCTCCTCTTCGGTCTTCCTCCTGCCGGTTGTCATTCCTCCTCTCCTATTGGAAACGTGGTCTCACTGGCGGCCCCCACTGGGGGCGATTCTCGGGGTACTGGAATTGCCTCTCTTCCCCTCTCCTTGTCGGAGCCTCTGCGAGCCTCCTCTCTTCTTCTCGGCTCCTCCTTCCTCCTTTCGACCTGCCTTTTCGAGAACCTCCTAGCCTTCGCTTCTGAAGGTCCCGCTCTCCCCCTTCCCCATGATTCATCTCCATCCAGCTGCGCCAAGAATTTTTTGTTTTTCTCCTCTCCTTGGACGAAAGTATTCGCCCTCTCCACCATCTCCTCGAAGGATCTTGGGGGCTTCGACCCGATCTCCATGCTGAAGAGGCCCTGCTTCAAACCAAACTTCAGGGCTACCATTAGGTAAAGCTGTCTACCTCCTCTACCTCCTGTTGAAACCGAAAAATCGGTCTCTGTGGAGTTCGACCCTTGGGGAAGGGGTGACCGCGCACCTACTACCCTCAAGCGAACGATCTAGGCACAAGACTAGAAACACAAGGGACAGACCCAAGGTCTCGGCGTGGAGGACCCGCCGCATACCCGGAAGACTAACAAACTCTTCCCCTCCCAAGCCAAGGGCTGAGCTAAGGCACCTTCGGAGAGCTCTCTTGGCCGACCGGAACATCTAAGGAGGATCTCAAGGTCCACTCCTTCTGAACTAGAGGTGCCACCTCGGGTTTATGTAAAATGTTCCCCGCCCGCCTTACCAGTCGCGTAACCTCGCCGAGCAGTTCTACGACACGCTGCCCAAGTTGGGCCACTAATAGCGTAACATAGGCCTTCTAGGGCCAGCACAGAGCATCACAGGCATATTAAATTTACAGGAATATAAATTCCATACATCGGCACGCAGGCCGGCAATATAAACAAACTAGGCCTTCGAGGGCCGGCAAGAGCTTGGGCTTAAGCCCGCTATTCCCCGCTTGGTACTGCAACACCTGTACGTCGACGTCTCGACGAGCGGCGGCCAACTAGGTCGGTCGGCTAACATAAGCGGGCCAAACATACTGCGCACACCCCCTTTTTTTGGGGCTACGGTGCGCATTCCCTGCAAGCGGCTGATAAACAACTTCCTCGGAGTCTTCTCCGGGAACCCCAGAACATCACCAATCCGGCTCACACGTCCGGATGGGCTTCACACAGCATGCCTAAACCCGTACTCACGCTTCCGGGTACTAATGCAACCAACTGCGGGGATGTACACATCGACCCGTCGGAGAGCTCCCTTCCCCCACCCGTTGGTGAAGAGGGGCTTCCATGCAAATATGTAAATTGAGGGTTTCACCTGCCCAAGTAGAAACATCGTTACCCTTGTCGCGTGCTTGGCGGCGGGGCCGGGAGAGGAGCTCCGGATCGATCTTACTGCATGCGGCCGCGTCGGTGGCCGATCCCCTCTCCAAGGCGAGCCTTACTCCAGGCCGAGCCTTGCTCCAGGTCGAGCTTGCTACAGGTGGCGGTGGCCAATCTCCACTCCAAGCCGCTTGCTACCGGTGGCGACGGGAAGTGGAGTCCGGTTGGGCTTCCAGGCGGCGGCCTGGAAAGGGAGAATGGAGGGGGCGGGCTGCACTTGCCGGCGGCCTGGACAGAGAAGGAGAGGTGGAGCTCGGGCAGCCCTTCCTAATTGGCCGACCTGGACAGAGAAAATGGGGAGGAGCTCGGGCTGGCCCTTCCTAGCCGGCGGCCTGGACAGAGAAAATGGGGAGGAGCTCGGCCTGCTCCTTGCGGCGGCCTGGACGGAGAGAGGGAGGGAGGCGGGCGGCTCCTTCCATGCTAAGGCGGCGGCCGGAGATGGAGAGGGAGGCGGGCGACCTGCTCCAGGCCGAGAGAGAGAGAGAGAGAGAGGGCGGCGGGTTGCTGCTCCAGGCCGAGAGAGAGGGAGAGGGGGGTCGTGCTGTTGCTCCAGGCCGACGGGGGAGGGGAAGGGGGCGGCGTCGGGGTCGGTCTGCTCCGCCTAGACGGCGACGGGACAGAGGGGGAGGGGGAGGCGGCCGTGCCCTAACCCTGGGAAGAAATCCCGATGCCCCCCTCCCCTTTCTCCCTTTCTCTATATATAAATATATCTATATATATATATATATATATAAAAAATAAATGTAATTATAAATATATATATATATAATAAACATATATATTTACAACATGAAATATAAAACCTCCATGTGCATGCACGAGCGCTCGCATGTGCTCGAACGGGGTCGCACCAACTCGTCTCCCATAACACGCCCCTAGGCTGATATTTGGGGAGGGTCCCACTCGCCCGGCTACGGGGTTGTACATAATCCCCGCTCTTTTCGAGGTTGGTACAAGCTCGGAAAGAATCATCCAACCCTACGTATCCGGCGAGTGGGAGCCGACCCAAAGAAAAAATTTGTGAGAATTCTTCATTTGGGTATAAAGGGAGCTCCACCCCATGCCTTACTTTTCACATAGTCCCGTTAGAGGCTATATCACGAATATCACTAGCCCGTGTTTTTCCTCCTAGGCTCATCATTAACGATACACGCAATATTTAATACACTGCAACATAACAAAAAATCAACTCTTTTCAAGCTCTCTCCCTTGCCCACCGGGTGTGCCTACAGCCCTGCCTGCTAGTGAGAGCCTGACAGCGAGTCTACCCGGGGCCGAGCAGCACTCGGGGTCCCTTGCGAGCCTACGGACCTGCCAGCTAGTAGGAGCCAGGCAGCGGGTCTACCCGGGGCCGAGCATCACTCGGGGTCCTGCTCAACACCCAAATTCTTCCCAAACCTCAAACTGTCTCCCTTTCCCCCCAGGTGTGCCTACAGCCCTGTCAGCTAGTGAAAGCCTGACAGCGAGTCTACCCGGGGCCGAGCAGCACTCGGGGTCCCTTACCCCCCAGGCGAGCTTACGGACCTGCCAGCTAGTAGGAGCAAGGCAGCGGGTCTACCCGGGGCCGAGCATCACTCGGGGTCCTGCAAAAAACCCAAATTCTTCCCAAACCTCAAACTGTCTCCCTTTCCCCCCAGGTGTGCCTACAACCCTGCCAGCTAGTGAAAGCCTGACAGCGAGTCTACCCGGGGCCGAGCAGCACTCGGGGTCCCTTACCCCCCAGGCGAGCCTACGGACCTGCCAGCTAGTAGGAGCCAGACAGCGGGTCTACCCGGGGCCGAGCATCACTCGGGGTCCTGCACAACACCCAAATTTTTCCCAAACCTCAAACTGTCTCCCTTTCCCCCCAGGTGTGCCTACAGCCCTGCCAACTAGTGAAAGCTTGACAGCGAGTCTACCCGGGGCCGAGCAGCACTCGGGGCCCCTTACCCCCCAGGCGAGCCTACGGACCTGCCAGCTAGTAAGAGCCAGACAGCGGGTCTACCCGGGGCCGAGCATCACTCGGGGTCCTGCAAAATATCCAAATTCTTCCCAAACCTCAAACTGTCTCACTTTCCCCCCAGGTGTGCCTACAGCCCTGCCAGCTAGTGAAAGCCTGACAGCGAGTCTACCCGGAGCCGAGCAGCACTCGGGGTCCCTTACCCCCCAGGCGAGCCTACGGACCTGCTAGCTAGTAGGAGTCAGGCAGCGGGTCTACCCGGGGCCGAGCATCACTCGGGGTCCTGTAAAATATTCAAACTCTTCCCAAACCTCAAACTGTCTCCCTTTCCCCCCAGGTGTGCCTACAGCCCTGCCAGCTAGTGAAAGCCTGACAGCGAGTCTACCCGGGGCCGAGCAGCACTCGGGGTCCTTTACCCCCAGGCGAGCCTACGGACCTGCCAGCTAGTAGGAGCCAGACAGCGGGTCTACCCAGGGCCGAGCATCACTCGGGGTCCTGCAAAATATCCAAACTCTTCCCAAAACTCAAACTGTCTCCCTTTCCGCCCAGGTGTACCTACAGCCCTGCCAGCTAGTGAAAGCCTGACAGCGAGTCTACCCGGGGCCGAGCAGCACTCGGGGTCCCTTACCCCCCAGGCGAGCCTACGGACCTGTCAGCTAGTAGGAGCCAGGCAGCGGGTCTTCCCGGGGCCGAGCATCACTCGGGGTCCTGCAAAATATCCAAACTCTTCCCAAACCTCAAACTGTCTCCCTTTCCCCCCAGGTGTGCCTACAGCCCTGCCAGCTAGTGAAAGCCTGACAGCGAGTCTACCCGGGGCCGAGCAGCACTCGGGGTCCCTTACCCCCCAGGCGAGCCTACGGACCTGCCAGCTAGTAGGAGCCAGACAGCGGGTCTACCCGGGGCCGAGCATCACTCGGGGTCCTGCAAAATATCCAAACTCTTCCCAAACCTCAAACTGTCTCCCTTTCCCCCCAGGTGTGCCTACAGCCCTGCCAGCTAGTGAAAGCCTGACAGCGAGTCTACCCGAGGCCGAGCAGCACTCGGGGTCCCTTACCCCCCAGGCGAGCCTACGGACCTGCCAGCTAGTAGGAGCCAGGCAGCGGGTCTACCCGGGGCCGAGCATCACTCGGGGTCCTGCAAAATATCCAAACTCTTCCCAAACCTCAAACTGTCTCTCTTTCCCCCCAGGTGTGCCTACAGCCCTGCCAGCTAATGAAAGCCTGACAGCGAGTCTACCCGAGGCCGAGCAACACTCGGGGTCCCTTACCCCCCAGGCGAGCCTACAGACCTGCCAGCTAGTACGAGTCAGGCAGCGGGTCTACCCGGGGCCGAGCATCACTCGGGGTCCTGCAAAATATCCAAATTCTTCCCAAACACCGAGTGACATCCAGCCCTGCCAGCTAGGTGAGAGCCTGATAGCGAGATCCGCTCGGGGTCTGGTAAACGAATACTTCGATCGTCCACATAAATTGCGGCGGGAGCATTGCCACTACGAATTTCATAACGATGTTCCGGGTCATAACGATGTCCACGGAGAATCGTCCGGGCTCCCGGGTGATACCGCCGGTTTAGTCAGCTAGGTGAAAACCTGACGGCGGGAGCGTCGAGAGCAACCTCAGAGTAAGGAGGCTTGAGAAACTTTTGCCGAGTATAACTGGAGGGTAGGCTCCCTCACTTCGAACTCCACGTTAACCTGGGAGGCCACTATCAAGGAGTCAGTAAGAACCTCCACATCATGTACCCAAATTTCTCTGGCCAGGCACAGTCTCGTTATAACCGCCTCATACTCAGCCCGATTTTTGGTGATAGGGAAATGCACTACTACTCGAGGGCTTGACTTCGCTCGAGGTGGAGACATCCTGTTTACTTAAGAGGTGTTGGAGAGTTAATTGCACCGATGCCTTTACAAATGGAGGACGTATTCTTTTCATAAGAGAGACGATCTGGAAGTCGTCAAATCGGGAAGCTGGCGTCCGAGCCTGTTCCTAATAATTCCTCCAATCGGAAGAGAGATGCAATCGGGGGGACATAGGCCGACGTGCAAGGGGGGAGCTGATCTCGGCCGTCAGTGCAGAGGCTCGGTCTTACAATAACGCTTAAAGTCCCGAGGCATCGTCCCATCATCCGAACTGGGCTATTTAGAAGGAACAGGTCGACGGCTCGTATCCTGATCTGATGACAAAGATCACTTTTCGCCATGTCACTCGATGATGAGAGCTAGTGCATGGGCGACGGGTAGCGTTCCTACGAGGGTCCTCTAGGACGCACCCGAGGCCAACATCTTCCCTTGGGCCAAAACCTGCCCCTTTACATGTTATCCTGCTCTCTCAATAACAAAGGCCTTCACTTGTGATTGCTTGGAGAGATCGGCCCTTTATCAAATCTGGGAGGTTAGCGTCTAGGCTCGTTCCTGATAATTCCCCTAATCGGAGGAGAGGTGCGATCAGGAGGACATAGGCCGACGTGCAAGGGGGGAGCTGATCTCGGCCGTCAGTGCAGAGGCTCGGTCTTACAATAGTGCTTAAAGTCCCGCGGCACCGTCCCATCGTCCGAACTAAGCTATTTAAAAGGAACGGGTTGGACGTTTGGCTTACGGAGTCGATCGCGAGGCTAACCCTTGAAGCCCTCAGAAGCTCGAGGCGAATTGGCAATAAAGAGAAAACTTGACCGCTACTGAATTACAAGGAAGAGATAACATATTACCGTTAGGGAGGGAACCCTTTCAGGTCACCCCGGCTCCAAATACCTCTCAGCTGCTCTCTCACCTGATCTTAAAAATAACAACCTCGAGGTTCTCGTTGATGCAATAAGCGGGGACATATGTTTTTTCATAGGCAGAAACGTTTCAAATAGGTGTAAATCCTACTCCAAATGTTATGGGACTCCAACAACAGCAATGGGAGGGAACAACTCCGAGAATGAGGACCTTACATACAAAGTATCAACGCATGACCCTGGTTGCCACTTGGTTCCTCTTCTATAGCCATGACGTTCGCTGGAGTTCTTCTGTGCTGGTCACACTCCACGCTCACCGCACCAAAATGTTGAAACCGAAAAATCGGTCTCTGTGAAGTTCGACCCTTGGGGAAAGGGTGACCGCGCACCTACTACCCTCAAGCGAACGATCTAGGCAGAAGACTAGGAACACAAGGGACAGACCCAAGGTCTCAGCATGGAGGACCCGCCGCATACCCGGAAGACTAACAAACTCTTCCCCTCCCAAGCCAAGGGCTGAGCTAAGGCACCTTCGGAGGGCTCTCTTGGCTGACCGGAACATCTAAGGAGGATCTCAAGGTCCACTCCTTCTGAACTAGAGGTGCCACCTCGGGTCTATGTAAAATGTTCCCCGCCCGCCTTACCAGTCGCGTAACCTCGCCGAGCAGTTCTACGACACGCTGCCCAAGTTGGGCCACTAACAGCATAACATAGGCCTTCTAGGGCCAGCACAGAGCATCACAGGCATATTAAATTTACAGGAATATGAATTCCATACATCGGCACGCAGACCGGCAATATAAACAAACTAGGCCTTCGAGGGCCGACACGAGCTTGGGCTTAAGCCCGCTATTCCCCGCTTGGTACTGCAACACCTGTACGTCGACGTCTCGACGAGCGGCGGCCAACTAGGTCGGTCGGCTAACATAAGCGGGCCAAACATACTGCGCACACCCCCTTTTTTTGGGGCTACGGTGCGCATTCCCTGCAAGCGGCTGATAAACAACTTCCTCGGAGTCTTCTCCGGGAACCCCAGAACATCACCAATCCGGCTCACACGTCCGGATGGGCTTCACACAGCATGCCTAAACCCGTAGTCACGCTTCCGGGTACTAATGAAACCAACTGCGGGGATGTACACATCGACCCGTCGGAGAGCTCTCTTCCCCCACCCGTTGGTGAAGAGGGGCTTTCATGCAAATATGTAAATTGAGGGCTTCACCTGCCCAAGTAGAAACATTGTTACCCTTGTCGCGTGCTTGGCGGCGGGGCCGGGAGAGGAGCTCCGGATCGATCTTACTGCATGCGGCCGCGTCGGTGGCCGATCCCCTCTCCAAGGCGAGCCTTACTCAAGGTCGAGCCTTGCTCCAGGCCGAGCTTGCTACAGGTGGCGGTGGCCAATCTCCACTCCAAGCCGCTTGCTACCGGTGGCGACGGGAAGTGGAGTCGGGTTGTGCTTCCAGGCGGCGGCCTGGAAAGGGAGAATGGAGGGGGCGGGCTGCACTTGTCGGCGACCTGGACAGAGAAGGAGAGGTGGAGCTCGGGCAACCCTTCCTAGTTGGCCGACCTGGACAGAGAAAATGGGGAGGAGCTCGGGCTGGCCCTTCCTAGCCGGCGGCCTGGACAGAGAAAATGGGGAGGAGCTCGGCATGCTCCTTGCGGCGGCCTGGACGGAGAGAGGGAGGGAGGCGGGCGGCTCCTTCCATGCTGAGGCGGCGGCCGGAGATGGAGAGGGAGGCGGGCGACCTGCTCCAGGCCGAGAGAGAGAGAGAGAGAGAGAGAGAGAGAGGGCGGCGGGTTGCTGCTCCAGGCCGAGAGAGAGGGAGAGGGGGGGTCGTGCTGCTGCTCTAGGCCGACGGGGGAGGGGAAGGGGGCGGCGTCGGGGTCGGTCTGCTCCGCCTAGGCGGCGACGGGACAGAGGGGGAGGGGGAGGCAGCCGTGCCCTAACCCTGGGAAGAAATCCCGATGCCCCCCTCCCCTTTCTCCCTTTCTCTATATATAAATATATCTATATATATATATAATAAATGTAATTATAAATATATATATATATAATAAACATATATATTTACAACATGAAATATAAAACCTCCATGTGCATGCACGAGCGCTCGCATGTGCTCGAACGGGGTCGCACCAACTCGTCTCCCATAACACGCCCCTAGGCTGATATTTGGGGAGGGTCCCACTCGCCCGGCTACGGGGTTGTACACCTCCAATATCTCTTCCTGGAAGCGGTCGATGTAGCGGCCCAAACTCTCGTGTTGCCCTTGAATAATTTTGAAGAGGGTTGTGGCCTCCTTCCTCTTCTTTGATGTCGCGAACCTCGCCATGAGGCTCCGATGGAGGTTGGAGAAACAGTAGACGGAACCTGCTGGCAGTTAGTGAAACCAGTCTCTTGCGTTGCCCTTGAGGGTGATGGAGAAGAACCGGCACTTGAACGCGTCAGACATGTTGCGGATAGAGACAACGTCTTCAAACCACTGAAGATGTCTGACCGGGTCATCTCTGCCGGAATAGTAGGTGAGAACGAGCTCTCTGAAGCCTTCAGGGACGGGGGAGGCAAGGATCTCGTCACAGAAGGGGCTCCTCCCTCCCTGGCGGTGGCGAGTTTCATCCTCGCTGGATATATCATACTCGCTCCACTGGCGAGTATCTCGGTATCTCGTCGGCGACATTAGATCCCGAAAGCGGACCCCTTGGCTGCCCGCCGGATGATGTCGCGGCGGCATCAGTCTCTCTTCTCTCGCCCAAGCGGGCTCCTTCCCAGCTCGCCTCGGCGGCGCTTCCTCATCAAGCGGTGTCACGCGACGGGGGGAGGTCGCCGTGACGTCGGGGCGATGAGAAAACCCGACGAGGATGGTCTTCTCAATCTTCTTTGCAAACTCCTCGAACGCAGCAACTGTCACAAACTCGCCACCCCGCGCGAGATCACCAACTCCAGCCGAGTTGCCGACCAACTCTCCATGCTCGCCACCATTGGCCATCTTACTAAACCACCAAACTTTCCTCCTTGGCTGCGATTCACGCTCATCTCACCAAGTGTTGAAGCCAGGAAAATCCCAACCTCGGAATTCGGATCAAGGCCGCCTAAGGTTATCGGTTCAGAGGTAAGACCAGACGGCTAGGATGACTAGGATGAAGAACTGGAGGAAACAGGACCCCAGATATTGCGACAGGAAGGACCCACCACGTACCCCGATGCTCGAAAGGAGCAGCCCCTTCTCAACCAAGAATGACCGAACTAGGTACGAGGGAGACTAGCTGATGACTTAGTCGCAAGGCCACGACCTGGTCTTCTAAGGAAAAGGAATCCAAAGACTCGGCTAGTATCGAAAAAGGTGAACTCGCGAGTATCCTGCAGAGGATTTCAAGTGTCTCTCCTCGTACCCCAGGGGTCCTATTTATAGGTAAATCCAAGGAGGGGGGGGGGTCATATTTATACCCCACCCCCTGGCGACTAGTCGACTTCCAAAGAAATTCGCACGGGCTGGGCGAGTATCTCGCCTAGTCTCCTACCGGGCGAGTATGCGAGGGGAGCTCGTCATACTCGCCCAGGCCTTCTACGGTCTTGCGCGCTGACTTTGACTTCTGTCTTGATATGTTGACCTTGACTTCTGCCGACCTGGCTGTGGTATGACCCATCCTCGACAAATACGGGTTGTACAGGGAGGTCCCGTTAAATGCTCATATTATTGAAACCGAAAACCGGTCTCTGTGGAGTCCGAGGTCTCAAAAGAGGGGTGACCGCGCACCTACTACGCTCAAGCGAACAATCTAGGCACTAGACTAGGAACGTAAGGGACAGACCCAAGGTCTCAGCGTGGAGGTCCCACCACATACCCGGAAGACTAACAAACTCTTCCCCTCCCAAGCCAAAGACTGAGCTAATTAGGCACCTTCGGAGGGCTCTCTTGGCCGTCCGGAATGTCTAGGGAGGATCTCCAGATCCACTTCCTCTTAACCGGAGGTGCCACCTCGGGTCTACGCAAAACGCCCTTCAACTGCCCTCCTAATAACATAACCTCGCCTAACAGTGCTATTTTTCTGTAGCCCCCTTTGGGCCGCCACCAACGTAACATAAGCCTTCTAGGGCTAGCAAAAGCATCGCGGGCATCTCAAATTACAGGAACGTACATTCCATACCTCGACACGCAGGCCGGCAACATAAACAAAATAGGCCTTCTAGGGCCGACACAAACTTGGGCTTACACCCGCTGCTTCCCGCTAAACAGATAATGCACAACTTCCTCGAAGTCTTCTCCAGGAAGCCCAGAACATCACCAATCCGGCTCACACGTCTGGATGGGCTTCACGCAACATGCCTAAACCCGTATTCACGCTTCTGGGTGCTAAATATAATTTATTGCAGGGACGTACACGTCAACCCGTCGGAGAGCTCCCTTCACCCCACCCGTTAGTGGAGAGGAGCTTCCATGCAAATATGTAAACTGAGGGCTTCACCTGCCCAAGTAGAAACATCGTTACCCTTGACGCGTGCTTGGCAGCGGTGCCGGGAGAGAAGCTCAAGGCTGTATTGCTGAAAGTGATGCCGGGAGGACGAACCTCGGCTGGCCTTGCTAGGAATGACAAAGTAAATATCTCTTGATGGTCGACCTTGTCGGAAGAAGTAGATCCTCTCTTTTGCTCCATTCTCCATGGGGGCCGAGCCTCTTGCCGGCGGTGGGAGAGAGGAAATCTCCATTTCCGGCTTGGTGTATGATTCGAGCTCCGGCCGGCGTCGGGAGAGAAGCTCCCGGCCGACGTAACTCCAAACGGCCGAACTTGACTCCATGAGGCCGATCCCGGCTCCAAATGACCAAACTCAACCCTACATGACTGATTCATGCTCCAAGGGGTCGGATCTGACCATAGGCGGCGGCGACGGGAGAGGCGGAGGGAGGCCGAGCCTTTGCTCCTTGCTTAGGCCGGCCACGGGAGAGGAGGAGGGAGGCTCGGGCATTTGCCCTTTGCTGCATGCGAGAGGAAGACCGAGAGGGAGAGAGGGGCGGCCGGGGTTGTGCTGCTCCAGGCCAAGAGAAAAAGAGAGGGGCGGCCGGGCTGCTCCAGGTCGAGAGGGAGAGAGGGGGGCGGCCGGGGTTGCGCTGCTCCAGGCCGAGAGGGAGAGAGGGGGGCGGCCGGGGTTGCGTGCTCTTCTCCTTCTCCTCTTTTCTTTTTTTTCTTCCTTTTTTCTCTCCTGCCCTCTGTACCCGCCTGCTCCCCCCACCTCTCTTTTCTTTTTTAATCCTCTTTCTTCTTCCAGTACCGAGCCCTCCCCCCCCCCTTTTTATTCTTCTACCCTCTTATCTATTATCTCATATAAGATATATATTATATAATATATATATATATATTATATTATATATATTATATTATATATATACATATATTAAAAAGCCCATGTCCATAAAACCTCCGCACGCCCGCACGAGCACTCGCACGTCTTCGAACGGAGCTGTGCCGCATCATCGCTCGTGGCTCGCCCCAAACCCGTCACTTGGGGAGGATCCCGCTCGGCTGGATACGGGGTTGTACAAATATGTATATATATATCATTATTGTAGATGTCGCACGACATGTTCGGCATGTTGTCCGGCATAAAAGTTTTGGAGAGAAAACAACATTGACATTTTAGGGAAAAAAATGCCATTTTTCAAAATATCATCTGATATATCAGTTTTATCCAATATATCGGCATGAGTATTTAACAATTTTTGTTTCATTTTTTTAAGCAACCAAGCAGTAACATTCTGTTTCGTGCAAAGACGTTGCTAAGCAAAAGATTCTAATCCTAACAAAATATGCATGAGTAATAATAAAGAAATCGAGTAAAACAACAGCGATGCCTTGGTTACTTAGAATTGTAAATAAGATAACTTGGTGTCGGTGGGGCAGTTTTTTGCCAGGATCATCAATTTCTCCTTGAAAATTTGTCTATGATAGGTGTATACTCACTCTTAGTGTTTCATTACTGAAAGATGGAAGAGAACAAAAGTGGGAACACAGGTAAAGCAATTAGGTAGTACTCAATTTTTTATTCATTAAATATGTGATTACAACATGACATTTTCCTTAAATAAATACTTAGAGCAACAAAGGGGTGAAGGGGTTTAAATGGGTGGGTTTTATGAAGATGAATGTAGGGAAGCCAAGGAGCCAATGCGAAAAATCCAAGGAGACAATGTGGAATCCAAAGAGGTAATGCGGGAACCAAGGAGGTAAAAGGGTTTATGAAAGTGGTTGGAAGTTAAGAGTTTGAGATGGAAAAAGAGGGCGGTGGCCACATGAAGGAGCGAAAGGTGGGTCCAAGTGCGGGCCAAGTGGTTTTGGGTTTGGTTTGTTCAAACTTTAAATATATATAAAAACTACATATTGATGGACTAGATCGTGCCACATTTAAGAGATTTACAAGATCAATGGCTTCTGAATCTGTTGGAACCAGGAAACCAGTTCACAAATGTTCAACCCAAAAAGGTAGCCTAAGATTACTGATCATGCGGTCTAACACCACATATCAGATGGCAAGATCAGGAGAGAGAAAACCGAACTGTCTACAAACATGACCCGAGTGCTGCAGCGAGAAAGTCCTGCCACGTACCCGGAAGTCGAAAAAAACTCCCCCTCCAAAGCCTAAAGCTGGGCTAGTCACAAGGAAGAAAAGAACTTGAAGAGTAAAGAACATGGGGGGGGGGGGGGTCTCGACGTGCCATTCTTGATACCTCTGGGGTCCTATTTATAGACAAACCAAGGGGGATTGTTCTGCGAATAGCTATCCCCGATGAGGTCTCTTAGAAGGTTTCTGGAGGCTGCTGAGTACTCTCATGGCGGGGTTTGCGAATAACCATCCCCGACGATGTCTCTAGAAGGTTTCTGGAGTTTGCCGAGTACTCTCCTAGAGGTTGTCGAGTACTCTCCTGGAGCCTGTCGAGTACTCTCCATGAGGCTGTCAAGTACTCTCTCAAGATGTCTTCCTTAGACATTTTTGAGCACGACGAATTATGAAGTATACACAATCCCCGCTTTTTCAGCTCGATACGAGCTTGAAAAAACAATGTAGGACATGTGGTTCAAAGAGATGGACACTATATGATATGTCGCGCGAGGTTCCTCTGAGGAGTGGAGCTCAACTTGAGGAGGTGGAGAAGAGTCGACACCTCTCAGGTCATTCTCTAGATGAGTGAGCTCAACTGGAGGAGATGCAGAAGAGTCGACACCTCCCATATCATTCGCTATATGAGCGAGCTCAACTGGAGGAGGTGGAGAAGAGTCGACACCTTCCAGGCTATGTTATTAAAGGTGCGCCTCAGGTGTCAGGCGCACCAGCACCCCCCCTCCCCCCCGCCTCTGCCTGGTAGAGGCGGGCGTGGTGCCTGAGGCGCGCCTCATGGCTTTACGACCAAAAATTTTTATTCGTCAGTTATATGTTGCTTGGGCAAGTTTGTAACTAAAAATAGGCTGTTGTTGGAAGGAAAGAATGCATATTAGTAGAATCATTCATTGTAGGCTTGTAGCTATATTCAAATCATTGCAAATGAAAAGTTAATCAAGGATGACATAGATTTCGGCTTTAGTACTAGAGGGGCACAGTCCATGTGCAAAAACAAATAACTAAAAAAAATCTCAGTATCAACATGATGTTGAAAAAATTCCCAAAATATGATCTAAATTTAAATTACTTTATGCTAGTAATGACAGAGATAGAAAATTAAATAAATAATCATCTCTACCAAACGAAAGTATAGTACATAAACATCAACATGACAATGTCTTAACCTCTTGTATTTCCTTATTCTGTCATTATTTCCTTATTTGCATCAATTTAGAATGCATTGTATAACATCTGTTTGCATTATAAAGCTTAGAATTAGGTGCATTGTCTAGCAAATTAAGTGAATAGGGTGCTCCCAATTCATTGAATTTCATTGAACCGGGCTCCCGGTTCACTGAAATTTAGTGAACCGGCTACCCAGTTCACTGAATTTTTATTTAAAATTTGGTTTTTTTAACGCTATTTATTTTGGAAGTTGTAATATAAGTAACTCTAGTGTATTAATATGGTGATAGATTTATTTTGTGTTTTTTGTATTTAATAAACTAAATTGTCTTCTTATTTTCAATTTTGCGCCTCACGTGCCTCAAGCGCACGCCTGTGCCTAGGCTCCAGGACTCCTTTGTTCCTCGGTGCGCCTTCAGAAATTTAGCTACCAGGAGTGGAGCTCAATCGGAGGAGGTGGAGAAGATTTGATACCTCCCAGAATTGAAGGGCAATTGGAGGTGGAGAAGAATAGACACCTCCCAGGCCATTCGCTAGAGGAGTGAGCTCAACTGGAGGATATGGAGAGGAGTCGACACCTCCCATGCCATTCACTAGATGAGCAAGCTTAACTGGAAAAGGTGGAGAATAGTCGACACCTCCCATGCCATTCACTAGACGGGTGAGCTCAACTGGAGGAGGTGGAGAAGAGCGGACACCTCCCGAGCCATTCGCTAGACGACCAAGCTCAACTGAAAGAGGTGTAAAAGGGTCGACACCTCCCAGGAGTGAAGCTCAACTGAAGGAGGTGGATAAAATGTCGACACCTCCTAGGAGCTGAGATCAACTAGAGGAGGTGGATTTAGGAGAAATCAATATTACCTGAGTTGTTGCCCCATTACCTTTCTATACGTATCTGGCTGGTGAGAGAGACACTCGAGGGATCATCAGCCAACATGCAAGAGGAGAGCTGATCTCGGCCGTCAATGCAGAGGCTTGGACTAAGGAGGATGCGTTATTATCCTGAGGCGTTGTTCCATCACCTATCAGGAACAAGTATTTGGGAGGGAGAGATGCTCAAGGGGGAGGGGGGCGTCTGAAGGTCAACATACAAGTGAGGAGCTGATCTCGACCAAACTTGTTGAGGTCTAAACTTAAGTGGACTGACAACGCTTGAGACGGTGTCTCAAACCCTTCTCAAAATATATAATTGGAAGGGAGAGACACTCGAGGGGTCCTAAGGAAAGCATACAAATGGGGAGCTGATCTCGATTAACCTTGCAGATGCATGAACTTAAGTAGTCTCGCACCGCTCGAAGCATTGTCATGTGCCTTGTTTGAAATGCACTTGATGGGTGAGAGAAACGTTCGAGGGATTGTCGGCCAACATGCAATGCGGGAGATGATCTTGACCATCAATGCAGAGTCTTGGAATTAGAAGGATGCACAATTATCCTGAGTCATCGTCCCATCACCCGCCCGAGATTATTTTTAGGACAATATTATAGAAGGCTCACAAATTCCATTTCTCGAGAGTCCTCATCATGTTACTCCAGAATTCAAAAGGATTAGTCATATCAACCCTTGAAAAGGGTATAATACATGAAAAGATAAATTGTTTCTTTACTTTATACTTTAGTGTATAAGTTTATCAAGTTGATGATTCTCGAGGTCGGCCTAGCCACAAGATCTAAACGACCTAAAGCTGAAGGAAGGTTCATCATTTTAAAAGACAGTTTAGAGTACAACTCCGGGCTCCCTTCCAATAACTCTACAGGTGGATGAGAAATGAACTCAAGGGATCGTCGACCAACATACAAGGCGGAGCTGATCTCGGCCATTAATGTAGAGATTTGGTCTTAGGGGGATGCACTATTATCCCGAGACACTATCCTATAACCCATCCAGAGGTTTACTAGAGTTGAGTCGGAAGTTCATCTTCCAAACTACTTTTGTGAAAATGTGTATGGTCCATAGCTAATAGAGAATTCATCTCTTATAAGACAATTTAGAGTACGACTTCGGGCTCCTTTCTAATAACTCTATAGGTGGATGAGAAGTGAACTTCAGGGATCATCAACCATCATGCAAGGGGGCGCTGATCTCGACTGTTAATGCGGAGGCTTGGACTTAGGAGGATGCGATATTATCCAAGGGCACTATCCCATCATCCAATCCGGGTTAAACGAGGCAAGTCAGAGGTTCACATTCTAAACTACTTGTAAATACGGGTTTCGCCCCGATATGGGTTCAAGTTTCATTTATTTTTAAGAAAAAATGCAGATGTAACTTTGTTGATTAATTGAAAAGTATATTTACGGATAACATAACATGTTCAACAATTGCTTTTCTTGTGTCGCCTTTATGGGTGAAAGTGAAACTGCTTCAAAATGTCTTTGCTCTAAGGCTCTGTTTGGCTCCACGTTTTTGGAGTTGTGCAATGAATTTTTTCATTGCCCTGCAAAACAGTAAAAACAGATGCAACAGAGGAAATCGCCACCGCCAGCGGGACGCTTCTTTTACGCGTTTTTCATGACTCATAAAACGAACTGCAGCGCTGCTGCTCACCACGACACCCATCCCACAAAATTTCTATGTCACTCGTCGCGACCTCTTGGCGATCCTTTGTTGGCCTTCTTTCTTGAGATGTGATTGAAATGTTGCAATACAAATCGCTCGTGAAGAAAACAAAGAAGGGAAGGGTATTCAAGGTGCGGTTTGCATATCTTCCTCCGTCTGGTTGAGTTCCACTGCACTAAGTTTGGTTATCAATCAATTGATTGCACAAAAATTTCGTCAAAGAACAAAATAAACTAAGTATAAAAAAACAAAAACCGAACTGCCAAAAACTGATAAAAAACCGAACCGACTATGAACCGAACCGACTGGATTCAGTTCGGGTCAATTTTTAAATATCGAAAACCGAAGGTTGACGATTCAGTTTGGGTCCAAACCGAACCGCTCGCACCCCTACCTATTGTAGTGTTGTCGCACAATGACTTATTTTTCCCTTCCTTACCTTATGCATGAACAACTTGAGTTTGGAGTCATGCTTAAGCCAATGACTCTCACACCCAAGCCTTCGACCCCTATGAAATCTTATCGCACCAATGTATGGCTTATTGCACCATTTGTGCATGTATTCATGGTCACAACTGCGCCATTAACTAGCAGCCCATGACAGCGCGCTTAAAAAAGTTTACTGCTTTTCATTGTAAGGAAGAGAGGGGAGTTTATGTAAATGAATATTCTTATTAAAAATGGGACTTATTTTGGAAAAATTAAAACTTTGAAAAAAAACTCATACATTACATTTAATCAGTAACTTGAGAGCTCTTTATCAAGGAGGTCGGGTGATCGAGTCTTGACCTCAACAACCTATCGGTCATATTGTGGGGTCGGGGATGGGTTGGAGTGTACGGTCCGCGGACCTGATAAGGCCTATCGGGTGGACTTTTATGATGCATAACTAGAGTCCCACCAGCCCGCCACCCTGGCACGAGGAGTCACACCAGCCCAAGGGACCCACCGGGAGTCCACCTGATAGGCCTTATCAGGTCCACGGACCGTACACCCCAACCCATTCCCGGCCCCACAACAGGGCCGATAGGTTGTTGAGACCAGGACTCGATCCCCCAACCTCCTTGATAAAGAACTCTCATGCGAGTTCTCATCACCTCAGTTGGTAATAAAAAAAGACAAGATGACAGAACTTTAGTGAAAATTATATATGATGGATTTATCATCCTTGTTTGTTGACCAAAATAAATAGAAGGGCACATGAAAAATGCAGAGAGCTAGCATGAGCCTATGCAGACATCAGGTATCTGTCAAAACATATTTTCTTGCCTGAGACTCTACTATCTATATTATATCAAAAAAAGAAAAAAACATGAGTTGCTATTTCCAGGACCATCAAATAAATCTGAGCTCATCAATTTTAATCTCTTTGATCTAACAAAATGAGCAATTTTTTTAAAGTAAAAAAGCTAGTATAAAATCAAAATATCTACTACTATAAGAAAGCCCCGTGAATGTAGTAACATTGGGGCTTCCAATTTAACCTTATCTTCAATTATAATAACCAATAGGTCCATTTTGGAGTTAACAAGCATTGCGTGATTGGTTAAATTATATTTTCCGTGTGCAACACTGCTGGGCTTCATCATGACCGTCCTCCTATCGGCTTCACGGGCGGAGGTACAACCACGGCCGTGCCAAGGAGAGAGACTACTGCTTGTACGTGTGTACGCATATATATATATATATAATTATAATTATTTATTTATATATATATAATTATATATATAATATAGTTTATATATATTGGCGGCCATGCCCAGAGCCCCATGCGTAATGTACGTCGTCCATGGTACTGGGCCTAGCCAAATGAGAATCAGGTACAGTCAACCTTGCAATTGTGCATGGGAGACCCGTGCATGATCACTAGTAGTCCTAAATGACAAAACATGACCTTGAAGTTTGGAATTAGCATCCAAGTGGTCTAGGGTTTAAAGAAACCCCATACATAGGCTAATACTGAGCAAGCTATGCATGAAACACAGCACAGCCACCATAAACATGAACTCCTTAATCATCCGTGGCTAACAATTATCAACAAGATTTTCCATAATATCACATAAAAACTGCTGCAGTTCAGTGCCAATTCATTGTAAAGACTAGAAATAACCTTAGCAATATATTAGTGAATGGAATACTTTTGGCTCACACAGGAAATTTAAAGAAACCTTGTAGCATAATGATCCAAAACAAGAAGGCATCCTAAGTGTTAAAAAATAATTATGGGGTCACTTATTAGGACCTCCACCCAAACTTTTCATAATTATAAAGGCCTTCCCTCTACTTTTTTTTAAATTACCAATATTTCCTTTGAAGTTTACATTGTTAACATACACGTAAAAAAACTCATGGACCTATGTTAGCTATGTAAACTTGGAGAGGAAGTCTAGGTAATTTTCAAAAATAGAGAAAAGGTCCTTGTAATTATGCAAAGTTAGGGTAATTTTCCGTAATTATTCCAATAATTTTACAAATTCAATTCTAGAGATAAAACAAACTTTCCACATAGGTAAAACTAGCAATTTAGAGAAAAGTTGCTTACAGTTTCACCATCATCGCGTGTAGTCCCAGTTGAATTGATGTAAAGGTAGATCGGTTGCTTCGGATCCATCCATTGCAGATACATCAGTTCGGCGATCACAAGCTCCGTTACAGCTGGCACCAGCTAAATAAGAAATAAACATTTCCTTGGATGAAATATTTATAAAATCTAAATTTCAGGACACAGAGGTCAACATAAAAAGTCAGAATTAAGACCCAAAAAATCACAATCAGTACACAATCAGTAAGTGGATAAGGAAAAAAGCGTGTTGAGATTGATTTCAGAAATGAAGGAAGCAGATCTCAATCTTCTGATCTTTCCCAACGATTAATCTAGTAAATAAGTTGGTAGAAAATGAACAAAAAAATACTTGCAACTACTCTAGAAAGCTTTTCAAAAAAAAGACTCCCTTCTATTTCTCACTATTATATAAACTCGGGACTGTCATCTATCGGTGGTGCAATCTAGACCATCAAAATTCTGAGAAAAAACTCTAAGCCTTAGCACACTTTGTTAGAACAAATCAACTATTCCATAGCAATGATAATAAGCTAAATAGTTTACCTAAATCTTATTTAAATATTACCAATTTTCAGACTTCATTAATTTTGATGTACACGACTTCCTAAATCTATTCATTAAAAATCTAGTTCCTAGTTTGCCAGACATGTTCCAACCCTGCCAAACAATCTCCACAAAGTTCAACTTTCTAATAAGAGCCTTCTCTAGTGCCAACATAGAAGGGAAGAAAATTCTGCCTTTTTGCATAGTACAAGGGGGAAATTACCACGCATTATTTTACATTTTTTTCTGAACACAAACCAAGAGGGATTTAGGTCCTATTTGGCCAGCTAGCTTACACCAACAGTAGAACGAGGAATGCCGCGGAAGCCCGTGGGACTACTCGGAGATAGAGCGCGGAACGCTGGAAATTGGCCTTCGACATTCCGCGCTGAATGATGTTCCGCGTTCCACCTGTTTGGGTGCTCCCCCATTCCGCTTTCGTGGGTGATACACTAGCGAGCTGATGGCCTGCCAAAGAGCCTTAGTAAAAAAAACGCAACTATAAATTAGATGTATAAAAAACCCAAAAGTTAAAGGCACACTCCTATGACCCATTAGGAGTGTTGTTCATCTTCTACTTAGTCCCACATTATGGTAATAATTTTTTTTGTTTTTGTGCTCACAATTTCAGATGGTATCAGAGTATTTTGAGACCTTAAAGCTCCTCTCACCCAAGCTCGCTCGTGCTGATTGAGCTCCTGCTCTGATGTTGCTTGAGCTGCCAATTTCGCGACGCGCTCCGCATAAGAACTTGTCGACCTCGCCTTGGAACTCGCAGACCATTCCTCACAACTCGTCGACCAACAAATGCCAAAAAGAACTAGCCAACTAGCACACGCCGACTGAGAGTCGTTGATACGACACTTTCTTGGAGCTCGCCGAAACCCCTTGCTCGTTGGGGCTCGCTCACAGGAATTCATCGATGGAACTTGCCTGGAGCTCGACAGAACCTGTGTGAGCTGGCTGACTAGAACACATTGTCCCCTACGTGGAGCTCGTCAGAACTCAGAACCTACGTAAGATCACCAACTGGAACGCCATCACTTGCCATAGCTCGCCATGACTCTTGTTAGGAGCTCATGAGCTCATTGACAAATGCGTGAAGCTTGTCAACGCATGCTAGTGAGCTCGTCATTGCTACTAGTTAGCTCTTTGACACCTGCTAGTGAGTTCACTGATACTCCTTAGAACTTGTTGATAATCTTGTTTGAGCTTGGCAAGGCTCATGAAATAGTGGACAAGGCGTCTTGTGTGAGTCTCATGTCTTAGTCAAGTCTCTCCTTGTATTTATAAGGTGGGAACATAGTGCTAGGAGCTCGACGATACAGTTTTCTGGGTGCTCGCCGACAATGGTTCATGAACTCACCAAGGCTCACAAAACCATGCTTGTAGATTCTTTTGTGCATCTTCTGGCTTACTAGAGTCTCTCTTTGAATTTATAAGATGGGAACCAATGCTTCTTTGGCCTCGTTCACCATTTCAATCATTCTTGCTCCCACACTCGTCTATGAAGTCCGAACCGTGTTGAAGATCACCGCTATTTTTCTTACTGGGAAGAACTTTGTAGAGTGGGTTTACTTGATACGCCGATTATTCCAGACTAAGGGTCTTCATTATCATTTGACTCGAGACCCCTAACCGAGCCTACTCAACAATGGCATTGAGATGAAGGTCGAGTTCAGTCTTGAATTTTGAACTCTATGGAAAGTGAGACATAACAAATGATTATGCACCACGAAACTGCTAAGGCTATGTGGAATGAATTAAAATTCATTTACTCTAGGAAGGATAGCCAACACTTATTTGAACTAAAGTTGCTTTACTCTAGGAAAGATAACATGGTTTGGATGGCGATTTGATGTCATTTGTGGTGTAATATAAGACTCTCATAGAGACATGAATTCAACACTAACCTCCTACTTTTGATCTGGCAACCTAGAGGGGGCATAAAGTAGTACGTATAGCTATGATGATGACTAGAATACCACAACATCTTTACATTATTTGTGCAAATGTAACATCTCCAACAATCTCATCCTTGTCTAATGTTTGTTCAATGGTTTTGAAAATCACAACATTCTACTCACTCGCATCCCACCAATATTAGACATCAGAGAGGTCGTATGCTCTCGAGGAAATGGTGGGTGAGATGATCGAAATCTTCCTAAAGGACAGAGCACTCGCATATGCATGTATTGTGGTGAGACCAATCAAATTGATGCAACTTACTATAGAAAACATGAATTTCCACAGCAATAACAAAACCCTTCTCACCAAGCTTCTTATGCGACCGACACTCCCAATATGTCCAGATCTGAAAGTGACACCTTGCATGAGGAACTCCCTGGTCTTCAGGCGTTAGTTACTCGAACGTCTAGGTTCATTGTCATTGCGTCAAATAAAGGTATATCATGTATTTATTATAACCCTTCTTGGATAGTAGACTCTAGAGTCACAAATGACACTGTTTCGTAGAAACACTTGCAATACATGACCATTAATTGTACCAAGTTTATCACTGTTGCAAATGGAGAAACCACGCCAGTTAACCAATATGGAGATATATCTCCCATTCTACAATTTCTACTTCATGTCTTTGATTCGCAATTTAATCTTCTCTGCTAGTCGTCTCACTCATGATCATAACTGCTCCATAACCTTTTCTTCATCTTGCTTTGTGGTGCAGGATCGACGGACATGGAATATCATTGGTGCAGGATCAATGGACATGGAGTATTATCGGTACAGGGCGATTGCCAAACGGGCTCTACATGCTGGATTTACCTCCCTCAGCTCAATCTCTCTTCCATCACTTCAATAGACTGGCATCAACATCTTGACCATTCACCTCTCCTATTCTTACAAAAGGTACTTTTGGATTTTTCTTTTTCCGATTTTACCTGTGAATCATGTATCTACAGAAAATAACATCAGTCATCTTTCCCAACTGATTATTTCATTCGGATATTTAATGTCAATATAAAAATAACATTCTAATTAGTTCGTTCTGATATTTAAGGTCCATATAAAATTGTTGGTTTATTTGAATATCATTATTTTGCTAATTTTACAGATGATCATGCGTTCATAATGTGAGTATATTTACTTTATGATCGATTCAAGATAATACATGTCTTTCGCTCATTTATTACAAAAGGCTGCAAACAATTTTCTAATACTACCAAACTCATTCGAATAGATAATGCTTGTGAGTATATTAGTCACGAATTTTAGGAAGCCTAAAATTTCTTGGGTATTATTCATGAAACATCATGCATTTATACATCACAACAAAATGGTGCGGTCGAGCGAAAAAATCAACACATGTTGGAGATAATCAAATCTCTCATGTTTCAAAAGCAGGTTCCAAAAAATATTAGAGCTTCGTGATTGTTGGGGTCAAAAGCGCATCCAACCTCCATACTCAGCCACGAACTACTCAAGAGCGGAGGAAACCAGGGACTGCAAATAACCAGAAAAGTCAGAGAGAAAAGAGGAGATGAAGATTGTCGCGATCAAACGGCCAACACCAGATTTCCCATGGCTGCGAATGACACTAGTCGTGGGTGATTTTACTGCTTATCCAAATAACTATTACATTGTTATTATAAGTAACAGAGAAAACTAAGAGACAAAGGGGTGACATGAACTTCTAACCACACCAATAGAGGGGCTCTTGCTCAAATTCAGCATGCCTTTTGGATACCCTTGGCCCTATTTATACAAAATGGGGCAGGTACCAAAATTACGGGCTGCCCAGGAGGTCGGGATATAGTAGAACCGGGAAAGGATGAGTGAGAAGGCGAAGGGGTGCGATTACAACAGTTTTGATCGCCCTAAAAAACTGGAAGAACAAGTCGGGGGGTCTTTGGAGGGCGCTCGCCCGAACTGCTTAGAGCCAGAGGTTTCTTAGTTGCTTGGTTTGAAGACTCTCAGATGCGATCACTAGGTTGTAACCACACGAGTTGACTGTCTGAGAGGGGACAAAAGTCACTAGGTGTAACTGTCTATGTTGCTTGAAGCCCGGAGATTCATTGATCTGGTTGAGACTGACTAGCTCTTGCTGCGGTTGCATGATTCCTGGTAAACAACGATAACTAGTGTATGTTATTTAATTAACCGCATGCCATCAACTATCTCAAATTTTGATTTCCCTTTCCCCCATCTTATTTTCATCCACATCTCCCTTCTATCTAACACCTCGAATTTTTGGGTACTCTTAAACTCAGAAGGGATATGAATGTTATTCCCCAGTCGATCGAAAAAATCATGACATCTGCTGACATTACCTTCCTTCAGTATCAAACATTTAATTCCTCTTCTCCTCCTAGCAAAACACCACCTGCAACCTCACGTCTCAACATACCTATCAATTCTCTAATGACCACTGTCATACAGACACCCCCTCCTCCTCCGCCAAGCGTATATACTCGTCGTCGTTCTTGCCAGTCTGTTCTAAACCAATCACCCCATACTGATGATGCTCTTGGTCCAACTATTCTGCAACCAACCATCTAAGAAGACACATGCTCATCTACTGCTCACCCGCTCTCTCATTATGACTCCTTTCACTGATTATCTCCTAATCTTCGCAGGTTTGCAAGTTCCTTCTCTTCTATCTCCACCCCTTATTTTGTATATGAGGCTCTACAAAATCTAGAGTGGCGGGCATCAATAGATAACAAAATAATGGTCCTATTAGGGGCTTGGAACTTAGTGTCCCTTCCCCCTGGACAATCCAAAGTGAGATGTAAATGGGTGTTCACATTAAAAATCGTACAAATTGAAAAGTTGAGCACTTAAAAGCTCATTTTATGGCTTGAGGATTAACTCAATAATATGACATTAACTATGAAGAGACGTTCTCTCCAGTGGTCATGCTTAATAATAAAAGGTATTGATCGCCTTGGCAGTACATCGTCATTGATAGTTATATCAACTTGATATCAAAAATGCATTCCATAATGACAATCTGACTGAGACTATTCACATGCATCAACTTTCTAGATATGGGACCACTAGAGAGTCTTTTGTTTGTTGCCTAAGAAAATTTATTTATGACCGAAGCAGTCTCCTCAAGCATGGTTTAGAAATTTTAGCAATGTGGTTTAGGTATTTGGCTTCATTGGGCGCTTAGTTAACTTCTCCTTATTTACAAATTGTTGCGAAGAGGGTACTATGATCCTCGTGTATGTCAATGATATCATAACCATGAGGGATGATTGAATGGTATCTTCATGATCAAGAAGCATTTGGTCTCACACATCCATACTAAAGATTTGGGACGTCTCGGGTATTTATTAGGTATTAAGGTAGCTCTACGACATGATGAGCTAGTATTATCTCAACAAAGTATCGCACTAATCATTTACATGATGCTGGCAACTTATGATTTATGCTAGTTGGCACACCTATGGATGCAAATCACAAACTATGTGCTCATAAGTCTGCTTTTGATCTTCTCCTAGCAAATTTGGAGTACTATCATCGTCTGGTTGGCAAGCTTATCTATCTGACCGTAACTCTGCAATATATTTCATTCGATGTTGGTGTGGTTAGTCGATACATGCATGCTCCTCATGCATCTCACCTTCAAGCAGTTGATCGAATCTTTTGGTATTTAAAAAATATTTTGGGTTAAGGGTTTGTGTATAAACTTTCATCTTTCCTCTCGTTAATTGTTCAATCTAATGCAGACTATGTAGGCTCCATTGATGATCACCGATATATAAGTGGGTACTGCACGTATTTTAGAGGGCATATGGTGATTGGTGGAGTAAGACATAAACGATTGTGGCAAGCTCATCTGCCAAAGATGAGTATCATTTGATGTCAACCACAACTTTAAAGCTTTTTGTTGGAGATTCTTCTCATTGATATTGATGTATCTCTTATATCTCTGGCAGTTTTCTATTGCGATAGTAAAGTTGTTATCCATATAGACGAAAAATATTATAAACAAAGGCACACTGAAGTAGACCACTTCAGCAAAGAAAAAGTTCAGCTCCACAAAACCGATCTTCTACATGTTCCTACTGTAGACCAACTCTTTGAATATTCACAAAGGTCTTGTCTCGGTCACTTCATCGTCCGTTTATTTTCAAACTTAGAGCCTACGATATATATGTTCCAACTTGCAGGGGAGTATAGAAGAAATTTTGTATAATAAGCCCAAAAGTTAAAGGCCCGCTTATGGCCCATTGGAGTGTTGTTCATCTTGTACAGCTTAGTCCCACAATGTGATTGGAGTTGAGATCTCACTCCTAATGCCTAGAAATATGTATACATGTGTTTGTATTTACTCAATTTAAAAGTAATAAATTGTATTATTTTTGTGTTCCTAATTTCACAAGAAGGTTGTTTATATTGGAAGAATCTGCATCATTCTAGACCTACTCCTTTTTTATGTAGCTGGAAAAATCATAGCACTTATAGGTATGCCAATATAGACAATTCGTCCATGGAGAAGCAAGGATGGCAAATCTGGTGGAGGCTTTCTTGGCCTCCACCAGATTTGGAGTACTATCGTCGTCTGGTTGGCAAGCTTATCTATTTGACCGTAACTCTGCAATATATTTCATTCGATGTTGGTGCGGTTAGTCGATACATGCATGCTCCTCATGCATCCTACCTTCAAGCAGTTGAGCGAATCTTTCGGTATTTAAAAAATGTTTTGGGTTAAGTGTTTGTGTATAAATTTCCATCTTCCCTCTCGATGATTGTCCACTCTAATGTAGACTATGCATGCTTCATTGATGATCACCGATATACAAGTGGGTGCTACACGTATTTTGGAGGGCATATGGTCAATTGGTGGAGTAAGACAAACGATTGTGGCAAGCTCATCTGCCAAAGATGAATATCATTTGATGTCTACCACAAATTTAAAGCTTTTGGTTGGAGATTCTTCTCACTAATATTGATGTATCTCTTATATCTCTGGCAGTTTTCTATTGCGATAGTAAAGTTGTTATCCATATAGACAAAAAATATTATAAACAAAGGCACATTGAAGTAGACTGTCACTTCATCAAAGAAAAAGTTCAACTCCACAAAACCGATCTCCTACATGTTCCTACTGCAGACCAACTCTTTGAATCTTCACAAAGGTATTGTCTTGACCACTTTATTGTCAGTTTATTTCCAAACTTAGAGCCTATGATATATAAGTTCCAACTTGTAGGGGAGTACAGAAGAAATTTTGTATAAGCCCAAAAGTTAAAGGCCCGCTTATGGCCCATTGAAGTGTTGTTCATCTTGTACAGCTTAGTCCCATAATGTGATTGGAGTTGAGATGTCACTCCTAATGCCTAGAAATATGCATACATGTGTTTGTATTTACTCAATTTAAAGGTAATAAATTGTATTATTTTTGTGTTCCTAATTTCACAAGAAGGTTGTTCATATTGGAAGAATCTGCATCATTCTGGACCTACTCCATTTGTATGTAGCTGGAAAAATCATAGCACTTACAGGCATGCCAATATAGACAATTCGTCCATGGAGAAGCAAGGATGGCAAATCTGGTGGAGGCTTTCTTGGCCTATGTTCATTGTAGGAAACAGAACGCTCCACCTAGTTCAAGTAGAAATAACAATAAAAGTTAGTGGCAAAATACGCAAAATAACAGAAATGCACAAAAAAGTAAAGTTAAGAACAAAAAGGGGTAAAATACAGGACAATAAGAAACCTTATCGATGCAATACAAAGCATAATTCTGTATGCATGATAGGTTTGTTCATGCTGTAATGAGAACAGGTTGCTTTCTACATTTAGCATTAAGATAATGATAGATCTCTTTGAACTTTAAATCTTGAAATATCCCCCAAGTTATTTCGTGAAATTCAAACCTATGATCACCTTCCATGAAATTAGATGAAGTATTAGAATTTAGTGGAAGAGTAGGTATTCTTTGTATGCAATGGGGATTTTGGAGTTTGGAAATTCTTTCAATTAGAGTTGATTTTTCCAAAAATGAATCTATGGCTTATAGAGACATCATTGATGGAAAGGCCTGGTGGATGATTTATAGTGCCACTGCCCCCCACAAATACAAAGTTTGGCTTTCTAAATTGTTAGCACAACTATGTGCTACTTGCTTCCATGGCAAGGTGGTGATTCATCGGATGGATGACCTGAGATGGAAAAGGAGGCGGAGATACTAGTGAGTCGTGCTCGCATGCAGGTGAACGAAGGAGAAGATGAGGAAGAGGAAGCCTTCCTCAACCCAAATATAGAGGGAGGAGAGGAAGAGAGAACTAGAGAGGGGAAAAGATTTAAATATACTCATTAATTACCATTATTCATGACAAAAGGGATCCTTATATAAACTTACATGATGGCATAATGACAACAACACTCAATCCTTTATCCCACTATAGTGGGGTCGGAAACTTACATGATGCCATAATCATAATAAATTTGAACACCTGAACTTATATAAAATAGCATATGTTAGACTCGATGACATGATAATTAAAGGTGTGGCATGCATCAATACGAACGATGGCTCCTTTATATCCCGCCCAAAGAGCGTCATATAGTGAGTACCCATAATAGCGACATCGTCCCTTGGTGAGCCCCACTCGTGGGCACTGGTTGAGAGGAGTATGTTGTGGGAAGGTCGTCAAATCCCTTTGATGGGTGTTGTGGTTGGTGTTAGTAGGCTAGGCAGCTAGATGAAGGATGTTGATGTAATGGGAGTTGGGAGCAACTGGGGGCTGACGACGGGGGTAGCTTGGTGGTTCCGGCTAGAAAGTAAGCGCCAGAAGTGGTGGTTGAGAATGATCGCCGAAGGAGGTGGCATAGGGCTCGAGGCTGGAAGAAAGGTGCTAGGTGGAATCAATCGAGATTGATAGTGGTGTATCGAGGGTGGTTGCTTGTGTGGTGGGCACGACTTCAGATTGCGTGATGGTTGCCAGGAGAGCTTGTGGATTGACGGTCCACAATTGAGAATTAAGTGTTTCTTGGAGATTAAAGAAGAATGCGATCTCCTAACCCACTGTTGAGGCTATATGGAGTTATGGCTAGTGGTACTAATGTTGAGGTCACTTAGCACCACTATCTTTTTATTGATAATATGCATGACTATTTTTATCTCCACTCCTTTATATTATGGCATCACCAACGCAATCTAGATTACATCTAATTCAGTCTTTTATAAACATATGAAATACATAGAGATCGGTTGCACTATGTTCACTAGTAGTATCTTTATGGGACAATTATAATGTCATGAGTTTCATATCAGCTTCATATAGATGATCTCTTTACCAAGGCCCATATTATTCAGACACTTTTCCTTTTGGAAAAAACCTCAGTCGTTGATTCTTATGCATTTTTTGGAGAGGAATTATACCTTTCTCTTTGTTTAATCTTTTCTTTCATTGTTATCTTTCAAAATCATTATTATTCATATCATGTTGCTAGGAATGCTAAATTCAATATTATATAGGCATCCTTTCATAAATATATTTTCTCTTTGTATACCCCTAAATGTGATAAATAACATACATCACATTATATTTGTTGCGGGTCGCTTAGCGCTCTCCCGGTCCAAAAAACCGAATCGCCTTAGCTCGAGAGAGAGTCAAGCGCGCAAACAATTAAAAGTGAACAAACATCAGAAAAGGCAAGACTTTTAATGTGGAATTAGTTGGCGGTTACAAGTGTTAGAATCTTTGGGAGGGTGATAGGTCACCGCTCTGTTTACAAGTATTTGAAAGAGAAAAAGAGGTAAAGTCTTCTTTGGCACTTGCAGGAGTGGCTTCTAGAGCAGACACTGTGGAGTGCGGAGTCCACATTTGAGCGAGAGAGCGAGAGAGCGAGAGGGCGAGCTGTGTGAACACTTGAGCAGAGTGAGTACTTGAGCAAAAGAGCAAGCAGAGTTCCAAGGCTTCGCCGGAAAACTTCGGAACTCTCTCTTCTCATCTTCGATGCTTGTCTTCAAATGAAGGTCTAGAGTCCATTTTATAATTTTCTGAGGGCGCTTTAGTATTTGCGCACTCTTGGGATTTAGACTGGCGAAAGAGGGTGCACGATTTTGATCACTTGAATCATCAATTTCTCAAAAATGACCGTGATGCCACCCGGGCGGTCCGGGCAGGTTCGGTGGAGGTGGCGGCGGCGGACGGCGGAGACGGGAGGCGACAGGGGGGGAGCGCGTGCTCAAAGGGACGTGCGAGCGAGCGTGCAGGGGTCGCGCGTTGTGAGTGTGTGCGCTGGGTGCATGTCTTGCAAGCGCGCGCGTGCAGGGTGCTTGCGCCGCGTGCAAACGTGACCTCCGCGCGCGAGCACTGGTTGTGCTTGCATGGCATGTGGGTGTTTTCACTCGGTTGTCCCGGCCCATCTTGACGATATGATCGAAGCCTCTTTGATTAAAATTTGCTTGACTCGGAACGGATTTAGGAGAACCCCATCAATTCTAATTCTCAACTTCTAATGCCATGTTTTAAGAGCTATCAATTGATATGATTGTATCCAATTATACTAGTATGATTACCTTACAGTGGCATATAAGCATGTTGCTACCCTTGTTAATAGGTAGCACATGCCTTTTGTCATCTCAGGACATCTATTGATAGATATGCTGAAATGACACGTGCTTGAATAACTAGTATTAGAACAATGGTACTTTTATTGGTCGCTAATGTTGCTTTCTCTCTACACAAGGCATGTTCCTTATTTGCTGTTGTCACCTTTACATGATTGTGTCCATTTGATATAGACCATGTATAACATCTCAGATTTCAGTATAATAGTTGTAATATATTTAGTTTTATTTCAAGTCATCATTTTTGTATTTACCCCGGATTGGGGTGATTTGGTCTTTTTCTGTTTTTAGGTTTTCCCTTACTCAAGTATATGTACTGAGTAAGGGCTCTCTTGGAGAATCAATCAAACTTTATTCTTTCCACTTGGTATAAGAGATGAAAAAAAATCCTGTGCGCCCTAATCTCCCGTTTCTGCTACCTTCCGCACCCGTCCGCATCCGCGCCTCTGCTCCGGATCGACAACCACCATCACCTTTTGCTCGCATTACGTGGATAACGGGCGACCTCCAAGCCATCACCGGCTACTGAGAGGGATGTTGTCGCCGTCCCTACATGACACAGCCCGTCAATTCTTCTTTCGCATAGTCCGCTCCAGAGAGTTTCTCTGAAATTTGCTCCAGCGCCTCCTTCGGGGTCTTCACTTGCGCCAAATCTTCTGCTCGTCTGTGTGGGCCACCTCTTGTGTCGTCTGCGTATCTTGTTCTCGCCTGTTGCGTCGACACTGTCTCCTCTGCTGCGTTTAGCCGTCGTTTCCGTTAAGATCTGCAGATGTCGATGCTGTCTTGAATCACTGTTCCCGCTAATCACTATTGGGGTTCTCCGTTGCCCCTTCTCCCTTGAAACTGCCACTACTATGTGGTTGCTGCTGTTGTGGTTGTTATCCGTTGCCCCTCTCGTGGCTTATATATGTTGAATCAGTGCTATTGCTGCAAATTGCTCCTTCTGCGTGTCCTCTCCCTTGTCAATATGGGTGATCCTGATTCTTCGGTTTCCTCTTCGGGTGTGATCCAGCCTCAGATGAGTGACCCTCAGCGGTCTCATGATCACTCCAGCTCTTTGAAGATTACTACGGCTCCCTTGGACGACACGCATTATCTTGAATGGTCTCGAGCAGCCCAACATTTCATCCATAGTCAACAGATGTTTGGGTATATCGATGGGGAGATTAAGGAGCCCCCCATGATTGATCCCTCTTGTAAACGTTGGGATTCTGACAACTCTCTAGTTGTTTCCTGGCTCCTGCATTTGATGTCTCCTAAGGTCTATCAGAGTTATATGTTGATGGGTTCGACTTTCGAGATCTGGACTCATACTCGTGAAACATACTCTCAGATTGGGAGTTCCACCCAGGTTTATGAACTCGCTCGCCGCATTTTGGAGTTGCGGCAAGAATCGACGATTGTTTCATCATTCTTCTCAGAGTTGAGCGCCTGTATCAAGAGCTGGACTACTTTACGCATTTCGCACCAGCGTGTACTGTTGATGTCATACAGTTAAAGCAAAAGGAGGACCGCTTCTGCCTTCATGTCTTCTTGATGGGATTGAATATGGAATTCAATATGGTTCAGACACATGTTCTCCACCGCTCCCATCTTCCCACTCTTCGGGAGGCGTTCAGTATGGTTCTGGGTGATGAAGACCACAACAAGTCTCTTAGTGTTATGACTTCTCCTAATCGTTCTGCCCTGACTAGTGTTGGTCGTGGTCTTATTCCTACTTTTGGATCTTCTGTATCTACCTGTGATTACTGTGGTTGATAGAGACACTTTCGGGAGGCATGTTTCAAACTTCATCCGCATCTTGCTGCATCTGGACGTGGGCGTGGGTCATGGTCGTGGACCAGGCCGTGGGGGACATCGACACAGTGGCTACCTTTCTCATGATACTGCTTACACTACTGATGTCTATGATGAGTCAGTCTTCTGCTTCCTCCTCCCTTACACCACAGGAATTAGATGTTTTTTGCCGTCTGCTTCACTCTCAGCCCGATATGGTCACCAGAGGCTCCACTTCTCTTGTCACCATTGTTATGCCTAGTGTTAATGCTATCACTACCTCACCTTCTAAATGGGTGCTCGACTCTGTACTCACCACATGACTGGGTCTTCCTCAGGTTTTCTCTCTTATACTCCTTTGTCTAGTAAGGAGAAAGTTATTTTTGCTAATGAATCGTTGTCCTCCATTGCGGACAAAGGCAGCATCCCTTGTTCTCCTTCCATATCTCTTTCTTTTGTTCTTCATGTTCCCTCCTTTCTCGTAATTTACTCTCCATCAGCAATATTACAAAATCTCTTAACTGCTCCATAACTTTTTTTTCCTGATTCTTGTGTTTTTCAGGAATTGGGTACGAAGCGGAACATTGACAGTGATAGGTGTCATGGCGGCTTGTACTACCTGAACACTCATCCTCTCTCCCAGGCCCTTTCCAGCTTCACTGTTATTGCGGAAGATGTTCGATGCTGGCATCTGCGTCTAGGACATCCTTCCTCCGTTTATCTGCAAAAATTATTTCCTTTTTTTTACCTTTTCTTCAGAACTTTGCTTGTGATGTATGTGATATGTCTAAACATGTGCGACAGACTTCTTCATATCTTTCTTTTCCTAGTAGTGTTTCCTTTAATGTTATACATTCTGATGTTTGGAGGTCATCCCCCATTGTATCTTTAATTGATTTTTGGTGGTTTGTCACTTTTATTGATTGTTTCTCGCCCACTACGTGGATTTATCTGTTGAAAAAGAAAAGTGAAGTTTTTCATAAAATGACGCAAACTCAATTTAATGCATATATTCGTGTTCTTCGAAGTGACAATAGGGGGGTTTGAATGTTGTTGTTGTATCCATGTTCTTCGAAGTGACAATGGGGGGGAGGAGTATGATGATCGCTGTACCTTTGGCTCTTACCACACCTCTCACAATATCATCCACCATAAAACTTATGTTTACACCTCTACTCAGAACAGAGTGGCCGAACGGAAAAATCGGCACCTCCTCGAGGTTGCTCGTTGTCTCCTATTAACGATGCACCTCCCTAAACCCTATTGGGGTGATTCGGTACTTACAACTGCTCACCTTATCAACTGTCTTCCCTCTCGTGTCCTTTCCTTTACTACTCATCTAGCTCGTCTCTCCACCTCTGATGTGGTTCGTACTTTCCATTTACCACCCTGTGTCTTTGAGTTTGTCTGTTTCGTGCATGTGCACCAACCCCATCGTAACAAACTTGACCCACGAGCTCAACGTTGTGTCTTCCTTAATTATTCTTTTACGACCAAAGGATATCGTTGTTATCACCCCACCCCCCTCCAGGCATATGTTTTGTACCATGAATGTCACCTTTCGTGAGGGGGAGCCCTATTTTTTGCCTTCGACTCATCATTTTTGTCAGGGGGAGAGTAGTGTGATACAGATGTTACTCATGTTCCTCTTCCTCTTCTATGGTCCATCCCTTCCATTCCTTCGACTCATTCCACTCGTGTACCCATAGCTCCTATCCCGGTACCAAACTCCTCTACTACGATTTCTCCCTTTCCCCACGTATACCACCGTCGTTCAGGTTCACAGGCTACCACAGCTCCACCTCTACCAGTACCGGCTTCAGACTCAGATTCTGATGATGCTTATCTGCATATTCCTCTTGCATTGCTAAAGAAAGGTAAAACTACTTGTACGCAACATCCTATTTCTAATCATGTGGCTTACCATCATCTTACTCTGATTCATCAGGCTTTTGTTTTATCTCTTTCCCTAGTTGTTATTTCCAAGACATAGCAGGAAGCTTTGGAGATACCTGCTTGGACACAGGCTATGCAAGATGAGATGTCTGTCTTGGACAAAAATCACACGTGTAATGTTTCTGCTCTCCCTTCAGAAAATAAAGCTATAGGTTCCAGGTGGGTCTTCTCTGCTAAGCAGAACCAAGATGGCAAGATGGAATGGTATAAAGCACATCTGGTCGTTCAAGGATACACCCAAACTCATGGAGTTGATTATCAAAAGACTTTTGCTCATGTAGCAAAGATGGACTGTATTCGGGTATTGATATCGTGTGCTGCTTACCTGGATTGGGACTTCCATCAACTGGACGTGAAAAATGTGTTCCTCCATGGTGAGCTTGAGGAGGAGGTGTACATGAAGTTTCCTCCTGGTTTTGTGAAGAAATGAGTCGAAGGGCTTGTTTGTCGTCTAAGAAAATCCTTATATGGCCTGAAGCAATCACTTAGGGCCTGGTTCGGGAGATTTCCCATGGCGATGGTCAAGTTTGGGTACAAGCAAGCCCAATTTGATCTATCATGTTTATCTGGAGGCATGAACAGCGTGTTGTGATCCTCATTGTCTACGTGGATGATATCGTAATTACTAGAAATGACACAGAGGAGATTGTCAATCTTAAGACCCTCCTATATGTTGAATTTGAAGTGAAAGACTTGGGACGATTACGGTACTTTCTGAGTATCGAAGTGGTCAGGTCTTAGCATGGTATCTTTATATCCCAACGGAAGTACATATTGGAAGAAACAATGGGAGTTAATCTGGCAGTTGCTGAAGAGGTCACGCCCCTAGGTCACGCCCGTGACCTAGGGCGTGTAAGCTTGAAATGTCCTGGATCTAAAACTGGCTTCTTAAAGCAGCGGCACGCTTGAGCTGGATGTCACGCCTGCTAGTCACGCTCGTGACCCGGAGGTCACGCCCGTGTCCGAGGCGTGTAATTTTAATCCGACGTGGAAATGCATCTGGAACACCTGGAGGAGTCACGCATGTTGGTCACGCCCGTTACCTTTAGGTCACGCCCGTGACTTAAGCGTGTAATCGTGATTTTTTCCGGATTTGCTATGCTTCTTCTCCAGATCAGTCCTGCAAGCTCTAAAATATTATTAGCAGCCCAGATTAACCATCATGCAGTCGAACAACATAATTGGTTTTCATCATAAAGACAATTCATGCGGATATTGGTTTTTTGTACAAAGACAATTCCTGCAGATATTAGTTTTATGACTAAAACCAATTCCAGAAAGTCAATTCAAGCATACCGAACGGACCCTTTCTGAACTTGGGTCCGTTCAGCACGCACGAATTGGCTTTCTGGAATTGGCTTGGGGTTCAAAAAAGCCAATTCCGTTGTTCGGCAAAACAGAATTATGAATTGGTTTTGAGGAAAAAACCACAAAATTGTTATTTTTGGGTCTGAGATGCGTAGAGATGCTTGATCTCGCAAGCCGACACGTCGTCCTCCACGACGCTTTTTCAGTTCTGGTTCTTTTGGCGAAGGTCGAGGCCGGACTCTGGCGAGCGGAAGCATGGCCACAATGTTCAGGGACTCGACGAGGCTTTCCACATTTTCTAGAGCGCGAGGAAGAAGGGGAGGAATGACGCCTTCCCATTCCTGGTTCTTTTGGCGATGTTTGTTAATACTTCCCTCATCCAAAGCATCTTCAAGCATGAAAGGCCTGCCGATCTTCATCTTCCTCATTGCAAGCCCACTGATCTTCATTTCCTCGTGCCCAACAAGTGGAATTTTGTGGGTTGCTTCCATTGAAATGGTCCCCGGGCCTCAGCGAAAAGGAAGACGTGTGGATGCTTTGAAACGCTCCGACCATGATCCCCATATTATTGCAGTTGCGGCGAAATTGTTCTGGCATGATAAAAAGGTCAACAAAGCTAAAAGCTGGTTTAACTGAGCAGTCACTCTGGCTCCCGATATTGGCAATTTTTGGGCATTATACTACAAATTTAAACTTTAGCGAGGTATAGAAGAGACACAGAAAGATGCTTCGAAAAGATCCATTGCTGCAGAACCAAAGCATGATGAGAGATGACAACTATACTATTAAAGGCGCGCCTAAGGCTCCAGACTCACCAGGCTCAGAGGTTTGCGCCTTATTTGCGCCTTTAAAATATAAAAGGCGCGCCTGAACGAGATTCTTTTGGGGAAAAATTCTTCATAAATTAAGAAATAAATAATGTAGGAACTCAATAATTTTTTTATTGATTTAGTGTTTGAGAAATATAATTGTGCGCTGAGACTTAGATATGATACGAGTGATCACATTGATTCTATTTTTAAGAGATATAAACGATATGATTAATTAGTAGACTAAATGAAAAATTTGATCGAGAAACTGAAATGTTGCTTGAGGTTGACTATTTAAAATGAATGTGATTGCGTCTTGCCTTCGTCAGGTGCGCGCCTGCACCTTGAGCCTTGCGCCTAGGCTCCAGGACCCATTTGCGTCTTGGTGCGTCTTGCACCATTAATAACTAAAGATGGCAGGTAATTCAAAATTTGTGGAGAAGTCTCACCTGCCAACCAAAGCCATTCTGAAGAAGGTTGTAGTTGCTCTGGGTAAGGAAGAAAGTTCAAACATTTTGGGTGGCATGAAGTCCTAGAGAAATCCAGTATTTGGCTGCGATAATGCAAAATTATCTCTATTATTGTGAGGTATGTATGCATTTTTTTATCCTCCCAATTTGGAAAGGCTAGCGCCCGGCGGTAGGTTCGCGCGCTTGATGTTGACAGTTGTCCTCCCAATTTGGAAAAATATACAAAACAAATATTTTCCTTTTTCCAATGCTAGCGCGATGCGGTAGGTAGGCGCCCGACGGTAGTCCAGCCATCTCGACGATCGTTGAGTGTGTTACCGCGGCGCGGTACCAAGCTAGAGCCCAACAATAGTTCTGTCTCGACGCTCTCGATGCCTCTATCTCAACGCTCTCAGCGCCTCAGTCTCAACGAGGGTTGAGTATGTTATTGCGGCGTGGTACCAAGCTAGCGCCTGACGGTAGTTCTATCTCGACGCCCTCAACGTCTCTGTCTCAACGCTCTCAACGCCTCTGTCTCAACAAGCGTTGAGTGTGTTACTGCGGCACGATATAAAAATAGCGCCTGCGCGGTAGGTTCCCGAGAGCCTGGACGAATTAATTCCTCGAGCTAGCGCGGGCGGTAGGACTAGCGCGGCGCGGTATGTTCCCGAGCGCCTTGACCATTTAATTCAGGCTACCGCCCGGCATTAACTACTACTGTTGGACGGTAGGTTCCTGAGGAGAGCTCCTTGAATTTCTTGGACCTGTAAACCCGCACACTCTACCAAACACAAGATGTAATCAAATACAACATGGGAATTGATATTATCAAACTAAGGATATGTGAACCGTCGGCTCCAACAATCTCCCCCTTTTGATAATATCAAGTCCCGTTCATGAGATATAATAATGAAGTGCATGATACATGGTATATATATAAGAGATAGTCTAGAAAGCTCAGGTTTCAGGTTCTATATAGCTCCCTTACACGTGCACTCCCCCTATATATGTGTTCTACATGCTCCACCTATCTACGTGCACACGGTGAACTAAGCTTCCCCTACATGTGATCTACCCTTACTCATGACTCATGAACCATCTATTCTCCCCCTTTGATATTATCGAAAGGGGACATGCTAGACCAAAAGTGAAACATGCGCATGCAGTATATAATGAGCATGAGAGAGAAAGCAAACAGTGCACGTTAGAGAAATTGAAACAAGAGGCGAAAACAATAGGGGTGACCAAGCATGAAATCAGAGAATATAAAACATAGAGATCACATGGATGAGTGCAGTACGTAAAAATAGTTTTAAAATAACTGTTCAGAGTTACAAAAGATTGAACAACACAAGTAGACTAAGCACATAATGATGTAGAGTACAATGCTACAAGAGTTATAGAATTAATACAGAAGAACATTGTACAAGTCATAAATAGAAATCGTGTGCTCGAACTTGCGTGTTATAGACATATAGTGTCGTCTCAGTCCAATTCTTATGCATGAAAGCGTTAGATATAACAATGACATGTGCACGTGTAGCATCAGAAGACAAACATCAAGTATAATTCACATTCATTACATGTTTGTCTCAATAAGTAAAAATGTTATCGCGAGAGAAATAAGGTGCAAATTCACGTCACGGTGCTATCTACGAGATATCAAGACTAGAACTATGGGCATAAGTGTTAAAGCCAGGAAAATTTCCCTACTCCGAAGATCGGATCAAGGCAGCCTAAGGTTACCGGCTCAACGGGTAGACTCGAAGACTAGCGGGCTAAAGCAGGGAAGTCACCAAACAAACAGGGCCCTAGGTGCTGCGGCAGAGAGGTCCCACCACGTACCCGGATGCTTAGAAGAGCAACCCCTCCACAACCAAGGATGGTCGAGCAGGGTACGAGGGAGATTAACTGATAACTAAATCACGACGACTAATGGGAGGATAGTCGCTAGGTTGCGACTTGGTTCCTGAGAAAAGGGATTCACAGGCTAAGCTAGTGTCCAAGACAAGAGTCTGAGATCTCGACGAGATTCAAAAGTGTCTCTCCTTGTACCTCTGGGGTCCTATTTATAAAGAAATCCTGGGGGAGGGGGGGTCTTATTTATAGCTCACCCCTCGACGACTAGGCGACTTCCTGGGGGAGCTCGCATGGCCGGGCGAGTATCGTGCCTAGTCGCCTACCTGACGAGTATGCGAGGGGAGCTCGCCGTACTCGCTCAGGTCTTCTGCAGCCCGACGCGTTGACTCTGACCTCTATATTGACTTGCTGACTTTGACTTCTGCTGTCCGGGCTCTGGAGGGGTCCACCCTCGACGAATATGGGTTGTACAATAAGCTTAAGGCACTAGTTTGTGCACAAGATCGAAATGATTTTTTGGACCAAGGTGTTCATCCTCACAATGCTCATAAAGACTTATCAGGAAGAGTGAGTAGTGCTTGGGGGATATCCTTGACTCAAGGTTTGATAGCATGCATTGTTATTAAATTTTACATTCTATAGTTCAAAGTCCTCAAATCAATCGAAATCTACCTACATAGATAGATACACTTTAACTTGTATACACAAGACTTGACCACTAGAGATTTTCCCCAAAATTCTACCCTTTATAAAAACGCATATGTATCGTGACATTGATTCTTCAAATTATTTCTAACGTGGTAGACACAATATCACGAGTTATAGCATGTAAGGATAAACTTTCTACATGAGTGCTCCGTCTAGGGATGTGTGAATAGTATAATGTCATTCCACTATCTAAATCCTCACCTAGAGGCATATTCAATGAACACTAACATATCTACTCGCACTCAGTAGCTACGCACCTATAGATTCGACACGTCATGACATAGGTAGACAATGTTCACAGGAATTAACATGCCTAAGTCTAACATTGTACATACACGTTATGTTCTAAGTTCTAGCCATGTGTGTCCTAAGAATGATCACTGCGCATTTTTTTGTTATTTTTGGGTTTTATAATTTCTTTGATTTTTTGATATAATAAAAATAAATATCACATGCAAGACAGAGTAAACAAACAAAGATGTTTCAAAAAGAATACTTAAACACATCCAAACAAAAGGTACACTCAAAGCAAGTACACCAAATAGGAAGTATAATAAAAAAAACAAAGGACATCACGATAGAGTAGTATGTAAGGTATTGACAAACATGAGAATGAGACATGAGATACTGTTTGTGATATGCATATGAATCAATAAGAGGATGCTCACGACACAAATGACCCAAAAGTATGTCAGCACCCTAGCCTCGTACTAAGCGACGGCCGACGGGTGGGCATGAGGAGTTGCACAAATGTCGTAGGGTGGGGTGTTAATCCCATGTGCATACAGACGAACCCGCTCTACCTAACACTCTTTCCTCCCAGCGCCACACAAGGACCCACTGGAACCCTCCCCGGTTAAGGACAAGACGTGGTTCACAGATTAACGTTTCTACAGCACACACACCTACGCCCCCGCTATTGTGAGACACACCATAATGAAACTTGGGTTGTCGTTTATATTAACAAAATAGTAAAGATACTGGGGCTGATAGTCAGGAAATCGTACGAAAAAGAATACTACCACCGGTGGTATAGTTACCGTGCTGCGGTAGCTTCGGGATATAAATACCACCCGTCCATATCCAGTTCCTCACTTTCACTCGCTTGCTTTCTAGAGTTCAGATCCAGTTCCGCCTACAGTTTTTCTTTGGTGCTTCCGCCTACAGTTTAAGGTAGTCTCCTCTCCTTTTGTTCTTATAATTTCTAGTAGATTTCGAGTCATTTTGTATGTTATCCGTGGCGGTTTCACGATGATTTTCATGTGTGATTTGTAGATTTTCTCCACGGATCATGACCTTTTTCATGGATCTCTCTATTGTAGGCTTGGATCTTGCTCCCTTAACGTTTTTAAGTGAATAATTTTCTTAAAAATTGAATTTTTTGTGAGATCTGGAATTGAATTCTAATCTGGGAAGATTTCAACCGTTTTTCATGTTTGATTTGTGATTTTCCTTCACGGATCTCGTTTGTTTTCACCGATCTACCTTGCATGATCTTAGATCTCTCTTTCTACACATTTTTGAGTGGGAATCGTGAAAATATGGAAGTTTGGGGGAGATCCGGCGGAGGAAGGCGGATTGCAGTCCATCACGCTACCGCGTGGCGGTAACAGATTATTGCTCCGCGGTAGGATCAAAAAATTCATTTTGTTTTGTTTTGTTTTTTCAAATAATTTTTTACTGAAATTTTTTGTGTTGGTTTTTCAGGTTATGGATTCATCGAGCTCCCAACCTCCTCGACCCAGTTTCTCAAAACGCTCTCGAGTGCCTGCCTCGACCTTTCCTGCGATAGAAGAGGCATCAGTGAGCGTGCCGATGATCATCGATATCGATGATCGGTATGCTCATATTTATGAGTATTTGGAGAATTCTGGCGTGCTCTCTGTGATCTCTTCTGATAATCGGAATGCTCACATTATGTTGAGGGCAATCTTGAAGAAGAGTTTGGAGCATATCAAATGTCCCGAAACATCACAAGCACATAAGTGGGGGTACTTTAAAGATTGTGTTGGTGTTATTGATGATGGCACACACATTGAGGTCATTGTACCAACAAGTGTCCAAGAAAGATATCGCAGTGGAAAACAAGTTATTACCATCTATATCCTCGAAGTATGTGATGCTTAAATGAAATGCATATATATTTTACATGTTTGGGAGGGTTCTTCATCATCTTCAAGTGTCCTCGGAGTATGCGATGCACCCTCGAGGTCTAGGATTGAAAAAAGGTATCAAGCATTATCTGTTATGCTAGAACTTTCAGAGAATGATCTGATAAAAGTCATAAATCTGCTTAGTATTGAAACGATAAAGTGTGAGGTCTCCTTGATTTTGCCAAAAATTCTTATGAGAAGTTGGTTGCGCATACAGATGGGCGATTAGTTTGATGTTTGTATATTTTAATTTTCGTATATCAAAATTCCTACAACTAATTAATGATGTTCATCTTTATATTCAGTAACCAAAAATATGACATAACATTGTAGGGAAACCCATTTTGCGTACATCGGATTTCTGCTACATTTTATTTATCTTGTGGCTTATTAATTTATTTTGGACTGTTGAGTGTCTGATTCCAGTTATTCTCAAGTGTGATTAGAAGTCATTTTCATTTAATTTTATATGTACAAACTGTCCATGAACACATTTATATGTACCACTTTCGACCATCTTTCATGCGCGATTCAATTTTATTTGGTTTGACGTCATTTGAATGTATTTTTGGATGTTGTAATATCAATTCCTGTCTCTGAATTCTATCGTGCAACCGAACAGAAAAATGGCAGATTCAATTTTTGCATCTGAAAAACCTTCTTGCACACGAACAAAGGAATTGATTTTAGCCCAATTCTCAAACCTCCGCGCCATAGATTTTCGACCAAAACCGAATTCTTTTTCCCATTTCTTGCGAAATGAACGAGCCCATCATCTCTTTCCCTTGTTTCGTCTCTCTTCTCCGGTCATCTCCTCCGACCTTCGTCTATGATAGATAATTACTCTTCTAGCGCCCACAAATCAATGTTACAGCCCCACGCAACTCTCAATATTGACCTAAAATCAAGTGCTGATTTATGAAGCTGCACAGAATGATAAAAAGAAAGGAAATATGCATACAGTTGGTATTGTTCGCTGTAATCTCACTAAGTAAAAGCTGAACAATATTTCATAAATCATGCAGATTTCATTTTTAGCAGCAGAACAACCCTAGCACCTTCGAAAAACTGTTTCCCTTCCTCGACCTTCAACACTATGAACTTGAGAAATAACACAGCAATTCGGGAAACGGAGAAACCAGATAAAAACAGCGGAAATGGATGAACTTAACTGGCCAAATAGTGAATCAAGCCACAAAATGGTATTCCGAGCTTACCTGAGCCGGAGTTGCCATCAGCGTCGGGCTGTCGAAAAGGTCGAGATAAGGCGGGGTGTCCGAATTCGCCGGATTTAAGGAGAGGGCGTCTGGAGAGGTGGAGGCCACCGCGCTGAGCTTGCAAAGAAATGGCTCATTAGGGTTCAGGGGCGCTATCAGCGGCGGCGGCGGCTTCCAGCAGCCGGCGAGTGGCCTCCTAGGGGGCGGCGATGAGGTGGAGGAAGCGGAGATGCCAAAGGAAAACTGATGGCAGAGGGTTTGGAAGCGCAGGCTTCCGCAGGCCATTGTTTCTTTCGGCCCTCTGGAATTGAGGCCACCGTGTGTACAATTCTTCCAGGTTTGGGAGGAAGACTGACTTCTAGAGTGAAAGCAACTATTTAGAAAACCCAATGAGAGGCATGGGGCTCCCTCCGGTCAACCACCCTATCACAGCGCCCAGTTCCCCGCGCGACATTATCTCGGCCACAACAATGTTTCGGCGTGACGGTGCTCTCACCGCTCTCAAACCAATAAGTGTTATACATTGCGAAGTGCACTGAGGTTTGCGAGTGACGGAAGAACATATTTGTATTGTGGGCAGAAGACTTTATTTATATAAAAACATTTTGTTACTAGCAAACTAACATAATTTTTTTAAAAAAAAATTTAATTTTGTTTAAAACATTTATTCTTTCAAAAAAAACTCGTTGCATATAATAACATTACAAATGATTTCAAATGTATTCATTCAACCACTTATGTTAGCATTATAGATGAGTTAAAATGCCACAAATGTTTAGTATGTCCAAAACTATTTTTTCAACAAAATATCATTATCGGCACCAAAATCTTTAAACAAAATATCGCTCGGTTTAGAAATATATTTGATTTCTAATTCCTACAAAGATGTGTTGTATATACGAGTTAAGTGTATATAAGAATATATACGTCCTTTTAAACTGTGTCTTATACGTAAAATTTCATGAGAACTGTTCAACATGAAAGTTGTAGATCTCGACGAGATCTACAATTTTCATGTTGAACACTTTTTGATTTGAAGCAATTTATACCCCTGATTTTGCCCCTGAAAAAAGTCATGCCGAACATATGTACGGACGCCCGAGATCTGCGTGATTTTTTTTGGGAGTCAAATCGGGGGCATAAAAGGCTTCAAATCAAAAAGTGTTCAGCATGAAAGTTGTAAATCTCGACGAGAACTACAACTTTCATGTTGAACACTTTTTGATTTGAAGCAGTTTAGACCCCCGATTTGGGCCCCGAAAAAAGTCACGCTGAAAATCTATATGTTCCGTGCATGTCTTTTTTCAGGCCCAAATTGGAGGTCTAAACGACTTCAAATCAAAAAATGATCAACAAGCAAGTTGTAGATCTCATCGAGAACTACAACTTTCATGTTGATCACTTTTTCAAAGGAAAAATATTTGGGCCTCAAAATTCAAAAATGCAAAAATTGTCAAAAAGCAAGATTGGTTTGCTTGTAGTAATTTTTGGGAAGAGAGAAAAGGCAAAAAAAAATTGAATCTGTTTTTTTCTGATTTGCTAGAAACGAAAGTGGGTTTGCTAATAACAGCACCCTAAAAAAGACACATACATTTTAAAAATTAGAATTTTTTAATTGAGAGGGGTAAAATTGAAAAATGAATATGAAACTAAAGATTGTTTTTCTCTTTTAATATAATATAGATAGAGAATCAGACTGAAAAATCAAATAGAACTTGTTCAGATCGGGTCAAAATCAAATAAGCAGATAAGCTTGGATCGGGTTTGGTTCTCATAATACAAGAAGTCAAGAACCGATACTTTGATTTGGTTCTCGGTTTCACAAGTCGGGTATACGAGAGTCAATCCGATCAGTGGCGGATCAAGAAAATTAATAATGAGTGTGCACAAATTGATAATGGGGGTGCGCAAAATTTTTTCTTAAATGTGTTACTTGATCCTAAAATTTTTAACAAGGGGGGTCAGATATCAACTTCCTTCAAAAAATTTTTGAACGTTTATCGGAACTGTTTCTCCCTCATCTGGCCACCGTTTTTGACGTATAAGTAGTCAAAATTCATTGCCTCAACAAGAGGAAATCAAATACACAAACCATTTTGAAAAATAATGGGGGGAGCCAGTGTCCCTCAGGCCCCCCTCTGGATTTGCCCCTGAACTCGATGACCGACAATCAATGTGTATTACCATACTTAATATATATATAATGTTGTGATTAATGCTTATATAAGTTTAGGTAATTGTTATGAGCAAACCTATTTTGAATAGATGCAAATCAATATTTAAAATAAAAATTATTAAAATTTTGTTTTAAATATTACTGTAAAAAGGATATGGGCAAACCTTTCTCGCATCCCGCTATTCATCTCTCCCGTTCGTCGAATCTCGCAAAACCCTAAAAAAGGCTTCCCTGTCGGCATTGTTCATCTCTTATTCCCGCATCGTCGGAGTTAGAGCGAGCCTCCCATTTCCTTTTGTTGGTCATCACCGACGTTCTTCTTCTCCATCTCCCAAAGTTAGGGGAGTCGCCAAGTACCAAGGTACATCCTTCCTCGAATGGTCATCCATGTCCACGACCTGCAGTCTGCAAATCTTCACAGTTTCAGGTAATGACAGTGTCTCGTCCATCTCGATTTTTATGTCTTTTACTCTTTGTTTTTTAGGTTTTGGATATCCGAATTTCTCCAATTTTAATGCTTTAATTTCTCTTGTTTAGGGTTTTGGTTATTCCAGAAGTTCTTCCACATTTCCATAGGCCTTGTTCCAAAAATTCCCCTCCATTTCAATCAAATTTGTTGGAGGTATATGTATAACACGTAATTTGCCGAGATCAGAAGTACCTAAAAAGACGGCTATTTGCAGACCATTGGGCGAGCAGAGGCGGGCTTGGGATAGCAGAGGCGAGCTTGGGCGAGTATGAGCGAGTAGACCCTTAGAACTCGCTAGTAGAGGCTGGATACTCACCTATACCCCCCCCCCCCCCCAAGATTTCTCTATAAATAGACCCCCAGGGGGTACTAAAAACAAGACTTTTAGAAGAGGTTGAGGTCCCCCCAAGTGGATACTCGTCAAGTCCATGACTGTCTAGTACCCCGCCCAGCCTTTTGGTTGCGGGGGGGGGGGGGGGGGGGGGGTGGGTGTAACATCCCATTTCCGGCTAGACCCCTAGGAGTCGTTTGGTCGTAACGGAACCCTAGGAAGCCCAAAATTTAAATAAGGCGATAAATATTTCGGGTCACGGGTTGGTCACGCCCGTGACCGACCCGTCACGCCCGTGACTTGGGCGTGACTACTTCGACGATCGTCGATCTCCACGAGACGATCGTCGAACGTGCTGTCTGGGCATGTCACGCCCGTGACCAAGGTGTCACGCCCGTGACTAAGGGCGTGACCCCATCGACGATCGTCGATCGCCGTGAGACGATCGTCGAGCTTGCAGCCCGGGCATGTCACGCCCGTGACATAAGTGTCATGCCCGTGACCTAGGGCGTGACCAGCCTTCGGCGCCCGTCGAGCTCAGTTCGACGCCCGTCGACCTCAGAAATTGCCGTTCGGGCCTGTCACGCCCGTGACCTAGGTGTCACGCCCGTGACCTAGGGCGTGACCACCATTCGATGACTGTCGATCTCAAATCGACGATCGTCGGCCCAGAATTTACCACACGGGCATGTCACGCCCGTGACCCAAGGTGTCACGCCTGTGACCATCCATCGACGATCGTCGATCTCAGTTCGACGATCGTCGAACCCAGAACTGGCTATTCGGGCCTGTCACGCCCGTGACCTATGTGTCACGCCCGTGACATTGGCCGAAACGACGGTTCAGGCCCGAAATTATTTTAACACGCGTGGAAATAAATGCTGGTGTGGGAAGTTACACCAGGAGTAATTACAGGCCGTTTTTCCTTCTGTAATTATATAATAAAGGAGGAAGATGTGGTCCAATAGGAAATCACCACCTGGCGAACACCCCTTCGTTTTCCAGCATTTCAACGACCCTGCATCATAACCGAAGCGTTAAAGGGAGGAGCCTTCATGGCCATTAAGGCTTTACCCATTCATCTTCCCACTTTCTGACTTATAAAAGCCCACTTGGGGCAAGAGGAGAAGGTTACACGCTCAAGTAATTGGATCAGACCCTTGTTCTTGCTGTAGGAGAAGTTCAGCAACGCCACCTCCGCGCCATGGCACCCCGTCGTTCTTCTCGCCTCCAAACCGCGAACAAGGTCCTCCTCTGCTCCTTCTCTTTTATGGGTAGATCTTAGGATTCTTAGAAAGGAAGTTCGCGCTCAACGGAGCCGGACTCACCTCTCGTTTTCATGGAAAACCATGAAAAAGGTATTTTGAGTTCGCCGGAAATCGCCACCTCCGGCGGCCAAACCACCGCCTACCGCTAGCCATCGCCTCAACGGAGGTGGTGGTGGTGGTGGCTGGCCAGGGAAGTGACCGGACTGCCGGCGACGGATCACGGAATGCTTACAGGAAAAATGGTGTTCTGTCTGTTTTCGGGTTCATGAAGAAGATGAACAGTAAAATTGGTTTATATAAATAAATTATGTAAATAATTTTATAAGGAAAAATATACTTGGATTAGTATATTTTGAGGCTGCAAAACGAGGCACTTAGAGGCCGAATTATGAAAAATGACCAGTCACAAAAGTTGTAGCCCTCTGGGTCTACTTTAATTTAAAATTGATTTTATTCAATTTGGGTGAGTGGTTTGACCACAGCACACACTTTGGTGGGATCAAGACCTAGGCTAACCAGAAATTGAAATGGTTGCCCACGGTTCATAACATGTCCAAATGACTTGAAATTTGGGCTGGAGGTCTATAATATGTATGTCGAGAGGCTGTCCAAAAATGAGAATTTTTGGAGAATTTTTGCCTAAAGTTTTTGTAAAATTTTAATAAACATTATAGAATTAATTAGGAGATGAAATTAAGTCCAAACTCCCCCAAATTTTGGGTGGTGGTCCCTGGCATCAATGTTAAGATCTGTACAAAATTTCAACTCAATTGGTCGAGTTTTGAATAGGGAAGTATCAAGCCCTAGATAGGTCTTGGTGAGGGGTACTTTGGGGAAAAGTACAATTGGAAATGGAGTGGACAAATCTCCTCAAAAGAGGTTGAAGTTGTGGCCACTGAATTGTTATGTCTATGTCTACCCTCTTGGGTAACATGGTGTGGATTAGGGTGGATTTTACCCTAAGAGATCGGCTCAAACCCAGTGTGTGGTAGTTTGAGGTTTGTGAAGGACATAGGAGCAAAAGCTCTTGTATGCCCTTGAAATTTGGAGGAGAGTGACATGATATGCTGAAAACTCTCTAGTTGAAATGGTGAAGGCATTGGAGGTAGTTAGGTACCTCGGAAGTTGAGATTTAGGTTTAGGATTAATATGTATTTTAAATATTTTAAGCACTAAATCTAATCCAAAAATTATGAAACTCGGGAAGAGGGAGTCTTAGGATGTTTTAGACTTTTGATAATTTTCCTGGAATTTTATGACTGATAAATATTATACTTCATGTGTTAAAGGATTATTTGCCCGACTTGTTATTTCAATTATTTGGTGGCTTTGGACCTTGCGCAGCCTCGGAATCCGGAGCAGGTCATCGCAGGTACGCTGCAATGCTTCTTCATTTTCATAGAATTTCCCTTTAAGTTGTTAAAACTCAGAACCGCACTAGATAGATTAACAAGGAAAGAAAATTCTTTATAGAACCCTAAGATATTTAATTACCCCAGGTATAGTCTTCATCAGCGGCAAGCCTGCCCGCACACTTTTTGATACTGGAGCCACTCACTCCTTTGTGTCGGAGACGTTCGTAGAAGGACTAGAGGGTGTGGAGCGGTTCACAGGCTCGAGGATGAGGGTGCGACTACCGGATGGATCTGAGCTCCTTACCACGGATCACTGTAATATGGAGGCGGAAATTGGTGGAAAGGCATTCGAGGCTCCAGCGACGATTTTGAAGCTGACGGACTACGACCTGATCCTGGGCATGGTATGGCTGCATTGGAACCATGCCCAGATTGACTGCCAGGCGAAGAGGATCACCGTGAGACACAGGGACTCCTTCATTACCATCGAAGGTATAAGACCGGTCTCTCGTATACTCTTATCTTCGGTACAGGCCGTTAAGGCCCATATGCAGGGAGAGGAGGTCTATCAGATTCTATTTGAGATGACGGAAGTTAAGGAGTCGGTGACAGACATCCCGGTGGTGCGAGATTTCGCTGACATCTTTCCAGAGAAACTGCCAGGACTACCTCCACACCGAGAGCAGGACTTTCGGATATAGCTTGTGCCGGGGGCCAAACCGGCGTCTAGGGCCCCTTATCGAATGGCCCCAAAGGAGTTGGCAGAGTTTCGGACTCAGTTGCAGGATTTGGTTGAGGCAGGATTTGTTAGACCGAGTTCCTCGCCATGGGGAGCACCGGTCCTATTCGTGAAGAAGAAGGATGGGACACTCCGCCTGTGCATCGATTATCGAGCACTAAACAGGCTGACCGTCCGGAATACCTATCCGCTCCCACGGATAGACGAATTGTTTGACCAGCTGGAGGGAACCCATTATTTCTCGAAGCTGGACTTGAGGTCAGGATACTACCAGCTACAGATCCAGGAGGAGGATATCCCGAAGACGGCCTTCAGTAGCAGATATGGCCTGTATGAGTTCACCGTGATGCCCTTCGGGCTCACGAATGCTCCGTCGGCGTTCATGAGTCTCATGAACCGGGTTTTCGAGGCCTACTTGGATGTGTTCGTTATAGTATTCATAGACGACATCCTGATCTACTCTAGGACGGAGGAGGAGCACACTTGGCATCTGGCACTGACTTTGGAGAGGTTGCGGGAGCATCACCTATACGCAAAATTCAGCAAGTGTCAGTTTTGGTTGAAGGAGGTAGCTTTTCTGGGCCACATTATCAGCGGAGCCGGGTTGGCAGTGGATCCGGCAAAGATTCGGGCAGTTCGAGATTGGCCGCAGTTGAAGACAGCCACCGATGTACGCAGTTTCTTGGGACTTGCCGGTTACTACCGGAAGTTCGTGGAGGGGTTCTCTCAGATTGCCCTCCCCCTCACATCTTTGACGAAGAAGGAGGCACCTTTCGTTTGGACCCTGCGGTGCCAGGCGGCCTTCCAGGAGCTGAAGGACCGACTCATCTCAGCCCCTATTCTGGCCCTTCCATCTGGAAAGGAAGGATTCCAGGTGTATACCGACGCATCATACCAAGGGATGGGAGCGGTACTGATGCAGAATGGACACGTCATAGCATATGCCTCCCGCCAGCTGAAGACCCATGAGAAGAACTACCCAGTGCACGACCTTGAGATGGGAGCGGTCGTTTTTGCTCTGAAGGTCTGGCGTCATTATCTTTATGGAGTCCACTGCGATATCTTCTCCGATCACAAGAACTTGAAATACGTGGACACGCAGAAGGAGCTGAATATCAGGCAGAGGCGTTGGGTGGAGTTCTTAGCAGATTACCAGTATGAGATGCATTACCATCCAGGGAAGGCAAACGTGGTGGCCGACGCGTTGAGTCGGAGAGCAGCCACTTCCGAAGCTGGGCCCCAAGTCATGTCCATGGAGCTAGTCCGGTCATTCAGAGATATGAAGATATCCCTAGTGTCCGAGGATGATCCAGAGCTATATAGGGAGTATCTGACGTCGATGGTGGCCATAGACGATATCCGAGATCGCATTCGGGACGGACAGAGGACAGATGCGTGGGCAGAGCCGATGTTCCAAGCCTTGGAGGAGGGTTCGACAGGAGATTATTCCCTGAGAGATGGTCTGCTACATTTCAGAGGCAGAGTATATATACCCGCAGGAGGCCAGATCCGAGAGGATATTATGACGGAGGCGCATTGCAGCCGGTACTCTGTGCACCCAGGGATCACAAAGATGACCGCTGATCTGAAGAAGATGATGTTTTGGCCGGGCATGAAGAAGGACATTACGTACTTCGTGACCCATTGCGAAGCATGTCAGTTGGTGAAGGCGGAGTGCAGGAACCCCGCAGGATTGTTGCAGCCACTCCCGGTGCCGGAGTGGAAGTTTGACGATATAGCTATGGATTTTATACATGGTCTTCCCCGGTCTCGGACGGGGAACGACTCGATTTGGGTGATTGTCGATCGGCTGACGAAGGTGGCCCGCTTTGTACCGATCAGGAAGGACGACTCGGTGGGAGTGTTGGTACAGAAGTTTGTGGAGCAGTATGTCCGATATCATGGCGTGCCCCAGACGATAGTGTCGGACCGCGATGGACGGTTTACATCCAGGGAATGGCGGTCAGTGCAGGCATATTTGGGCACCCGGTTGACTTTTAGCACGGCCTTCCACCCTCAGACGGACGGGCAGACAGAGCGCACCAACCGGACCTTGGAGGATTTACTGCGACTGTGTATACTGGACCGAGGGGAGCCGTGGGAGAAGATGTTACCGTTGGTCGAGTTCTCCTATAATAATAGCTACCAGTCCAGCATCAGGATGGTACCATATGAAGCCTTGTATGGAAGAAAATGTAGAACCCCGCTTTCTTGGGTTCAGGACGAGGATCCGAAGGTGTTGGGATCGGATTTTGTTGAAGACACCGAGGCTCAGGTGAGACTGATCAGAGATAGGATGTTGGAGGCACAGAGCAGACAGGCTAAATACTATGACGCCCGGCATCGTCAGGTGGAGTTTCGGGTAGGAGATCGAGTGTTCCTGAAGATCCGGACCATGCACGGAGTCTCACGGGTGCGCGGTCGGAGGAAGAAGCTCAGCCCTAGGTATATGGGCCCTTACCGGATCCTGGAGCGGATCGGACCCCTAGCCTACAGGCTAGAGTTGCCGCCAGAGCTGGCAGCTCTACACGACGTCTTCCATATTTCTTCGCTGAGAAGGGCTCTACTACGCCTGGAGCAGCGGATTTCGATCACCGAAGGGCCGGTAGCTTCAGACCGATCTGTTAACTTGGAGTCGGTTCGGATCGACGACAAAGGAGTACGGATTTTGCGCCGCAAAAAGATCCCCTTAGTCAAGGTTCTGTGGAGAAACCACGGTCAGGAGGAGCACACCTGGGAACCGCAGGATCTGATGAGGCAAAGATACCCGGAGTTGTTCATTCAGGTACATCTCACCACCTCTCGGTATACTATAGATTGCCTTCTTGTTTTGGATTGTTAAGACTAGATAAGGAAGATTCAAGACCTAAGCATGCGCACCCAATCAGAAAGGTAGGGGCTAATCTTTTGTTTATTGGGGAGATTGTCTTCGTTTATCGAACGAATAGTCGCCTAAACCCAATAGGAAGATCGTATGGGATGTTACAAGTTTAATTTATTCCGATAGAAATCCCCGTAGGCTCAACCTTAATTTCGGGGACGAAATTTTTGTTTTGTTTATTGGGATTTGTAACATCCCATTTCCGGCTAGACCCCTAGGAGTCGTTTGGTCGTAACGGAACCCTAGGAAGCCCAAAATTTAAATAAGGCGATAAATATTTCGGGTCACGGGTTGGTCACGCCCGTGACCGACCCGTCACGCCCGTGACTTGGGCGTGACTACTTCGACGATCGTCGATCTCCACGAGACGATCGTCGAACGTGCTGTCTGGGCATGTCACGCCCGTGACCAAGGTGTCACGCCCGTGACTAAGGGCGTGACCCCATCGACGATCGTCGATCGCCGTGAGACGATCGTCGAGCTTGCAGCCCGGGCATGTCACGCCCGTGACATAAGTGTCATGCCCGTGACCTAGGGCGTGACCAGCCTTCGGCGCCCGTCGAGCTCAGTTCGACGCCCGTCGACCTTAGAAATTGCCGTTCGGGCCTGTCACGCCCGTGACCTAGGTGTCACGCCCGTGACTTAGGGCGTGACCACCATTCGATGACCGTCGATCTCAAATCGACGATCGTCGGCCCAGAATTTACCACACGGGCATGTTACGCCCGTGACCCAAGGTGTCACGCCCGTGACCATCCATCGACGATCGTCGATCTCAGTTCGACGATCGTCGAACCCAGAACTGGCTATTCGGGCCTGTCACGCCCGTGACCTATGTGTCACGCCCGTGACATTGGCCGAAACGACGGTTCGGGTCCGAAATTATTTTAACACGCGTGGAAATAAATGCTGGTGTGGGAAGTTACACCAGGAGTAATTACAGGCCGTTTTTCCTTCTGTAATTATATAATAAAGGAGGAAGATGTGGTCCAATAGGAAATCACCACCTGGCAAACACCCCTTCGTTTTCCAGTGTTTCAACGACCCTGCATCATAACCGAAGCGTTAAAGGGAGGAGCCTTCATGGCCATTAAGGCTTTACCCATTCATCTTCCCACTTTCTGACTTATAAAAGCCCACTTGGGGCAAGAGGAGAAGGTTACACGCTCAAGTAATCGGATCAGACCCTTGTTCTTGTTGTAGGAGAAGTTCAGCAACGCCACCTCCGCGCCATGGCACCCCGCCGTTCTTCTCGCCTCCAAACCGCGAACAAGGTCCTCCTCTGCTCCTTCTCTTTCATGGGTAGATCTTAGGATTCTTAGAAAGGAAGTTCGCGCTCAACGGAGCCGGACTCACCCCTCGTTTTCATGGAAAACCATGAAAAAGGTATTTTGAGTTCGCCGGAAACCGCCACCTCCGGCGGCCAAACCACCGCCTACCGCTAGCCATCGCCTCAACGGAGGTGGTGGTGGTGGTGGCTGGCCAGGGAAGTGACCGGGCTGCCGGCGACGGATCACGGAATGCTTACAGGAAAAATGGTGTTCTGTCTGTTTTCGGGTTCATGAAGAAGATGAACAGTAAAATTGGTTTATATAAATAAATTATGTAAATAATTTTATAAGGAAAAATATACTTGGATTAGTATATTTTGAGGCTACAAAACGAGGCACTTAGAGGCCGAATTATGATGACCAGTCACAAAAGTTGTAGCCCTCTGGGTCTACTTTAATTTAAAATTGATTTTATTCAATTTGGGTGAGTGGTTTGACCACAGCACACACTTTGGTGGGATCAAGACCTAGGCTAACCAGAAATTGAAATGGTTGCCCACGGTTCATAACATGTCCAAATGACTTGAAATTTGGGCTGGAGGTCTATAATATGTATGTCGAGAGGCTGTCCAAAAATGAGAATTTTTGGAGAACTTTTGCCTCAAGTTTTTGTAAAATTTTAATAAATATTATAGAATTAATTAGGAGATGAAATTAAGTCCAAACTCCCCCAAATTTTGGGTGGTGGTCCCTGGCATCAATGTTAAGATCTGTACAAAATTTCAACTCAATTGGTCGAGTTTTGAATAGGGAAGTATCAAGCCCTAGATAGGTCTTGGTGAGGGGTAATTTGGGGAAAAGTACAATTGGAAATGGAGTGGACAAATCTCCTCAAAAGAGGCTGAAGTTGTGGCCACTGAATTGTTATGTCTATGTCTACCCTCTTGGGTAATATGGTGTGGATTAGGGTGGATTTTACCCTAAGAGATCGGCTCAAACCCAGTGTGTGGTAGTTTGAGGTTTGTGAAGGACATATGAGCAAAAGCTCTTGTATGCCCTTGAAATTTGGAGGAGAGTGACATGATATGCTGAAAACTCTCTAGTTGAAATGGTGAAGGCATTGGAGGTAGTTAGGTACCTCGGAAGTTGAGATTTAGGTTTAGGATTAATATGTATTTTAAATATTTTAAGCACTAAATCTAATCCAAAAATTATGAAACTCGGGAGGAGGGAGTCTTAGGATGTTTTAGACTTTTGATAATTTTCCTGGAATTTTATGACTGATAAATATTATACTTCATGTGTTAATAAATTATTTGCCCGACTTGTTGTTTCAATTATTTGGTGGCTTTAAATTAAATATAATCAGTTAAAATTCTGGATTTAGATCTTGACTAATAGAATATTGATCCCCGGATTTTTATAAAATTTTATGTTGAATAAATCTGGTACTTTGTTCACAGATATTAGAAAGGGGTTTATTTGCTTATAAATTAATTATGATTAAAGTACTTGCTGGAAAATTATGAAACTTGGCCAGAGCTAATTTTCGGCCTTTATCTACATGGCATAAATTATTTATAATTTTTGGAAGAATATTTTCTATACTTGATTCATAAACGACAGAAGTTAGAGATTATTTCTAAAATAGTTTTCAAGCCTTTTTAATGATAGAAAAATTATGATACTTAGGATTTAACCTATTGAGATAACCTAGTATTTATCATAAATTTGCTGGACATCTTGCAAGAGAACTTAGGGTAGTTCATGTTCAACCGGTAGCTCTTGGGATTTTCGAGGAATTTAATTAAATGCCAAATAAATTATGAAAATTTCCATTTTCTGGATTTAGGTCATTTGTGTCATGGTAAGTCTCTAGTAAATAATTTAGGGCATTTGGATGAGTATTAGATCATAGCATAACCGGTTTGACATGAAGTCTAGGTCGATCTGCATATAGCAATTGTGAAGTGCAATAGGACATGATCTGAGGAAAATATTGGAGTTAATCATTTTTTCTGGGTGGGCAATAGTGGAGGTAATCGCAATAGGAAGATAAAAAGAATAGTGAGAGGTGGTGATAGCTAGAGTTAAGAGGTGCTCGGGTTCGGCGAAAGATCGCTTTTCCCGAAGAGAGGAAGGTTAAAATTACCCTAGGATAGTCTATCGTAATATGAGAAGGGAATCGGGCTAAGGGAGATAAACCAATAATAATAAGTGCCTTGCGAAAGGGAACTTCGGGCCGTAATGCCGCCGTCTTGGTTCCTAGTGCCCCTTGAGAGCCCTTCACGGGGAATACCGGGAGCAGTCCTGGGCTAACGTAAACTGTAATAACAAACCGACCAGAGTAACTTAGTAACTAGGGCTGTACCTTTCACAATCATGGTTGGCACAGGGAGTTTGTTGGGAGCTTCGGCTCGGTTGGTTTGGAGACGGACGTGTTGGTCCGGGGAGCTTCGGCTCGGTTGGTTTGGAGACGGACGTGTTGGTCCGGGGAGCTTCGGCTCGGTTTTGTGTGTTTACGAATAAACTTGCATGTGCATAAGATAGGAAAAGTTAAGGTGGTGGGTCTTTCGATATCGGGGAGTTCGATTGCACCGACACCGATATCGTTGACTCGGCGGGGTGATTAGCACTTCGCCAACAGAAGTCCGGTGCGCCAGCCGGCAAGAGTACGCAGGCGTCCGCTTAGTGCACCAAGCGTTGAGGCGTACGATAGGTCAGACCAGTGGTGCTTTTACTGGTTTTGAGGTGGGCGAGGCCCAACCCACCGCTTCCGTCCGCCACTACGGAGGTATCCTGGGAGGTAACGGCTCCGAAAGGGGGAACTAAAGGTCTGTGTGCACAGAGTCGGGTGTGTGAGTTGCACTTGCATGTTTCATCATACCCACTAGCATGTCATAGCATAATCGATTCATTTAACCCTGACACCTAAAGTATAAGTGGTATGTGACGCTTATACATTAGGACCTGCAAAACGACCCCTTGGTCTATAAGCTTGTGTGGGCAAGTTTATAAATCAAAGGTTAATTTCAATATATAACAATCATTGCTGTTTGATAACCGACACCCCAAGGTATAAGTGGTATGGGACACTTATACGATGGGAGCCTTGCAAAAGATCCCTTTGCTTATGTGTTCTCGCATAAGTGAAGGTTTAAATTCATTTAATTGCTTTTCTTACTGCTAGACCTATTATAACAATTTATTAACTGCTCACCTAACACAACTTGCTAGAATTAGTTTCCGCTGCCATCTGTTTCATGTTTAATCTCTACCATCATGTCCTTCCCTTTCTTCCTCCCCGCTCGGTACCTAGGAGCCATGGGGGAAGGGGTAGGGGATGATAGGGCTTAGTCTTTATGACTAACGGTTTTCGAACCGTATCATTTAGGGGATCGCGGAGCCCAGCATGGAGGAGCAGCCCCAGAGATCGGTGCGCCTGGAGATGGGGCAGTCTAGCTCCGGAGTTCATACAGCCGGGACCGTGAGTCTCGACTCTGAGTAGATTCTGTTTTCGCTTCCGCATAAGAGATTTTGTAGTGAGGACTTGATGTACCGGGCATAAGCCCACTTTTATAGTACTCTGATGTTTTCTGTGGACTCTCCCTTCGTGGAGATTTATATATATATGTGATATTCTCTTTTGGTGGATTTGCTTCTCTCTTGCTTGCTACTCATTGAGATCGAAAAGGCCGGCAGAATCGGTGCGTTGTAGTGACGACCTTCTCGGGTGCGAAGGTGTCACCGCAAAGCGGCGGTTCTGGGCATAAGACCCCGGTGGTTGAAAAAGAAAAAAAAAAGGGGGTCTTACAGGGGGGGGGGGGGCGGAGGTTCTCCCAAACTTCCGGGTACGTGGTGGGACCTCCCTGCTGGAGCACTTGGGGTGTGCTTATAGATAGTTTTCTCTCTCTCGTGATAGCCATTTGAATTGTGCCGTCAGATTGCAAAATTAGTAACTTAGGCTGCCTTGATCCGAATTTTGGAATAGGGATTTTCCCGGCTTCAACAGTATGATCTTTATTTTTTGAATTTCTTCCACATTTTAATAGGCGCGTTTATGTATTGTATGTGTTGTTGTTAGGTTAAAGTTTGAAATTAAATTCTTCATGTAGATTAAAAGAGTGAAAAATACGAAATTATTAACATGTGGAGAATCATCTCAACATACACAAATTGATGTTGAAATTCATTTTGTCACATCGCAATGTTTTCAATTTAAGGAGGAGTTGGTATCTTGGGCTCAAAAAGTGGCAAGAGGATTAGGATTTATTTTTGACAATTCAAGGTCTCGACACACTAACTAGTAGACTTAATCCTGGAGTTATGTTGGGATGTGACCGAGCAGATTATTATCGTGAAATGTGCGAAGAAGTACCACAAAGAGGTGTGGATGTCCTTTTTCACTTCAAGGTCCAAAAATACACATATAAATGAGTGGACTCTGGAAATAAAGTTTGGATCACACAACCATGAAATGATTCATCTTGAAGCTCAATCTTATGCATGTAATTAAACTAGATGAAAATGAAGAAAAGATCATGGATGGCATGTATTCTATCATAAAGAAGTTATCTAGCCAATTTTTTTAGATTTAATATTCATTATAAATGCTTAAAACAAGTTTAAATGAAATAGAAATGAAAATAAATTAATATTTATTTGGTTTGTGACTAATTTGGTCATTTTTCAATATATTATTGCGAGAAATGCCAAAAGAATCTGCTTGGAGAAGGAAATCTATCCAAATATTATAACCAAGAAAGTAGGTTATAACTGTTGAAGCCGAGAAAATCCCGACCTCAGAATCGGACTATGCGGCCTAAGGCTACCGGTCTCGCAGTGAAATCGGATGGCCCAGGACGAGCAAAAGAAACAAGACCCCAGGCGCTGCGGCAGGAAGGTCCCACCACGTACCCGGTTGCTTAGATGAAGCAACCCCTTCTCAACCAGAATGACCGAGCTAGATACGAAGGAGACGCGCGAGCAGGAATTCGCGAGTAACTATTCGAGAGTTTTCCGGTCTTCTCCTTCGTACCTCTGGGGTCCTATTTATAGGGAAATCCAAAGAGAGGGGGGGTCTTACTTATACCCCCACCCCGGCGATCGGGCGACTTTCTGGGGAGCTCGCACGGGACAGGCGAGTATCTCGCCTTAGTCGCCACCTGGCGAGTAGGCATGGGGAGCTCGTCATACTCGCCCATACCTTTTGCTGGCCCGCGGCTTGATCTTGACTTCACTCTTGGATCGTTGACTTTGACTTCTGGTGACCTGGCTGCGGTGGGGCCTCTCCTCGTCGAATACGGGTTGTACACAATCCCCGCTCTTTTTGGGCGACGAAGGAACCCTGAAAGAAACATCCAACGCTTATTCGGCGAGCTGTTACGCCGAGTATCTGTTTGCTCGCTTTGCCCACTGCTCGACGAAGTCTATAAATAGAGGGGGGGCCTGGTTGTTGGGGCGGATCCTCGAAACTCGCCCACCATGTCGGATGCCAACGCGAAGCTTCTCGAAGACAGCCTCGCCGCCCTGTCTGGCCTCCTCGGCATCGCCAGACCAAAAAGGCCGCGCGAGGAAGATGTCGCGGCCGACCTGTTGTCGCCGAAAAAGAAAAAGGCCAAGAAGCTCAAGAAACCCGCCTCCTCGCCGATCGACTCGCCTCCACCTTCTGAGCCAATTGCGGCGGCGGCGGCCAAACCCGCGCCTTCCGCCAGTACCCAAAAACTCCTCGACGACCTTGGTTTGGGCAACGTTCCGGACCTGGTCCCCCTTAGCACCGACAAGAATCCCGAAGTCGTCAAGGTGTCGACTACATCCCAAGTCGAAGTCGTTACCGTAACAGGTCGCTGCTCCGACCCCCTTTTTTTTCATCGTTTAATCGTCGTGCTTCTCGCTGATCAGGTTGTCTTATGCAGACTCCCCTTCGGGCGATGCCGACGCGCCACTGGATGTCGCTCCCCTGAGCTCCGCGCCGCTACTTGCCCTTGCTGCCGGCAAACCTCCCCGGACCGTTCACGCGATCCGAATCAATGTTGCTGCAAAGAAGATGACGGTGACCTCCCTGGTGAAAGGAAACCCTCCGGCGAATAAGGGTCTCCCGGCGAGCAAGGATCTTCCGGCGAGGAAGGACCTCCCGGCGAGGAAGGACCTTCCGGCCTCCGCGCCAGAATCGTCACGGCCACCGACGAGCAAGGACCTCCCGGCGAGCAAGGACCTTCCGGCCTTCGCACCAGACTCGTCACGGCCACCGGCGAGCAAGGACCTCCCGGCGAGCAAGGACCTTCCGGCCTCCGCGCCAGACTCGTCACAGCCATTGGCGAGCAAGGACCTCCCGGCGAGCGAGGACCTCCCGGCAAGCACTTCCTTTCTGCCGCCGCCACCTCTGGATGTGGTTGAAAAGGCGAGGGGCACCGTCTTACCACCACCGCTGCCCTTGTCTGCCCAACAGAAGGCGGGCTTGCTGCGACATCCGCCATCTCCGCCGAAAAGTTCACAACAGCCGGCGAGTTCGTCTCAGGTTTCGTCTCTGCCGAAGAAATCAGATAAGCCGCGGCCGAGTTACTTTCCGCCGCGGGTTGGGGACCTTGAGCATGGAGGGCGCGGGCAGGGAGGTCGCGGTCAGGGCAGGCCTGCCGACCACCTTGGGGGTTCGTCTTCGGGTAGGCGAGATACCTCCGATCGCGTTTCTCCACCGCGCTGGTCTCGATCTCCTCGCCGTGGTGAGCTCTTCTATCTCTAGCTACCCTTGATCTTGCTTGGTCGTTGATTTCTGATTGCGACTTGCTTTCCTTAATGACAGATCGCCCAGCGACTCCTGGGTCGGCCTTCATCGATGCCATCGGACTGTCGGGGAGCGAGTACCGTCACGCTGCCGCTCACGCCTACATGGAGCTGGAGACTAAGTTCGACCAGCTCGTCATCTGTGAGCCTCACCGCCGAATCTCGGCTCTAGAGGTGCGCATGGAGAGGGTAGAGGAGCTCCAGACCACCTTAGAGAGCTACGAAGCTCGCTTTCACATGGTGAAGGAGAACGACCGCCAGCTGGCGCTTAACAATCACCGCCTCTAGCTCGTCTTGGACGAGTTGGCTGGGATTCGAGCGAGTATGGGCTCGGTGGGGCGGCTGACGAGAATGGAAGAGCAGCTGCGGCTTGGCGATGACGCAATGACGCTGACGACGGAGAACTTCCGGAGGGCGCTCGAGATGGGCTGGGCCGGGCGACATCCTCATCCTCCGGAGCGGCCGCCTAGGACGTAGTTTTGTTTTTTGTTCTAAATTCCCTCGTCATTTGGCGTTGTTGTAACGAACAGTATTATTTTAATAAACCGGGCGACTATTCCTCTCGCTACTGATTTTTTCGCGACTTTACTTCCATCCATGGTATCCGAGTTTACTCGTGCAGGTTTTTGGCGAGCGCCACAGCGTCCTTGCTTCGTTGCGCGAGATGGACCCAATGTCGCTGATGTGTAGCCCCTTCCTTCGCGTGACGTCGATCGATGCTCGCGGAAACGAATACCCCCCCTTTTCTTGCCTTAGGCCTATAAATAGGAGGGGTAGGTAAAACATAAGTACGCTGTTGCGAACTTCTCAATCCGCCTCGCGAGTATCCCTTCTGCTCGCTTCTTCCTCCTTTCTTCCTCTGCTCGCCCCCTTTCTTATTTGTGGTTTCGCGAAGATGGTTGGTGACGACGCTAGTGCTCGCCGACAAGCTCATGCCATCAATTTCGCCGACGCGGCTTTCAAAAAAGCGATAACTTCAGACAAGGATTTGGAGGGTTTTAAAGAGCGTCTGCTGCCGGAAGGATACTCGGCGAGGCTCCCAACTAGCAGCGAGCGACTCAATACCCATATTAAGGGCGGGCTCGTGTTGTCGCTGCGCCACTTCGACGCTAGCCTGCGACTTCCTTTTTGGCCCGAGCTCTGCGAAATCCTGCGATATTTCGGTATCGTTCCCGCGCAGATTAATCCCAACGGAATGACGATTATCATGGGGTTCCTCTGCTACCTTCTGGAGGAGAGGATCGCCTTTGACCTCTCCGTTTTTTGCCGAGTGTTCGCCTTCGCCGCGACATCGGAAGGGGTCGTCTTCTTCAGCAGCCACGTTTGCACCCTGGTGGGGACTACGAACAAAGTCCATCGCTGGAGCGAGCTTCTGGTGGTCGTGCATGGCGACTTCGGGGATCTCCTGGGAAGGCCGCACCAACCTGCCGATGTCGCCTTCCTCCCGCCGATCTTGGAAGTCGCTCGCGAGCAACTGTTCGAATCCTTCCGAGGTCGCCGGTTCGACGTCATCTACTGGCGGCTCAATGTCAACTCGCTGGAGGCGGTTCATCCCAACGAGGGTAAGGGCGGTCGAGATGTCGTATGCTCGCCGACTCGCTTCCTTTTGCCGCAACTCGTACTAACCATATCACGTGCATTTGCAGTAGCCAACGAGCTTCCGGAGAAACCGCTCCCTCCGGCGAAGGAAGTTGTCACCCCCCTTTCTGAAGCTCACCCTCCGCCCGATGTCGGGGAGAAAAAGAAAGTCACCAAGGGAAAAGCGAGGGCGAGGTCGCTAGGGCCGGCGAACAAGAAGGCGAAAGTGTCGTCGCCTCAGTCCGACGATCACGAGTCGTCACTGGAGGCTCGGGCACCTCGTTTCCACCCCAACTATAACCTCGGGCGAGGGGTGGTGGACGCTCATGGTCGTCTGCTGGTGACTTGGTCGGCGGAGGAGCATCTGGTGTCGCTGAGCACCAACCTCCCGTCCTGGTCGACGGACTGGGAGGACAAGGGGGAGGCCTTCGCCGTCCTCCACGCCTTGTATGGGCGTGTCGACGCCGAGTCATTGCTGGAGCTCGCCCCGCCGAAACTTGCTCATCAGTCCGCCTGCTCGCTTGCGCGAGCTGCCGAGCTGGGGCATTTCACGGCGAGGAAGTTGCTGGAGACAACGGAAGCTTTGAAAATCGTTTCCAAGAAAGCCATAGAACTCGGCATGCAGTCGGTCCGCTGGAAGGACTTTGAGGTAAATGACCTTCGGGTGGCGATACGTGATTCATCTCGTCTGGATATGTACTAACGTTCGATGCCTCGCAGGCTACTGAAATCGAGGCTGCGAAGAGGTTATCTGAGTGCGAGGAGAAGCTTGCCGTATCGCAAGCTGAGCTGGAGGCGGCCCAGGTTCGTGTAGCCGAGATGGAGACTCGGCTAGTCGCCGCCGAAGGACGCGCGAGTTTCTCTGCCCCGTTGCCGGAGGCGCCGCGACCCGAGGACGATCCGCTGTGGGCTGTCAAACGGTCCCGGGTTCTGTGGGAGGAGAGGTCCTCTGTCCGCCGCGAGATAGCGCGGACGGCTGGCAACATCATACTCGCACGTCTGAGAATCAATGGGCAGCTTGTCGAGGGGGATAAGCAGCTCACCATTGACGAGCTTATCCCTGAGCTGCTCGTTGAGGGGACGATCTCTCCAGACTGCATCCCTTCTCCGTCAGGCTCTAGCGACTCCGACAGCAGTGGCAGTGACAGCAGCAGCGGTGGGAGCAATGTCGAGGATGGCGAGGAAGAGAAAGACGTGGACGTCGGAGATGAGGAATACCGGCCGGATACTGGCGACAATGAGTCGTAGTCGCTCGCCGATCTCCGTCATGCTCGGGTGCAGGGGGACCTTTTGAAACTTTTATAACTTGTAAAACTTACATATTTATACAAGTTATTTATTCTTTGCAATTCTTTACTCGTGTAACGGTTGATATCGCTCGCTAGGCTCATAGGCCCGGTGAGGAGTGCTCGCTAGATGACTACTTATCTCGCGTATATGCCATTCCGAACATCGATCATCCGCTCGTCGTGACGCATTCGCCCGTACGCCTAAAGAACGTTCGCCAGCCTGCCCGAGAGTAATTCGCCTACCCGCTCGGGATATACTCGCCTACTCGCGTGGGGCATACTCGCTCCTCGATACGAATTCGGGCTTAGTAGGTGTCGAGTCGAGAAGATCAGTTGATTCCCGAGGAGAGGAGCTCGTGGGGATACCGGTCTTATGACGCTGCTCAACTCGAAGTCTTGGTTTCAATCGAGGAGATCGGCCGATTCCCGAGGAGGGGAGCTCGTGGGGATACCGGTCTTACGACGCTGCTCAACTCAAATTCTTGGTTTCAATCGAGGAGATCGGCCGATTCCCGAGGAGAGGAGCTCGTGGGGATACCGGTCTTACGACGCTGCTCAACTCGAAGTCTTGGTTTCAATCGAGGAGATCGGCCGATTCCCAAGGAGGGGAGCTCGTGGGGATACCAGTCTTACGACGCTGCTCAACTCGAAGTCTTGGTTTCAATCGAGGAGATCGGCCGATTCCCGAGGAGAGGAGCTCGTGGGGATACCGGTCTTACGACGCTGCTCAACTCGAAGTCTTGGTTTCAATCGAGGAGATCGACCGATTCCCGAGGAGGGGAGCTCGTGGGGATACCGGTCTTACGACGCTGCTCAACTCGAAGTCTTGATTTCAATCGAGGAGATCGACTGATTCCCGAGGAGGGGATCTCGTGGGGATACCGGTCTTACGACGCTACTCAACTCGAAGTCTTGATTTCAATCGAGGAGATCGGCCGATTCCCGAGGAGAGGAGCTTGTGGGGATACCGGTCTTACGACGCTGCTCAACTCGAAGTCTTGGTTTCAATCGAGGAGATCGGCCGATTCCCGAGGAGGGGAGCTCGTGGGGATACTGGTCTTACGACGCTGCTCAACTCGAAGTCTTGATTTCAATCGAGGAGATCGGCCGATTCCCGAGTAGGGGAGCTCGTGGGGATACCGGTCTTACGACGCTGCTCAACTCAAAGTCTTGATTTCAATCGAGGAGATCGGCCGATTCCCGAGGAGAGGAGCTCATGGGGATACCGGTCTTACGACGCTGCTCAACTCGAAGTCTTGGTTTCAATCGAGGAGATTGACCGATTCCCGAGGAGGGGAGCTCCTGGGGATACCGGTCTTACGACGTTGCTCAACTCGAAGTCTTGGTTTCAATCGAGGAGATCGACCGATTCCCGAGGAGGGGAGCTCGTGGGGATACCGGTCTTACGATGCTGCTCAACTCGAAGTCTTGGCTTCAATCGAGGAGATCGACCGATTCCCGAGGAGGGGAGCTCGTGGGGATACCGGTCTTACGACGCTGCTCAACTCGAAGTCTTGATTTCAATCGAGGGGATCCTGTCACTTGGGAGACGTTTGAGAATTTATAGCATGAATATCTCGGTAGAAACGCAATCTTCTCCTTTCAGAGATGCTCTTGAACCTGCCAAATCGGGAAGTTGGCATCCAGACCTATTCCTAATAATTTCTCCAGTCGGAAGAGAGATGCACTCAGGGAGACATAGGCCGACATGCAAGGGGGGAGCTGATCTCGGCCGACAATGCAGAGGCTCGGTCTTACAAGAGCGCTTAAAGTACCGAAGCATCATCCTATCATCCGTACTGGGCTATTTAGAAGGAACGGGTTGAAGGCACGTATCCCGATCTGATAGTGAAGATCGCTTCCAACTACGCTCAATGGCCGCGAGTGCCAGCGTCCGGACGGGGGGGGGGGGGGGGGTGATGTTCATCGAGGGTCCTTTTCGAACGCACTCGGAACCAACACACCGCCCTGGGCTCGTCCCTGCCCTTTCTTCGGCAGGTTATCCAGCCTTGCTGATCACTTGAGATCCTCTTCTGGGTGCTTGACGAAGTCGGCCTCCCCCCGAGTCCGGGTGATTTGGGGCGCACATTTGTTCCTCGTAGTTCCTCTAGTTGGAAGAGAGATGTACTCGGGGAGACATAGGCCGACATGCAAGGGGGGAGCTGATCTCGGCCGACAATGCAGAGGCTCGGTCTTACAAGAGCGCTTAAAATCCCGAAGCATCGTCCTATCATCCATACTGGGCTACGTACAAGGAATAAATCGACCACTGGTTCCCGGAGTCGACGGCGAGGCGGATCCTGGAAGCACTCAGAAGCCTCGAGGCATTTTTAACACAAAGAAGGAGAACAATTCAACCATCACTGTATATTAGAATAACATCTTTACAAAAATAGATACAAGTGTTACAACTAGGGGTAGAACCTTTTCAGATCATCCCCACTCCAAGTTCCGTTTAGCTGCTCCCCTACTTGATCTTGTAGGTAATAGCCCCCCGCGGCCAGGGCTTCTTGGACAATGAAGGGGCCTTCCCAATTGGGATGCAGCTTGCCCACGGCGGCTCCCCGCCCAGTGGCGTCTACTTTTTTCATGACCAGATCTCCTGCGAGGAAGTTTTTTAGGCGGACATTTTTGTCGAAGTGCCTCGCCATGCGCCTCTTGACTTCCTCTTGGCGTATGGAGGCCAAGTCTCGGAGCTCTTCCACGTAATCCAGGGAGAGCCTCTAGGCATCCTCGTTCTCTAGTCGCCATTCCTCGCTCCCGCCTTCAGCTGCAACCACTCTCGGACTTCGCACCTCGAACTCCACTGGGATGAGTGCCTCAGACCCGTGGGATAACTTGAAAGGCGTTTCCCCCGTGGTCGAGTTCGGGGTCGTCCTCAGAGCCCATAGGACCGAGGGGAGCTGTTCGGCCCAGCTTCCTTTTAAGTTGGTGACCTTCTTCTTCAGTAGGTTGACGATGAGCTTGTTGGCAGCTTCTACTTGTCCGTTGCTCCGAGGATGGTACACTGAAGTGAACCGAAGATCTGTGCCCAATTGCTTGCAGAAGTCCTCCGGCTCCAAGCTGGCGAACTGCGGCCCATTAATGGTGATGATGGCCAGCGGGATCCCAAACCTGCATGCGATTTCCCCCCAGATAAAATTCTTGATGATCTGGGAGGTGGTCTTGGCCAAGGCTTTGGCTTCGATCCACTTGGAGAAGTAGTCGATCATCACCAGTATGAACTTCCTCTGTCCACTAGCTTGAGGGAACGTGCCGACCAGATCCATCCCCCAGATGACGAAGGGCCACAGAGCGGTGATCGAGCGGAGGTGTTGAGCCGGTTGAAGCTGGAGGGGCGCGAAGAGCTGGCACTGGGAGCATTTTTTGGAGTAGGCCTCCACGTCATTTCGGATGGTGGGCCAGAAGTAGCCATGCCTCAGGATTCTCTGCTCCAGAGTACGGGTCCCGGAATGGCTGCCGTATTCCCCTGAGTGAATTTCCTCGAGAATTCGGGGGACCTCGATTTCCGACAAGCATTTGGCCAAGGGGCCCGAGATGGTCTTGCGATAAAGCTCGGCGTCGAGCAGCAGGTAGTACGCGGCCTTGTATCGGAATTTCCTTCGGTCCTGTCCGTCCGAGGGCAGCTGACCCGTCGTTAAGAACGTAACGAACGGATCCTTCCACGAGGACCGCTGCTCGATCTCCATCATCTCTCCTTCTTCGATGGATGGTCAAAACAGCTCGGTGACCGTCCCCCTAGCCCGGGGACCGTACTTGGCAAGGTATTCAGCTTCAGCATTGTCTTCTCGGGGCACATGCTCGACGAAGAAGGACTGGAACCCCCCGATCAGACCCTTAACCTTGACCAGGTATTGCTGCAGGGTGGGGTCATATACCTCGAATTCTCCCTGAATCTGGGAAGCGACTACCATTGAATCGGTGAAAGCTCGGATGTCCTTGATTGACAGCTCCCTGGCGAGACGCAAGCTGGCCACCATGGCTTCGTACTCTGCCTGGTTATTCGTAACGGGGAAGAGGATCTCGATGGCTTGTTCGATCCTAGTTCCCTGGGGGCTAACCAACACGACTCTGGCTCCCACGGAATATTTGTCGGAAGCCCCGTCCACAAACATCTTCCAAGAGACCGGGCGGGAAGCGCCCAAGTCTACCTCCACCTCGGCTGAGAAGTCGGCCAGGAAATCTGCTACCGCCTGGGCCTTGATGGCTACCCTTGGGGAATACGAGATGTCGAACTCGCTGAGCTCCACCGCCCACTTGGCCAGCCTGCCATAATGCTCTACCCTATCCAAGATACTCCTTAAGGGATGATCGGAGACCACCTTGATGGAATGAGCTTGAAAATATGGGCGAGCTGCCGGGCCGAAACTACCAAAGCGAAAACTAGCTTCTCCAAGATAGGATACCTTGTCTCTGCTTGCCGCAACACCCGGATCACGTATTAGATGGGGAGCTGCCTCCTTCCTTCTTCTCGGACCAACACCGAACTGACCGCCTCAGCTCCCACTCCCAGATAAAGTAAGAGGTCCTCGCCGCCCTGTGGACCTTGGAGGAGAGGAGCTCGGGTTAGTTGTTGTTTGAGCTTCTCAAAAGCCTCCTCGCACTCCGTGGTCCACTCGAATTTCTGGTTCCCCCGAAGGGCTTTAAAAAATGGGGAGCACTTTTCTCCGGCCTTTGAGAGGAAACGACTAAGGCCCGCCAGCCTTCTAGTCAGCCTTTGGACCTCCTTAGAATCTTTTGGGGAGGTCATCTCCATGATGGCTTTCACCTTGTCGGGGTTAGGCTTTACCCCCCGAGGAGTAAGGAGATGACCCAGGAACTTCCCCCTTCCCGCGCCGAAGACACATTTGGCCGGGTTAAGCCGCATCTTGTACTTCCTCAGGGCGGTGAAGGTCTCCGTCAGATCCTCCACGTGCTCCGCGACGCTCTTGCTTTTAACGAGAAGGTCGTCCACATAGACCTCCAAATTCCGCCCCTTTTGCTCTTTGAATACCTGGTCCATCATTCTTTGATACGTTGCGCCGGTGTTTTTGAGCCCGAAGGGCATCATCTTGTAGCTATAGCACCCGTCGCCGGTGATGAAGGAGACGTCACGGCAATCGGGGGGATGCATCCGGATCTAGTGATACCCTGAAAAAGCATCAAGGAAACTCATCACAGGAAACCCGACGGCAGAATCAACCAGCACGTCGATCTGAGGCAGGGAATAACAATCCTTCAGGCAAGCTTTATTCAACATTGAAAAGTCGATACATAACCTCCAGCCCCCTCCGGACTTCTTTACCATTACAACATTGGAGACCCAGCCTGGATATTGGATCTCCGAGACGAACCCCGCATCTAGCAGCTTTCGCACCTCCTCCATGATCGGCTCGGCCAGTGCGGTGGCGCTCGTCCTCTACCTTTGATGAACCGGAGCTACCGCAGGATCCAGGTTGAGGCGATGACAGGCAACATTGACATCGATCCCTGGCATCTCGGCGGCACTCCACGCGAAGATGTCAGCATTCTCCTGTAGGCAAGCGGCTATCTCCGCCTTCCCCTCCTAGGGCAAGGCTCCTCCGACCTTCAGCAGCTCAGGCTCTCTTCTCGGGGAGATCACCTCCACCTCCTCTAGCTCTTCGACAGCTTGCAGGCCCTCCTCGTGCTCCATCATCTTCTCCAGCCTCTCCGCGTCACCCATCCAGCTGATGGTGCTGACAGCGTTCAGGTAACACTCCTGAGAGGCCTTCGGATCCCCCCTGATCTGGACTTGGACGTCATCCCGGCAATACTTCAGGCATTGATGGTACGACGACGGGACGGCCTTGAAGTAGTTGATGAGAGGCCGCCCAAAAATGGCATTGTAGCCACTGGGTGCGTCGACGATGACAAACTGGCACCGGATTGAAGTACCCCCGAGGGTGACCAGCAGCTCCACTCCCCCTTCCACCTCTTTCTTCTCTCCCGAGAAGCCAAAGAGAGGCCCATCCGCGGCCTGGACCCTGGATGCTTCCACCTGCAGCCCCACAAAGGTTCTTTTGAAAATGACATTCACCGAGCTCCCGTTGTCCGCGAGGATTCGGTCGACGGTGAAGTCTTCGATGATCGCTTGTATCACCAACGCATCGTGGAAGGGGTTCTCGTTCCACAGCATATCCTCCTCCGAGAAGGTTATCTCGTTCAGCAGCGGAGGAGTCTGCGACGTCGAGGCGACGCTCCTCTTGTAGATCTGGTGAAGACTACCCTTGTGGGAAGCTCCAAGCCCTGCACCCCCATTGATCACCCCGACGTGTCCGCCTCCCGGACCGGGAATAACATTTCCTCGACCCCCCTGGTCAACCCTGTCCTCATTCCTCCTCCTCTGCGGCGCTTGGATGGCTACCTGCCCGACTGGGGCCTCCTGCCTTGGCTACTCTCTCTGCCTCCGTCGCCTCCAACCTCCTCCTTGCCTCCCAAAACTCGGGGCAGGCCAAGGTCCCATGCCCCTCTACTTGATGGATATCGCAGTAGAGGGGAATTGCCGCTTCCTGCTGCCTTTCCTATCGCTTCTCCTTTCTCCGGCATTTTGCGGCCCGTTGCGTTATGGTCATCGCCTCCCTTCCTCCTCCTTGCCTCCCAAAACTCGGGGCAGGCCAAGGTCCCATGCCCCTCTACTCGATGGATATCGCAGTAGAGGGGAATTGCCGCTTCCTGCTGCCTTTCCTGTCGCTTCTCCTTTCGCCGGCGTTTTGCGGCCCGTTGCATTATGGTCATCACCTCCCTTCCTCCTCCTTGCTCTCTGAGGTTGTTGTTTCTCCTCTCTTCCTGGCGGATCGGTCGCCTCCACTGGGGACGATCTCTTGGATACTGGAACCTTCTTTCTTCCATCCCTCCTTCCGGGGCTTCGACGAGCCTCCTTTCTTCCTGCCTTCGAGGCCTCTCCTGCCTCAACTCTTCCGCCCTCCTGGGCTCCTCTCTCCTCTTCCCCTTCGGCTCTTCCTGCCTTCTGCCATCGTTTTTCTCCGGACGCCTCTCCCTCTCCAACAGCCTTCCCCTGTTCTCCCCTAGCGGCTTATCCCAGTCCAGCCTTGCCAGGAACTCCTTGTTCCTCTCCTCCCCCTGAATGAAGACATTGGCCCTCTCCACCATCTCTTCGAACGACCTCGGCGGCTTGTGCCCCAGCTCCATGTTGAAGAATCCCCGCTTCAGGCCAAACTTGAGGGAAACCATCAAGGTAAACCCATCCACCTCTTCCACTTCCAAAACCTCTTCCTGGAACCGGTCGATGTAACGACCCAGACTCTCGTGCTTCCCCTGCACGATCTTAAAGAGGGTCGTCGCCTCCTTCTTCCTCTTCTTAGATGTCGCAAATCTCGCTATGAGACTCCGACGGAGGTCGGAGAAGCAGTAGATGGAGCCTGCCGGTATTTGGTGGAACCAGTCTCTTGCACTGCCCTTGAAGGTGATGGAGAAGAAGCGGCACTTGAAGGCGTCAGACATGTTGCGGATCGAGACCACGTCCTCAAACCACTGAAGATGCCTTACTGGGTCATCTTTGTCGGAGTAGTAGGTGAGGGCGGGCTCTCGGAAATTGTCGGGGACAGGGGCCGTGAGGATCTCAGCGCAGAAGGGGCTCCTCCCTTCCTGGCGACGGCGATTATCCTCCTCACTCGAATACTCGTGCTCGCTCCATCGGTGAGTACTCCCATACCTCGCCGAGAGTTCATGATCTCGGAACCGGATGCCCTGGCTGCTCGCGGGGTGAAGACGTGGCGGCATCAGTTGCTCCTCTCTCGCCCAGGCGGGCTCCTTTCCTGCTCGTCGGGTTGGCTCCTCCTCGCCCGGTGGGGTCAGGCGATGGGGAGAAGTCGTCGTGACCTCCAGTGGGTTGGCGAATCCGACGAGTATCGCCTTCTCCATCCTCTTCGCGAACTCCTCGAAAGCCGCTACCGTCACAAACCTGCCACCTCTCTCCGAGGTGCCTGCTCCTGCCGAGTTGCCCGCCACCTCGCCTTGATCGTCACCATTGACCATCTTTGGCCACTACGAAACTTTCCTCCTTGGCTGCTATCCACGCTCACCGCACCAAGTGTTGAAGCCGAGAAAATCCCGACCTCAGAATCGGACTAGGCGACCTAAGGCTACCGGTCTCACAGTGAAATCGGATGGCCCAGGACGAGCAAAAGAAACAAGACCCCAGGCGCTGCGGCAGGAAGGTCCCACCACGTACCTGGTTGCTTAGATGAAGCAACCCATTCTCAATCAGAATGGCTGAGCTAGATACGAAGGAGACGCGCGAGCAGGAATTCACGAGTAACTATTCGAGAGTTTTCCGGTCTTCTCCTTCGTACCCCTAGGGTCCTATTTATAGGGAAATCCAAAGAGGGGGGGGGGTCTTACTTATACCCCCACCCCGGCGATCGGGCGAATTTCTGGGGAGCTCGCACATGACAGGCGAGTATCTCGCCTTAATCGCCACCTGGCGAGTAGGCATGGGGAGCTCGCCATACTCGCCCATACCTTTTGCTGGCCCGCGGCTTGATCTTGACTTCACTCTTGGATCGTTGACTTTGACTTCTGGTTACCTGGCTGCGGTGGGGCCTCTCCTCGTCGAATACGGGTTGTACAATAATGCGTAGGAAAGTAGGTTGTAACATGGTCTGGATGAATTTTAGATTTTGAATTTCAAAGTTAGCGTCGATTTCAATTATGGAAGGGTGTTTCTTTCCAAAGGGGTTCCTACGTTTTTTAAGAAAAAAATATCTTAATCAAATCATTAATTCCAGGAGAGAGAAGAAAGGAGAATCAATAGAGTTCTTCATCTATGGTTTCAAAATCCTCCATTGAAGGAGAGCGACTAGAGCAAGGAAGACGACGGATTTCCGGGCTGATCAAAAGAGCGACTTCGGAAGGAGAATCTTGCAGCATTTAATTATTAATTCCATCATGTATTGTAAGATCTATCCAAACGTTTTACGATTTTCCTCCATCGCTATGAACTAATTCCATTTAATCTTGTATTGTGATAGTACTATGACTTGTGTGATGAGGATATTGTAATATTTTCTTTATAATTATTTGGTGAATGTCTTTATTGAAATTGTGATCTATATTTTGAAACTTTTGGTGAAGGTTTCGTTTTTCTACTGCTCTTCATAAATCGAGAGAGTTGTGCAAGTGCGTCGTAATTTCGGTATAGCATTTGAAGGGAGAAAGAGATTTCTTCTTGATGTTAGCAACATTGGTTTTCAATTTTTATGCGGTACTTGTTTCACCTAAGGGGAAATAGAGACTAGGGATTTCTGATATCGAGAGGTACAGATCTTCCCCTAAAATCATTGCAAGATGTTTCACCTCATATATTCATGAAGATATCTTTTTTTACTTCATCTCACTAGGCATAGGAAATCACAGTACAAGATTATCTCTCATAACTGATTACAAAAAAATATTCTCTCTAGGATCCGTAGTTTATTTCAATTAGTAGTTTCCTTTATAATTTTTAATATTTTAAGATCATCATTTCGATTCACTTGGATTTAGAGAAAAGGCACAACTAGTATTTATAAACACTGAATTCTTCACCTCTCCGTGAGAACGATCTTTACTCACTCTTTATTACTTGCACTGACACGTGCACTTGCGTGTAATACGTATACTTGTTTTGGGCGTATCAAGTTTTTGACGCCGTTGTCGGGGAGGTGAAAATAATTTAGTGTTTCTTTCTTGCAATATTGGTAATTTCTTAATATTTAGAGCTCAAGTTTTGTTTTTTAATTGTGTTGTGATTTCTTTGGTTTTGTTTGTTTGTTTTTGTTATTTGTTGTTGTGTAGTGCATGTCCCATTATCAATCACCTGAACTATTTCCTTTAAACCTAGAAATTGAACGGATGTGTAGACAAAATAGTAGAGTAGTTCGTTTAGAATATAATAATTCTTCAACCATGAATCTGAATAATCAAAATGTTAACAATGAACATCCTCAGGAGGGTTTAGAACAAGAAGGTCCGGTAGAACAGAATGTCCAACCCGCTAAAATTAGGAGAATTACCTGCCGAGAGTATAATATGTCTTTTAGGGGAGCACTTCACTATAAACATCATTAAACCCATCATCGAAGCTAATAACTTCAAAATTGATTCCATGACTATGAACATAGTTCAACAAAAATAATTTAGTGGACTTAGTCATGAGGACCCAAATTCTCACTTACGTGCATTTATGGATGTGTGTGACACATTCAAAATTAATGGCGCATCTAATGAAGTGATTAGACTCCGCTTATTTCCATTCTTGTTGCAGGGAAGAGCAAAAGAGTGGCTTGATACCCAACATGGTTGCATCACTTGGTTGCAAGTGGTAGAAAAATTCTTAGCCAAGTATTTCCACCGGCCAAACCGTTAAGTTAATGCGAGATATAACAAATTTTACACAAGGGAATGATGAAAACACTTTATGATGCGTGAGATCGAGAGATTCAAGGGGTTATTGCGTAAGTGCCCTCACCACAGCTTAGCCATACACCAATAGATTTGGAAATTTTATAATGACCTCCAAACATCTACCATGATTCAAGTAGATGGAGCTGCGGGAGGTTCTCTCATGGGCAAATACCCTGAAGATGCTTATGCCATCTTAGAAGACCTATCCTCCAATAACTACAAATCATTTGAGCTGCAATGTCCTTCCTCCATGGGTGGTCTGTACCAAATTGACCAATTGACCTCATTTGTTGCACAGATGACTGCCCAATTAAACTCCATAAACAAGAGGTTAGATGCGTTAACATTAAATCAAAATCAAGTAAACCCACAAGTGCATAACATAATGACTCCTCCTACAACCATGAATCTTTCATTCACTGTTGAACAACTTGTAAGCCACACTACCATGAGTTATAATGTGGAAGTTAACTACATAGGAGGACAACGTAGGTTTAATAATTACAATAATAATATGTTCACTAATCATTACAATCAGGAACTACGTAATCATCCTAACTTCTCTTAGAAGAATAATACCGGAATGACACACCCACCCAGATTTAATTCAAATCCACATCCACCCCATAATAATAACTACAATCAACAAGGGGCTACCAGAAAATTATCTGATGAGATGCTGATGGACTCAATGCAAAACAGAGATGCTCACATCACTAGCTTAGAGGGTTCATTACGGGTCATTGAAACACAACTAGGATAAATTGATAATGCCTTGAACCTTAGACCCCAAGGAACACTCCCAATGGATTCCACTCCAAATCTGATGGGAGATAACCAAACATTATAAAGCGGTCACATTACGGAGTGGTAGGAGTTAGTGATTGAGTCTACGACGGAACAAACTAGAAAAATAATGAAAAGGAAGAGTTGGAGAAGGTTAACCCTTGTGCTCCCAATGAGGAATTAAAACAAAAATGAACTGTAATGATGGAGTCGAAGTGTTAGGAGAAAAGAAGAAAGAACAAATCATTGAAAATATAAAGAAGAAAGACAATGTGATAGTCTATCCACCACCACTGTTTCCTCAATAGTTTAAGAAAAGTAAGCTCGATCAACAATTCCAGAAATTTGTAGAATTATTTAAGAAGTCACAAATCAGCATCCCTTTCGCCGAAGCCTTAGAACAAATGCCGAGCTGTGTGAAATTCATGAAGCATATCCTAGCTAAAAAGAGGACATTTGGATCAATCAAATGAGACGGTAGCACTCACTCAAGAGTGTAGCGCTATTCTTCAGAAAAGACTCCCACCTAAATTGAAAGATATGGGGAGCTTTACCATACCATGTGTTGAAGCCAGGAAAACCAACCTCAGAATTCGGATCAAGGTTGCTTAAGGTTACCGGTTCATAGGTAAGATCAGATGGCTAAGATGACTAGGATGAAGAACTGTATGAAACGGGACCCCAGATGCTGCGGCAGGAAGGACCCACCACGTACCCGGATGCTCGAAAGGAGCAACCCCTTCTCAACCAAGAATGGCCGAACTAGGTACGAGGGAGACTAGATGATGACTTAGTCGCAAGGTCGCGACCTGATCTTCTAAGGAAAAGGAATCCAAAGACTCGGCTAGTATCGGAAGAGATGAACTCGCGAGTATCCTGCGGAAGATCTCCGGTCCCTCTCCTCGTACCCCTGAGGTCTTATTTATAGGCAAATCCAAGGAGGGGGAGGGGGGGTCATATTTATACCCCACCCCTAGCGACTAGGCGACTTCCTCGAGGAACTCGCACGGGCTGGGCGAGTATCTCACCTAGTCGCCTACCTGACGAGTATGCTAGGGGAGCTCGTCATACTCGCCAGGCCTTCTACTGCTTGACGCGCCGACTCCTGATCTCTGTCTTGACTTGTTGACCTTGACTTCTGCTGACTTGGCTATGGTAGGACCCATACTCGACGAATACGGGTTGTACACAATCCCCGCTCTTTTCGAGCGACGTAGGAGCTTGGAAAGAAACATCCAACACTTATTCAGCGAGCTGCTACGCAGAGTATCTGAGTTGTTTGCCCCTGATGGCTGCCTGGCTCTCTATAAATAGGGGGCCTGGTTTTTGAGATCGATCTCCAGAGCTCACGCACAATGTCAGACGTGAACGAGAAACTCCTTCAAGACAGCCTCGCCACCCTGTCCAGCTTCCTCGGCATTGCTAAGTTCAAGCGGCCGCGGGAAGACGATGACGTCGCCGACTTGCCCCCCCAAAAAAGAATAAAACAAAGAAGTCGAAGAAGATATCCGCCTTAAAGGTGGTTGACCCACTTCTGCCCTCGGAATAGGTTGCCGTTACGACCATCAATCTCGCGCGTTCTGTCAGCACCTTGAAGCTCCTTAATGACCTTGGGCTAGGCGACATTCCCAACATGGCCGCTTTAGACCTCAATCTTCTCAGCTCGCTCAAAGCCCCTTCCACAGAAGTTGCCAAATCGTTTGTGCCACCACGGATTGACGTCATCTCTTCTCCAGGTCGCCATTTGGCCAAGCCATTCTTCCAAAATAGCTTGTCTTCGTTCGCTTTTTTGCTGATATGCTTCCCTTATTCGCAGACTCCCTTCCAGACGCCACGGATGTGCCTATGGATGTCGCTCCCCTGAATTCTACGTCGCTGCTCACCCTGGCAGCCAATAAGCCGACCCGAACTGTGCAAACGGTCCGGGTTAGTCTATGTGCTAAGAAAGTGGCCGAGACTCCATCGGCGAATGGAAACCTCCCGGCGAGCAGGGAACCGATTGCGAAGGACCCTCCGACGAGAAAGGACCCTTCGGGGAGCAAGGATCTTCAAGAGAGTAAGGACGCTCCACTCACGCGTGAGATTCGGCGCGCTACCAGCGGGAGTTCTATGTTGTCGCCGCCTTCTGATGCGAACTCTCTCCAGGCGGCGAGTATCTCCTTACCGTCGCCACTGCCTCTAACCGCTCAGCAATAAGCTGTCTTGCAGCGACCTCCTCCGCTGAAGGCCTCGCACCAGCCGACGAGTTCGTCACAGCCTCCGCCTCCTCCGTCAAAGACTCTAGCCCGCAAATCGGACAAGCTGCAGCCGAGCTACTTCCCGCCGCGAGTCAGGGCCCCCGATCATGGAGGTCACGGGTGGGGTAGACCACCCGATCATGCAAGTGGTCCATCTTCTGGTCGACGAGATGTCCCAGGCCACGTCCCTTCTTGTTGGGTACATTGGAAAATGTGTACCTGATTTGAAGAAGCCCAACTTAGCTCAATGATATACATCAAGGTGTATTTGATGTTGTTTTGAGTTGACATGTGCAGGTGAAGAAGTATTAAAGAATGCAGAAAGATATTCTAAGTCCACATGTCGACACCTGAAGAATTTGTGTCGACACTTCAGAATATTTGTTTGTGTCGACATTCAGAATATCAGTGTCGACTAGTGAAAGATAGTCAACCCCGTGAAAGATAGTCGACTAGTGAAAGATAGTTGACCAGAGAAAGATAGTCGACTCACAGAAGAAGATAGTCGACCACAACTGTGTCGACACTGGGTGGATGTGTCGACACCAGAAGACTGTGTCGACACATATTGGCAGAAGTCGACTATGCTTGTGTCGACACTAGAAGACTGAGTCGACACATTTTGGCAGGATTGAAGATTGCTGTGTCGACACCTGAAGGCTGAGTCGACACATGCTGAGTTCTGAATCTACAACAACTGTGTCGACACACAGGACTTGTGTCGACACACTGCAGAGACTAGACCAAGTTGTTTTCTAAAGAAGCTGTGTCGACTTAAAGGCAACTTAGTCGACATCATCAAAGACTGTGTCGACACCAAAGTCACTTGTGTCGACACAGATAGACAGATTGGTCTCGACACTTTCTAACTGACTGTCTCGACATTTTGCTGTCCAAGGCTAAGGTACAAGAACTGTTTGAAGACTTGACAGCTGTGGGTTGCCACCATTTAACTGAAGCTGTCAGACCTGTCAGAAAATAGTTAGAAATCGGATCAGCCGGTTACCATGAAGAAAGTCTATAAATAGACACATTCAGAAGGAATTAAAAAAAGGGCTAAGCTAAGAAAAATTATAGAAGAAGATCTAAGAAGAAGAAACAGAAGGATTACGATCCTGTTGAAGTTTCAATTCAAGAAAGTGAAAAAGAAGATCTTCCTCAGAAGGTCTAAGAAGAAGAAGTCTGAAGTATCAAAAGAGGTGTTGGATAGAGGGAGATCCAGTCATCTTGAAGAAGAAGAAGGAAGCCATCAGTGGTTTCTCAAGAAGCTGTTTGGAAATCAACTCAGCTAAGTTCAGATTCAAGAAGCTTTGAAGAAAGCTCAGATTCAGTTGATTTCATCAGCTGATCAAGAAGTGTCTTGTCCTCTTCTCTCTCAACAAAGGCAAGACATCAAAATACCTTTTTCTAAATTTCTGTAGGATCTGTTTACACAGATCTGAGTTGTAAGCCTGTGTTATAAGGCTGAGTGTAGGAGAGGTGATCTCTGAGTGGTAGGGCTATTTGCCTGAGTGTAGGAGAAAGTTATTCTCTGAGTGGTAGGCCTTGAGGCAAGGCTGAGGGTATTTTGAGCCTGAGTTGTAGGAACCTATCCTGGTTCTGAGCTGTAGGATCTGAGGATCTGAGTATAGTGGAAGTTTGGCCGAATCTAGCATATTGCTAGATAGGTGAAGGGGGAAAGTGGATGTACCCAGACCTTGGGGAACCACTATAAAATATTGTGCAATCTGTGATGCTTAGTTGTCTGTGAATGCTGTGCTAGATGTTTTAAATTGTAATTGAATTCTGCCTAGATATATAGACATTAAATAAGAAACCTATTCACCCCCCCTCTAGGTGTTTAGGTTGTCTTGAAAGTAAAACTATCAAGTGGTATCAGAGGGAGGTTCCTCAAAAAGGACTTAACAGTCTGAGGTAGATCTGATAGGCAGAATAAGATTCAAAAAGATGGGTTCTGGTGAGAATCATAAGGAGCTAGGGTCTATGAAATTACCCATATGCAAGAAAGAAATTTTTGGAATTTGGAAAGAAAGAGTCAGACTGTTTATGGAAGCATCTGACCCAAGAATTTACATCACAGTACAGGAAGGCCCCTTCATTCCAATGAAGGTATCAGTTCTTGATGCAAATATCCAAACTCCAAAGAGTTATTCAGAAATGACCAAGGATGAAATCATCTTGGCAACCATGGATAAAAGAGCTCAGAACATTATTGTTAGTGCCATAGATGATTCAACATTTCAGAATCTGATTCACTGCAAGACCTCCAAAGAGATGTGGGACACATTGATTGTCTACATGGAGGGATCTGAAGAAGTGAGGCAGGACAGGAAATCTATGCTCAATCAGGAGTATGAAAGTTTTAGACAAGGAAAATCTGATAGCATAACTGAGTGCTATAAGAAATTCTATAGAATTGTGAATGAGCTTATGTCCTATGGAAGAGTCTTCAGTACTTATGAACTGAATGACAAATTCTTGAGATCCTTAACAAAGGATTGGGACACAAATATCTGTGCCATAAGAGAAGTGGCTAAATTGGCAGAGATATCTCCTCCCACCTTGTTTGGAAAGTTGCTATCCTATGAATGCAACTTATGGTGAGGAAGGAGGAGGAAAAGAATTCAAGAGGAGAGCATAGAGAAAAGACTGTGGCACTCAATGCAGAAGCCACTAGAAAGAATAGGAGGAAATCACCATCTCCTCCTAAGGAAGTTGCAGAAGGTAGTTCTGAGATTCAGATAAGGGTTCAGAAAGCTGTGATTCAGATGCAGACTTTGCTGCATTCACAAGGCAATTCCAAGGTTCTTGAAAAAGAAGCAATGGAAGTCTAGGCCTTCCACATCACAGCAAGTTGATGACTATTATCAGAAGAGAAGGTCATCAAGGAAAGAAAAGCAGATCAAAGCCCAGCAAAGCCACTACTTCAAAGATTGTCTGCTATTGTTGCAATAGGCCTGGACATGTAGTGGCTGACTGTCCTGATAAGACAAGGAATCTTCAGACAAAAAGAAGACTTATCAGAAAGGCAAGAAGGAGAAATCCTTTATTGCAAAGAAAGATAAGAGTCTAACAGACCAGTCAACTTCAGAGTCAGAATCTGAAGCTGAAGCATATATTGGACTATATGCTGCATCTGAAGAAGAGGAGTTTCTGCAGTTGCTAGACTCCATCAATGAACAAAAGGATCAGCAGTGTATGGGGCTGATGGCAGGATCAGAAGAGGACATATGCCAGAATCAGTCTGGTCATAATAAGGTACAATGTCCTTCTATTACATCTGTTTGTTGTACAAGTGAAGAATCAGCTACATCTGCATCAACAGATGTAGATGCATCTGAATCTGAAGGAGATGTCTATCAATTGATAGACAAGTATGGGGACCTATTGCAGGCCCTTAAGAAAAGCAAGAACCTGGTTAAATCTCAGGCTCAGGAAATTGCTGAACTAAGGTTTGCTACAACTGAGTTAGAAAAAGTTATTGATCAAAAATTAAATGAAATTGCCAAGCTGAAGAATATAACTATTATTCAGATGGGCACAATTAATTATACTAATGATCAAGTGAAGAGTCTGGAGGCCAGACTTAGAATTGAAAGGGATTTAGTGGCTAGTTACTCTAAGCCAAAATCTGTCTTACCCTTGATAGATGAATTTATCACTCAAAAGGGTAAGGCTGGATTAGGATTTAAAGGTAACTCCAGGGCTGGCAGAGTCAAGAGGAAAGGCAAAGCTCCTGTTCAGCCACTAAACCTTTCAGTCCCCATAAAGTTTAGTAAGGTGAAAGTGCCTTCTAACAAATATGATCATGAAGACATTCAAGGTCATATTAAGACTAATGTTTGAAGAACAAGGGTGTAAATGCAAGCAGGCCTACCTATGGTCATAAACCCAATGGTTTTAAGAAATCAGTAGGTGAAGTTGCAACAGCACCAGCAATGAACAGAAATTCTTCTGACAAGGATGTATCTAGATCTAGATACAATAAGTTTGAATGTTGGTGCTGTGGCAAGAGAGGCCATTTTGCATTAGACTGCTGGTATAACACAAGTGTTATAAAGAATAATAGTCTACCTGTTAGAAGAGGTTATGATAGCTTTATTAATGCTAACCTGAACCAAGGACCCGAGACTTACTTGGGTTCTAAGGGTAAGTAATTCTGTATTGCAGGTGAATCCAAGTCCAACCATGCCCCTATATGGTACTTGGATAGTGGTTGTTCCAGGCACATGACTGGAACAAAGGGGCTGCTGAAGGAGTATTCATCTGAAGATGGACCTAAAGTGATCTTTGGTGGATCTGAAAAAGGAGTCATCAAAGGGTTTGGTAACATTTCTTCTAACCTAATTACTATCACTCAAGTGGCTTATGTAAAAGGTTTGAAACATAATCTAATAAGCATAAGCCAGCTAAGTGATTTAGGATATGACATTTCATTTGTTAAAGATGGATGTCATATCAAGAGGTCAAGTGATCAAAAGATCATATTGACTGGGTATAGGAAGAGAAATGTATATCATCTTAATTTTGAATGTGAGAATAAGGCTTCTCCCATCTGTCTTGTAGCTGATGACAATGCTTCTCATTGTGTTAAGTGGCACAAGAGATTGGCTCATCTAAACTACAAGACAATTGGCCAACTCTTTAGCAAAGAGCTAGTGAGGAATGGACCTCAAATTAAGTGTATAAAGGAAGGGATATGCTCAGCTTGTCAAAAGGGAAAGCAGACAAATCCTCCTTTCAAATCTTGAAAACAAGGATTCTGTGAGGTTCTTTTCTTAGCCTATGGTCATTTTGGTCCTAATGCCATAGTCTATAGGTAAAGTCTACACTTTTGTGGTTGTAGATGACTATTCTAGATTTACATGGGTGTTCTTTCTGAGACAAAAATCTGAAACCCCAAGTGTATTACTTAATTTTGTAAAGCAAATTCAGAATGAACTGAATAGTACAGTGGTCAAAATCAGAAGTGACCATGGTACTGAGTTTCAATCTGAAAGCATAACAAACTTGTGTAAAGACTTTGGGATTTTCCAAGAGTTCTCCTCCTAGAACACCTCAGCAAAATGGAATTGCCTGAAAGAAAGAATAAAACATTAATTGAAGCTGGTAGAACTCTATTGAGTGACACCTCTCTCCCAGAATATTTTTGGGCTGAGGCAGTTAACACTGCTTGTCATGTAATCAATAGGGCTACTATCACCAAAAGCCACAAAATGACTCCTATGAGATTGTGAAAGGCAGAAAACCAAATCTATCTTACTTTAGGATCTTTGGTTGCAAGTGTTATATACTTAACAATGGCAAGTCATATTTGACTAAGTTTGCTGCCAAATCCCAGGATGGGATATTTGTTGGGTACAGCACAAATAGTAAGGCCTATAGAGTCTTCAACTTGACCACTCAAGTTGTTGAAGAATCTGTGCATGTTGTGTTTGATGAAACAAGATTAATCAACTGTGAGTTGTCTTGTAGATCAAATGACTCAACAGGTATAAGCAAAAGTATGGACAAGCTTTCCATTACTGAAGTATCAAAGGAAGATGGGGCATTGGAAAATGAAGGCTTCAGTCCAGGGGGAGAACAAACACTATAGAAGCTGATGAAAATAGAGAATCAGTTAAATGAAGGAGCTGGAGATGTTCAACCAGAAGGAAATCTTCCTCCAGCTACAAGACATTTAAGAGATCATCCAGCTGATCAGATAATAGGTGATCCAAGACAAGGGGTGCAAACTAGAAGCAGAAATCAAAACACAGTTCTACATTCAAGTTTCCTGTCACAATTGGAGCCTAAGAATTTTGAAGAAGCTATCCAAGACCAGCACTGGATTGATGCTATGCAAGAGGAGCTGAATCAATTCAGAAGGTGCAATGTCTGGGAGCTTGTTCCTAAACCAAGAGGCCACAACATAATTGGCACAAAATGGATCTATAGGAACAAGCTAGATGAAAGTGGAATAATAGTAAAGAATAAAGCAAGATTGGTTGCAAAAGGATACAGGCAGGAAGAAGGGATTGACTTTGATCAAACCTTTGCTCCAGTAGCAAGGCTGGAGGCAATCAGAATATTCCTTGCCTATGCAGCCTATCAAGACTTCAAAGTATACCAGATGGATGTGAAGTCAGCATTTCTGAATGGTGATCTTAAAGAAGAAGTATATGTAGAGCAGCCATCAGGTTTTGTAGATCCTCTTAAACTGATTTTGTTTATAAGCTTAGGAAGCTTTGTATGGGTTAAAGCAAGCCCCAAGGGCTTGGTATGAAACCCTGTCTACTTTCCTTATTGAGAATAAATTCTCAAGAGGAAAAATTGACAAAACTCTATTCCTTAGGGAATCCAAAGGCAAGATCATCTTAGTTCAGATCTATGTTGATGACATAATCTTTGGATCTACTGAAAACAACCTTTGTAAAAAGTTTGCCAACTTATGCAAGGAAGTTTGAGATGAGCAGTATGGGGGAACTAAAATTCTTCTTGGGACTCCAAGTAAGACAGACTGATGATGGCTTGTCCATATCCCAGTCTAAGTTCACCAAAGAATTGATTAAGAAATATGTATGGTATGAGTCATCCTCCACCATAAGAACTCCTATGGGAACAAGTATGCCTATATGCAAAGATGATGCAGGTAAACCTGTTGATGAGACTTTGTATAGAGGAATAGTTGGCTCACTACTATATCTCACTGCTAGTAGACCAGATATTATGTATGCTACATGTGTCTGTGCTAGGTACCAAGCCTGTCCTAAAGAATCTCATTATACTGCAGTCAAAAGGATTCTGAGATATCTTAAGGGCACACCTAATCTAGGTCTTTGGTACCCTAGGAATAGAGATTTTCAACTAACAGGCTTTTCAGATGCAGATTTTGCAGGATGTAGAGAGGATAGAAAGAGTACTACAGGTACTTGTCAATTCCTGGGAGGAAGACTAATATCATGGAGTAGTAAGAAGCAGACTAGTGTGGCAATTTCCACAGCTGAGTCAGAGTATGTTGCTGCTGGAAGCTGCTGTGCACATCTATTATGGATGCAACATCAGCTAAAAGATTATGGTATTCAAGTAAGTAGAACACCTCTTTTGTGTGATTCTAAGAGTGCAATTTCTATTGCTAATAATCCTGTTTCTCATAGTAGAACTAAGCATATAGAAATAAAATACCATTTTCTTAGAGAACATGTAGAAAAAGAAGACATCTCATTGGAATTTGTGAAAACAGATTATCAAATAGCAGATGTGTTTACTAAGCCCCTAGATGAGACAAAATTCAATAAATTCAAAATTGAATTAGGTATGTTAACCATTGATTAGTGTAATCACAAAATCATCAACAATAAAGTTGAAGTGGTAACAAGACATTCAAGTGATATTAAGACACATTGAAGTAGTATTAAGTACTTTGTTGTACTTATAAGTTGTGATGAACAAACAGAAATTGGCTAAGTAAGATGGTGTCGACACATTCAGTAATTATGTGTCGACTCAGAGAAATAATGTCGACAAGTCAGAAATATTGTGTCGACACAGAGAATATGTGTCGACACTTAAGAGTTATATTGTCGACCTAACAGAAATATAATGTCGACTCAACCAGGATAATGGTGTCGACACTTACAGAATATGTGTCGACACTTATCCTTAGAGTCGACACAGAATTTCTGTCTATCCTATGTATGTATCAGGTGTCGACATAACCACAAATTGGTGTCGACACATAGTAGGCTGAAGTAATGTCGAGACAATAGAAGTTTGTGTCGACACATTCCGTGTGTGTCGACACATTTAGTCTGTTTTTGGCGCCTTTTGAACTTCTTTCAACAGAAGGTATAAATAGGTCAAAAACTCTTTCTGTCGACAACGCTTCAAGGTTTTCGAGACTAAAACCCTGTGTCGACAGTCTATCTTTCTCTCTTCTCTCAAGCTTTCTCGACGAATCGATGGCGCCAAGGATTGAAGACAACGTCAATGAAGGGTATGAGTTGGTGCGCCAGGCCTTTGCAGATGCGCCGCCAGATGTTCAACGGGTTTATCACCTCCTCTCCGAGTCAGGGTTAGAATTTCTAATCTCAGAAACCGACTAAAATCTGGAAGAAGGAGGTGCACGAGTTCTTTATCTCTGCATCAGTCCACTCAAATGGCCTCAAGATTAAGTCCAATGTTCAAGGGACTAAGGTGAAGATTACTCCAAGAAGTTTAAGAAAGATCTTTCAATTACAAGTAGTTGAGAATGAAGAGGAAGTTCCTAGTTCTAAGACAAGGGAAAGTCCTTCAATGGTGTGGACTGGACTCGAGCATGAAGATTGGAGCTGCATTCAACAGGAAGGGTATGAATCAGCAAGGGAAGTTCTTGTCTGAAATTGTTGGGAAAGTGATCCTCTGCAAGACAGGTGGACATGATAGGATTTCTGCCTATATGTTCAGCCTTATGACCAGGATTGTTTTTACAATTCCTACTGATTGGTCAGGAGTACTCTTTGACAAGATCAAAGAAGGAATCAAGAAGCCCAACATGGCTAGAATCATGAGCTTATATCTCACTGGAGTGATTCCTGAAGTGATGCAGCAACTGCCAGGGACTAAGATCAATCATATGAGAAGAATGGATATGAGACTGTTCTCTCGAGGTGGGATAGGGTGCTGTCCAAGGATGTGCCTGAAGAGAGCAGGCCAGACACCCCTGTGAAATCCCCTTCTCAAACTCAAGAAACTGAACAACAAACAAGAAGACCCACTCAGGACACAGGTTGAAGAACAGCCTGACTCAACTATAGTCCAGCAAGTGTCAACACCTGCACAGATGCAGGGGGAGTCAGTTCTCTCTCCTGCTCAAAATGTATCTACTCCTGATCAGGTACAAGTGTAGGGGGAGCTAATGTATTTTACTATAAAAGACATTGCTCATCTTCTTATTACTGCACAGGTTCAGGGGGAGCTAGTGTCCACTTCCACTCTAGATACTACAATTACTGAACGAGTACAGGAGAAGCTGTTGTCAGTACAAGTGCAAGAGGAAGCACAGTTAGACTTATCTCAAGATTTAACTGCTGTAGAAGATACAGCTCAACTGGAATTTACTCTGGAGGAGTTATTCCCTAATGATGATACTACTACTGATAAAGTAGGAGGAGGACAAGAAATTGAGAAGTCCATTGGTATGGAAATTGATCAGGAAGCTGAAGTTGAACCACAGGTTGAGGGGGAGCCAGTGAATGTTGAGACTGAGCAACAGGTCACTGGGACAGATACACTTCATCCTCCTCAAGAAAGAGTTCACCTAGATACTTCGTCTGATACTGAAACTGAAGAAGCCAGGATGGCCAAGAAAAGAAAACTTGTTGTATTTAAGAGAAGAAGCAAGAATTATAAGCAGGCTTTACAGACAACACCTCAACAAGTATCTCCTGCCTTTGATCATAACAAGTTTATGGTAGATCTACAGGTGAAATTGGATGAACAAAGAATGGCTCTGGAAAAGTATGTTGATGAAAATAGCAAGTCTATGCAGTTTGACTTAGCTCAAGATATAAAATCAATTAGGTTTGAGGTCAACATGCATAAGAAGGAAATGACAGATTGCTTCCATAAGGGTGGTAATGCTGTGGTATTATCTGGCAAAACAACAACAGACTATCATCCCTAAGGTGGATGACATTGCTTTAAAGCAAAGCTATGTCTTGGAAAATCAGTTAAGAATGAATGATAATTTAACTGAATCTCATCATGAGATAATAGAGGAATTGAAAAAGATTGTTCCAGGCCTGCCTGCAGATAAAACAAAAGAAATGGAAGAATTTGATAAGAACTTTCAAGCTGCTATTGCTTCTGTTAAGACTGCAAATCACTACCTCTCAAAAAGAAATATCTGAAAAGCTTCAAAAGTTAAAACCATTTTTTAAAGAGGGTGTCAATTATCTGGATGGCCAAATCAGATTTCAAAAGGAAGATCTCAGAGATCATGTTTCTAGAGAAGCCATAAAGGGGGAGAGGATGCTAGTTCATGCAGGCTCAGAGCACTCCAAATGGGTGACCAATAGTATTCGAGCCACATTAGGATATCCCCCATTGTGTGATGATGCTATGGTGGCTGAGTCAGGAATACAAACAAGTCTACTTGAAGGTAATCAACCTGAGGTTGCCCAAGTCATTTACCCCCCTCCAGATTTTGATATGATTGATCAGCAGGTTCAAGGGATGTATAGTCCTCCAAAGGAGGTTACTAATATTGTTATTGGGAAGGTTGATAAGCCTGAGGCTACTTTGAAAGACCAGCAAGATGCTCTTCTATCTAAGAAAAGGTTTAGAGAGCAGGCTGAACTTAAGCCAGACTTTGAGCAGTGGAGTCCTACTTCCAGAAATATAATACTCACTGCATGGAAGTCTGTCAAAGACCAAGTGCAGGAAAGAGGCAAGTGGTACAATGAGATGGAATGGCAGAAGTATGAAGCCAGGCAAGAGGCCATTGTACAGTTTAGAAGAAAAGCCAAGCTGGGTAGGCTGCCTACAGATGCTCAGGAGCCAAGCAAATATTTTCCAAAGCCCTTTCATTATTTTGAAAGGCAAAGGCTCAAGGAAGAAGCCAAGAAGAAGGCTGATCTAAAAGGCAAGAAGCCAGCTGAAGATTCTGAAGCTCCTGTGAAGGCTCAAGTTCTATCTGGCAAAGGGATTGTCATTAAAGAGCCTGATCAGTCTTAGTTTTTTTTTGTTCTTTCAAAGTATTTTGTAATGTTTTGATTAAATCATTAAATATAATTCTCTGTATTCAAACATTATCAAGTTATAAACAAAATGTTGTTTGGCATCATATAATGTTCATTCTGTGATGGATTGTTTTTATGTTTTGTTTATATTAAGTATTCCTGTTATGTCATATATCATCAGTTTATACTTTTTATAAATAGTGTATATCATTGGCTATAGGGTTATGACTTCTCCAAATAGGGGGAGATTGTTGGGTACATTGGAAAATGTGTACCTGATTTGAAGAAGCCCAACTTAGCTCAATGATATACATCAAGGTGTATTTGATGTTGTTTTGAGTTGACATGTGCAGGTGAAGAAGTATTAAAGAATGCAGAAAGATATTCTAAGTCCACATGTCGACACTTGAAGAAATTGTGTCGACACTTCAGAATATTTGTGTCGACACTTCAGAATATCAGTGTCGACTAGTGAAAGATAGTCGACACCGTGAAAGATAGTCGACTAGTGAAAGATAGTTGACCAGAGAAAGATAGTCGACTCACAGAAGAAGATAGTCGACCACAACTGTGTCGACACTGGGTGGATGTGTCGACACCAGAAGACTGTGTCGACACATATTGGCAGAAGTCGACTATGCTTGTGTCGACACCAGAAGACTGAGTCGACACATTTTGGCAGGATTGAAGATTGTTGTGTCGACACCTGAAGGCTGAGTCGACACATGCTGAGTTCTAAATCTACAACAACTGTGTCGACACACAGGACTTGTGTCGACACACTGCAGAGACTAGACCAAGTTGTTTTCTGAAGAAGCTGTGTCGACTTAAAGGCAACTTAGTCGACATCATCAAAGACTGTGTCGACACCAAAGTCACTTGTGTTGACACAGATAGACAGATTGGTCTCGACACTTTCTAACTGACTGTCTCGACATTTTGCTGTCCAAGGCTAAGGTACAAGAACTGTTTGAAGACTTCACAGCTGTGGGTTGCCACCGTTTAACTGAAGCTGTCAGACCTGTCAGAAAACAGTTAGAAACCGGATCAGCCGGTTACCATGAAGAAAGTCTATAAATAGACACATTCAGAAGGAATTAAAAAAAGGGCTAAGCTAAGAAAAATTATAGAAGAAGATCTAAGAAGAAGAAACAGAAGGATTACGATCCTGTTGAAGTTTCAATTCAAGAAAGTGAAAAAGAAGATCTTCCTCAGAAGGTCTAAGAAGAAGAAGTCTGAAGTATCAAAAGAGGTGTTGGATAGAGGGAGATCCAGTCATCTTGAAGAAGAAGAAGGAAGCCATCAGTGGTTTCTCAAGAAGTTGTTTGGAAATCAACTCAGCTAAGTTCAGATTCAAGAAGCTTTGAAAAAAGCTCAGATTCAGTTGATTTCATCAGCTGATCAAGAAGTGTCTTGTCCTCTTCTCTCTCAATAAAGGCAAGACATCAAAATACCTTTTTCTAAATTTCTGTAGGATCTGTTTACACAGATCTGAGTTGTAAGCCTGTGTTATAAAGGCTGAGTGTAGGAGAGGTGATCTCTGAGTGGTAGGGCTATTTGCCTGAGTGTAGGAGAAAGTTATTCTCTGAGTGGTAGGCCTTGAGGCAAGGCTGAGGTAGGGCTGTTGAGCCTGAGTTGTAGGAACCTATCCTGGTTCTGAGCTGTAGGATCTGAGGATCTGAGTATAGTGGAAGTTTGGCCGAATCTAGCATATTGCTAGATAGGTGAAGGGGGAAAGTGGATGTACCCAGACCTTGGGGAACCACTATAAAACATTGTGCAATCTGTGATGCTTAGTTGTCTGTGAATGCTGTGCTAGATGTTTTAAATTGTAATTGAATTCTGCCTAGATATATAGACATTAAATAAGAACCTATTCACCCCCCTCTAGGTGTTTAGGTTGTCTTGAAAGTAAAACTATCACTTCTCCTCGTTGATCTCGGTCTCCTCGCCGTGGTAAGCTTTGTTGCTGATGCTTCCTTTGATCATTCAGGTGCTTCTCTGACCTGGTGACTTCTCTTCCTGCTCTGACAGACCGCCCGACGACTCCTGGGGTGGCTTTCATCGACGCCATTGGGTTGTCAGGGAGCGAGTATCGCCATACTGCTGCTCGCGCCTACATGGAGCTGGAGAGCAAATTCGATCAGCTCGCCATCTATGAGCCTCATCGCCGGATCTCAGCTCTAGAGGTGCGAGTAGCGAAGATGGAAGAACTCCGGATCACTCTGGAGGGCTACAAGGATCGCTTCCATATGGTGAAAGAGAATGATTGCCAGCTAGCGCTAAACAACCATCGCCTGCAGCTTGTCCTCGATGATTTGGCCGGCATACAGGCGAGCATGGGCTCCGTGGGGTGGCTGATGAGGATGGAGGAGCAGCTTCGGCGTGGCGACGATGCTACGGTGCTGGCAAAAGAGTATTATCGGCGGGCACAAGAGATGGGCTGGGCTGGGCGATATCCTCACCCTACCGAGCGACCACCTAGGACTTAGAATCATTTCTTCTTCTTATCATGAACTCGCCGTAGGCGACCGTCTGTAATGGATAATATCATATTTATAATAAGCGAGTTGGTATCTCGTCGTCGATATCTTCCTGTTTATTTGCTTGTCTTATTTTGTGGTGTGCCGAGTTTATTATGTAAGTTCTGGCGAATGTCGGGACATCCTTTGCTGCGCCGTGCGAGATAGGGTTGGCGTTGGGTGTCAGTTTTCTCGCCTAAGCTGCAACTTAGGCTAATACTCGCCGAGACAGATTTATACCCCCTCCCCTTTTCTCCCTTGCCTTTGCCTATAAATAGAGGGGGTAGGTGGGGTATAAGTACGCTGCTGCGATTTTTCCAACCCACATCGTGAGTATCCTTTCTACTCACGTCTTCTTGTCTTTTTCTTCCTCGCCTCTCCTCTTCTTTTAGCTAGCTCGCCAACATGGTTGGGGATGATGCCAACGCTCTCTGTCAAGCCCACGCTGTCAACTTTGTCGACGCGACCTTCAAGAAATCAATAACCACAGAGCAAGACTTGAAGTCATTCAGGGAGCGACTCTTGTTAGATGGATACTCGACGAGGCTCCCCACTCGCAGCGAGCGACTCAACACTTATGTTGAGGGTGCGACGGTGTTGTCGCTTCGCCAATTCGACGATGGCCTGCGGCTTCCGTTCTGGCCTGAGTATTGCGAGATCCTCCGATACTTTGGGATCGTCCCCGCGTAGATCAACCCTAATGGAGTAGCTATTATCATGGGGTTCCTATGTTATCTGCGGGAAGAGAGGATCGCCTTCGACCTTTCTGTCTTCCGAAGAATATTCGCCTTTGCCGTGACTTCGGAGGGGGTCGTCTACTTTAGCAGCCACGTCTGCACTTTGGTGGGGACATCGAATAAATTCCATCGCTGGAGTGAGAAGCTGGTCGTCGTTCACGGCGACTTCGGGGGACTTTTGGGAAGGCCACATGTAGTACCCCCCCAACCTTTTGCCCGGGTTGGGCGAAGGGTGTACTACTGGCCGAAGACGTCCACCTAGTGCTTCTTAGGGGAAACGTCCTACTCTATCCAAGCACTAGTTGGTCGCCTTGCTTGGCTCGAATCATAACATTCACAACCCATCAGAATATAGCGGAAGCATTAACAGTAAACCATTGTAGATTTATATATCACATATCAAAATCACAGCGGTTCTAGGGCCGAAGCCTAAGTACTTATATAAGCCCGTAGGCTATACATGTGCTACATATAATCCTCATATGCTCTCTCTCTACGCTGCTCGGAGGAACTCACGTCTCTAAACTCTAGGGACGGCGGGGGTGCAACTGCTCAAGTAGACCTAGCTGCTGGCGTAATCTCCTGCGGCAGCGGGTCACTACGGTGCTCCACCTCCTGTGAATGGTTAATCAAATAACCGTTGGTCACAGAGCTAAGTGGAAAAAAAAATCTCCTCCCCAGATCCATATCCTGGGGACGAGCACGCACCCACCCAACAGAAGTAAATAGCCGAAGCACGAGAGGGTTAGCACAATATTTCATATAGGAACAGCTAAGAGCAAATATAAAAGAGTGCAGTATAACCGGAAAAAACAGTAATAGTATAAAACGGTTATAACAATGCTCTACTAGCTCATCAGCACAACAGGTTTTCATATCCTGAATTCTATCGCAGGCATTCACAGCCGCGCGCATACCGCAGGCATTCATAGCCGCGCACACACCGCAGGTATTCACAGCCGCGTACACACCGCAAGCATTCATAGCCGCGTACACAAACCCTATGTCAACATAGTTTGGACCGCTTCTGTTCCAGAAGGGTAGCGAGCCCCGCAGGCCTCACCGATGTGTCCGTCGGTGACAGTGGCCAGTCCTGCCAGTTCTGGGGGTGATCGTACTGCACAACCCCAGGCCCTAACGTACAATCTTGTGTACTCTTGGATGTGAGCAACATCCAGCGAATCATTTTGGCCAAACAACGGAGGAAAACCCGACGGGGAATAATAGAACAGCCGGTCACCTGTGGTACCCATCTCCCTATCGCCTTGAGTCGTCGACCTTCCCGCACCGGTACGAACGGTCTGTGGGAGGGACTGACCCGCCACTATTTCACCGCAAGCAATTTACAAACAATCAAACAAATGACAATCATAATACACACCGGGTATACGTTGGCCTGCCCTACTAGGCTTAAACTTCGGGCGGCGGCGCTTAGCTCTACTTTGGTCAAGGAGCGTGGGAGCGCATTATTTGGGGCTAGACCTAGAGGAATACCTCAACTCCGGTTATCCCCAAATAAGGCTCTACCTTAATAATGACTGCTCGTCAGAGCAGGACCCGGGATTATAATAGTAAATTGCAATGAGGACAAATGCGGTGTTTATGCTGCTTATTTAAGGTGCTTTAAAGATACGTGACCAGTACGAAACTGGAGTAGTACTGAATTAAAAGTACTTGACCAGTACGAGACTGGAGTAGAACTGAATTAAAAGTACTTGACCAGTACCAGACTGGAGTAGAATTGAATTGAAAGTACTTAATCAGTACGAGACTGGAGTAAAGCTGACTTAAAAGTACTTGACCAGTACGAGACTCTAGTAGAACTGAATTGAAAGTACTTGACCAGTACGAGACTTGAGTAGAACTGAATTAAAAGTATTTGACCAGTATGAGACTGGAGTAGAACTTAATTGAAAGTACTTGACCAGTACGAGACTGGAGTAAAGCTGAATTAAAAGTACTTGACCAGTACGAGACTGAAGTAAAGCTGAATTAAAAATACTTGACCAGTATGAGACTGGAGTAAAACTGAATTAAAAGTACTTGATCAGTACGAGACTGGAGTAGAACTGAAAAAGTACTTAAAAGAATAAAAGAATTGGACCAGTACAAGACTGGAATAATCATAAAGAAAATGGTCAGTTGTCCAATCACTCCATTCAGGAGGCTTCAGTTCCATCTCCGTTCATAGGAGGCACATTCAGTTCCATCTCCGTTCACAAGAGGCACATTCAATTCTATCTCCGTTCACATGAGGCACATTCAATTCTATCTCAGTTTACAGGAGATTTCCTTAGGTTTCACCCATTATTAAGGTCTGATTATGATTTGGTTGCGCCTTATTATGATGCAGCGATCCAGAGCCGCCCCGCTCTGGCGCAGCCAGAGGAACACGTCCGGCGATACTACCGGGCTGCAGCCTAAGCACCCCACCCATGACCGCACCTATTCTCAGCGTGGCGGGATGTTGAGGCGAGGTCTCGAACCCAGCCCCCTTGATAAAGAGCTTTCCTAACAGCTCTCATCACCAACTGAGCTGCACTTTTTTGATGCAGCGATCCAGAGCCGCCCCGCTCTAGCGCAGCCAGAGGAACACGTCCGGCAATCACTACCGGGCTGCAGCCCAAGCACCCCACCCATGACCGCACCTATTCTCAGCGCGGCGGGATGTTGAGGCGAGGTCTCGAACCCAGCCCCCTTGATAAAGAGCTTTCCTAACAGCTCTCATCACCAACTGAGCCGGCTTAGTTGGTGATGAGAGCTGTTAGGAAAGCTCTTTATCAAGGGGGCTGGGTTCGAGACCTCGCCTCAACATCCCGCCGCGCTGAGAATAGGTGCGGTCATGGGTGGGGTGCTTGGGCTGCAGCCCGGTAGTGATCGCCGGACGTGTTCCTCTGGCTGCGCCAGAGCGGGGCGGCTCTGGATCGCTGCATCATATTAATCATGACTTAATCGGATTTGTGGCTTATCAGGAGTTACACCTTTAATATTAATCGAGAATAATGTGTAACTCACTACTCGTATTCTCACTTTTCGAGCGTGTCCAGATCACCCGAGAGTCGAGGCGCTCGACGGTTTCATGAAATCTCGAACCACCCGGAGCCTGGTCACTTGCCTCAGCCACTCTCGTCGATATGATAATTTGAATTTATTATTCAAATTAGAGAGAATAGTCGCGTGCTCCAATTTTCATTTTCGAAGAAAACGAGCGTAATAATTTCTGAGCACGACCATAGACTTCCAGATTTTAGAAAAATATCAAAACTTATCCCCATGATCCCAAATTTTGATACAACCCTTAAGAGAGCCTAAAATGAGCCTAGTAATTGTTTTGTAATTTTTCAAAGTGTTTTGGGCCTTTAATTTGGCCAAACAAATATTATTTGGGCTTTTAAAAATACCAAATCAACTCAAAAATTCTCAAAATTTTTATGGAGGAAGCCCTTATCAAGGGGAATAATTTTTATGATCAAAACTTTTTCATGAGGGCTCTATTTTAATCTCTAAAAATAATTAACCCATTATTAATTATAATATTATAATATTTATATATTATAATAAAATAATTTATATATTATAAAACAAAATTATTGTTCATCTTCATTTTCTCCGCTGAAACGAAAACCCGCGCCCTTACAGGCCTTCTCCGCCGCCGGCCGGCCATGGCACCGCCACCGGCCAACCCGTCGGTGGTGGGCGCTCCCTCCGGCGGTGGTCCGGCAGCCTGCCGCCGCCGTCCATTGCCAGAGCATATATTTTTTTTAAAACGGGAGGGCAGGGGGTGACGGCGGCGGCGCTCCGGCCGCCGGAGCTCGCATGCACTACGTCCGAAATGGGGAGGGGGAGGAAGAGAAGGTTCCACCTGAGTTTGGTGGGCTCGGGAGGGGCCGGCTTGGTTGGCCATGGCTCAAGGTGGTGGAGGGGGAGGAGCTCCTCGGCTTGGCTTTTTCTGGCCACCAGAACTCCGATAGAGGGGGGGGGAGCAGGGGAAGGGCTGCTCTGAGAGGTGTGAGGGAAATAGAGGGGGTTGAGTGGCTTTTATAGGGAGGGGGAGGGGGGGCTATCCGGGCAAGGTGGGGCTATTCGGGCAAGGTGGGATTAATCCCTCCTTATGGAGGGATTAAATCCCCACCCACCAGCTGTCCAAGGACAGCTGGAGGCCCCCCTCTTTTACCCATGTGGGAAAAAGGATGGTGAAGCCCTTATGGGCTTGGGCCTTTTGGGAAGAGAGGGGAAAAGGAGGAGAAGAGGGGTGGGGGTGGGCCTCTACCTATCCTAGACTTGATTGCTGGTTGGGGGGCCCAAGGAGAGTGAGGGGGCATGGGTCATCCTCCTTTTGGAGAGGAGGCGGGTCCCTCATTTGGAGAAGAAATCCAAAAAGTGGATTTTTAGGGGGGTTTGACCAAGTCAACCCTAGGGTGGGTCCCCCTTGCTGGTCAAAGTCAATGTGGGTTCAAGTCATCGGGGTCGGGTCAAAGTTCGGGTGGCGTGTTATAAATGGTGTGCACACGCTTTTTGGTGCATGACTAGCCTTGATTTGACCGCGGGTTGACCAATTATCGTCAAAATTGGCAGGGATGACTTCCGTTGACTTTGTATTGACCACTTGAGTCCAACGCCACTGACTGGGATTGAACCGGAGTCCGTTTGGCGAAAGTCCAAAATCTGCGCGTCGCAGCGCGCTAAAATAGTCGAAGTGTGTAAAATTGCCATTAGATCTCGGATCGTGACGTGACGAGCTCTGATACGTTCATATAGACTATACGAGGGCACATGAACTGACAGAACTTGATTCGAAGTTCTCTAGCTCGATATCCAAAATCCCTCTTTCGTTGCATTTTACGAGGAATGGTCACATCCACTATATGACCTCGGGGTCCAACTGAACGAGTTCTGATGCGCTCGTATTGACTATACGAGGCCACAGGAACTGACAGAACTCAATTCAGAGTTCTCTAGCTCTATTTTCCGCCTAGTTATTTCTCACCGGGTCATGGGTAGGGTTCAGGCCACTTTTATTGGGCCCACTAGGGCTCTGGTGGCCCAATAAAAGTCGGGATGTTACAATCCAATAAAAATAAAAGGAATTTTGTCCCCGAAAATTTGCTTGAAGTAGGGGGAAAAAGTAACACACCAGGGGAAAGAGCTCTGGGTGCTTTTCTCGGAGGAGTGCTTCAGGTTCCCACGTGAACTCTTCTCGTCCGCAATTTGACCATAGTACCTTAACCATCGGAATGGTTATATTGCGTAGTGTCTTGACCTTATAATCCACTATTTTGACGGGTTCGAGCCGGACGAATCTATCTGTTAGTACCCTAGTTTGGATTTGAGTTCTGTCCTCTCCTTCTGTCTCTTGACCCAAGATTTATCTATGGTCAAAGGTTAGTTGTTTAGTTTGTTTGCTCTAGATTTAGAGTTGTCACTTATCCAGATGAAAATTTGGTTAAGTTGTTTTTTATTCGACTATGGTCGAACGTCGCTCGACTATCATCTATCGACTGGTCGACGATCGTCTATCAGTTGTTCGACGTTCGTCTGTCAGCAGATAGTCTATCTCTGAGTTAGTTCAACTCTTGTTAGCTCAACGTTCTGTGGAATCTGCCTCACCGATCGTCGAACCCCGCTCGACGTCTTTTGACCAGACAGATTTCTTAATAGTTCGACTATCTGCTTGGATAGCTCAACTATCTGATAGTTCGACTATCTGTTTGATAGGTCGACTATCTGTGTTGCTTGATAGTTCGACTATCTGTCTTGATAGGTCGACTATCTGTTGTGTTTGATAGTTCTACTATCTGCTTGGATAGTTCAACTATCTGATAGTTCGACTATCTGTTTGATATGTCGACTATCTGTTTTCTCTGATAGTTCGACTATCTGTTTGATAGGTCGACTATCTGTTTTCTCTGATAGTTCGACTATCTGTTTGATAGGTCGACTATCTGTTTTCTCTGATAGTTCGACTATCTGTTTGATAGGTCGACTATCTGTTTTCTCTGATAGTTCGACTATCTGTTTGATAGATCGACTATCTGTTTTCTTTGATGGTTCGACTATCTGTTTGATAGGTCGACTATCTGTTTTGTTTGATAGTTTGACTATCTTTTTGATAGGTCGACTATCTGTTTTGCTTGATAGCTCGACTATCTGTCTTGATAGGTCGACTATCTGATAGCTCGATTATTTGTTCCGATAGGTCGACTATCTGCTGTGGTAGTTCGACTATCTTCTTTGGTAGTTCGACTATCTGTATCGTTCGACTATCTGTATCGTTCGACTATCTGTTTGATAGGTCGACGATCTCTGTGCTTCGGTCGACGATCTCCGAGGGTCGTTCGATGTTTTGCTGTATGTCTTTAGTAACTTTGTCCTCTTATATTTTATGATTTATTTCATATTTATTTGGCATATTATTTCTGTAAATTTGTGATATTATTTCCATGCAATCTCTGCTCCATTCCTTATGCATGAGCCAATCTTTATCTGACAAAGTGTTTTGTCTTATTAGTTGAAATATATTTTCTGCTTTATCTGCCAGGCTGTCCTTTATAGCCGTTAGACTCAGAAAGTCTTTTCTGGCTGTAAAGAGTTCTTTCTGATGTGACTTTTCTAGCCCCTTCTTATCTGATTGGTTATGCAGCTTCTTAGAAAGCTTTATCCTCTTATAGTATGTCTGTCTGCAGGATTTTTTTTGTTTTATGCTTTTTGCAGCCCAGATTGCTGATTCCAAAAGAAAACAAAGATTCAAACTCAAATTAAAGCCGTTGCAAAGGCTCATATAAAAAGAGCTTCTTTTGAAAGAAGAGAAGATACACAGAACCCAGATCATATACACTCAGCAGCATAGAAAAAGAGAGAAAGCAAGAAAGTTCTACAGCTCTCAGAAATTCACATTCACCTGAGAAGATCAAAGTTCTTCTGCATTCTTCTTCATCCTAAGTTCATCCTGCTTACAGGAAGACATTCACTCAGAGGCCTTTAGAAGAAGAAGAAGAAGAAAGGAAGCTGTTTGAAGAAGAACAATCATTCAACAATCAAGAATCTTCTTCAAGCTTCTCCTTCAGAACCTTAAGACAATTCTTTGTCTGAGTTCAGAAGAGTTCCTGCACACTGAAGCAAGACTCCTTCCTGGATATTCTCTAAGCCAGGGGGAGCCTTGATTCTTTAGAGCTTCTAGCTCTGTGCAATCCACTAGCTTCTCTAATCTGTTTAACAATAGAGAAGAAGCCTTAACTCTCTCAACCTCCTGTACAAAGGGTTATTACTCCCTTCAAAAGTGAACTCTTGGTGGCAGGGCACCTGATCAAAAACCTGTGTTGGATTTTGAGCTCCTGATCAAAAGCTCAAAGGGTCTACTTGATCTACCTAAAGCAGATCAGTTGGTGGCAGGGCACCTGAACAAAAACCTGTAGTGGATTCCTACCAGGGTGGTAGAAGAGTGGACGTACCTATTTAGAGGGAACCACTATAAAATTTCTTGGGTCGTCTGAGCTGTTTATTTAATTCATTGTACTGTGGCTGTGAGTAGAATTAACTAGGATTGCTAGTTGCTGTGATAGGACTTCAAGCTTAACTGTAATTACAGTTAGCTCTCTCTTGTGCACTATACTTTGTGTTAGGCTCTAGGGTTATCAATATCTATAAACTAATTCCGCAAATTAACTCTAAGGGAGTTGAGTTGGGTGTTCTAATTTTTGAATACTCTATTCACCCCCCCCCCTTTAGAGTTGTATCTATCATCACTTTCACTATCTGACTGTAGCTGCACTGGTGGAGTAGGAAGGTACTGCTCTGGTTGCCGGAGGACTCGTCTCTAGGAAGAAACATGAAACACATTGTGAAGATTCCCCAACTCTGGGGGCAATGCTAAACGATAGGCGACGGGGCCAACACGCTCTATCACCGGATATGGGCCCAAGAAGCGGGGATCTAACTTTTTCTACTTCCTCAACCGGGAGACACCATGCATGAGCTTTATTTTCAAGAACACCATTTCCCCCACGCTAAACTCCACCGGTCGGTGCTGCGCATAATAGTACTTAGCCTGCCGGCTCTGTGCTTCCCGCATTCGCTCCTGGATCAGCCGTATCGCTGTCGTAGTGTCATCGATGTAAGCCACTCCCAAGGCTTCCGGGTCCTCTTCCTGAGCCCAAGTCAACGGTGTTCGGTAACGCTTTCCATATAATGCCTCATACGGAGCCATCTTAATGCTAGCCTGGTAGCTGTTATTGTATGAAAATTTGACCAACGGCAACAGCTGCTCCCATGGCTCATTGTACTCCACTATGCACAGTCGAAGAAGATCCTCCATCGTCCGGTTCGTCCTTTCCGTCTGTCCGTCTGTCTACGGGTGGAAGGCGGTGCTGAAGGCCAATTTGGTTCCCAAATACGCCTGCACCCGCCTCCACTCCTTAGATTTGAAACGTCCGTCACGATCTGACACGATGGACTTTGGTACTCCGTGGAATCGTACCACTTGCTCTAGGAACATCCTGACCAGGATATCTACTCCGTCACCCGGTCGATTTGGAATGAACCGCGCTACCATGGTGAGTCGATCTACGACCACCCAAATTGAGTCATTCCCAGCGCGGGATCGAGGTAGGCCGTGGAAGAAGTCCATGAAGATGTCTTCGAACTTCCACTCTGGTATCGGTAGGGGATGTAATAGGCCTCCTGGACTGCGGCATTCGGCTTTAACCTGCTGACAGGTCTAACACCGGGCCACTAAGTTGGTGACATCTCTTTTCATTCCAGGCCAGTAGATGGTCCTGCGCAAGTCTACGTACAACTTAACTATGCCAGGGTGAATTGAGTACCTTGACTGATGTGCCTCTTGCAGAATTTCCTCACGAATCCCTCCGGTAGAGGGAACAAATATGCGATGCTTGAATTGTAGAATCCCGTCATGCAGTTTATAATCCTCCTGTGCCCCTCCTTGCAGAGATCGGATGGTCGGTATCACCTCTGGGTCGATCTTCTGGGCTTCTCATATCCGGTCCCGGATGTCGCATTGGATTTCCATCCAATACAGCTACAAGTAGTACACTTCCGGATCTCTTCGGGCAACCAGGGTAATCTCCATGTCTATCAAAGACTGGAAGAGTTCTTTAAGGATCTGCTCCATCCAACTCCCAGCTATTGCAGGCTGGCGGCTCAAGGTGTTAGCAACTCTGTTAGCCTTCCCGGGGTGATATTGGAGAGCGAAGTCATAATCGCATAAGAATTCAAGCCATCGGCGCTGCCGGAGGTTTAGCTCTTTCTGTGTGAAGATATACTTGAGGCTCTTTTGATCGGAGAAGATCTCACATCTTACTCCGTACAGATAATGCCTCAAGATTTTAAAGGCGAAGACGACGACACCCAACTATAAATCGTGTGCTGCATAGTTTAATTCATACTGCTTTAATTACCGCGAAGCGTAGGCCACTACCTTATCGTGCTGCATTAGGACTGCTCCCAATCCCTTTAGGGAGGCATCAGTGTAGATTTGGAATCCCTCGGTCCCTGTGGGGATCGTAAGGATTGGCGTGGAAGTTAGCCGCTTCTTTAGTTCGACGAACGCAGCCTCGCACTCCAGCGTCCATCGGAATGTGACGTCCTTCTTGGTGAGAGCAGTTAGGGGTAGGGCAATCTTGGAAAAACCCTCGACAAACTTCCTGTAGTATCCGGCAAGACCGAGGAAATTCCGGATATCCGCAGTCGTCCATAGTGGCGGCCAATTTTGTACTGCCTGGACCTTGGCTTGGTCTACTGCCACTCCTTCCTTGTTTATCGTGTGGCCTAAGAATCCAACTTCTTCTATCCAGAATTCGCATTTACTGAATTTGGCGAAGAGAGAGTGCTCCCGGAGTTTTAGTAGCACCATATGCAAGTGCCGAGTATGGTCCATCTTGGTCTTTGAGTAGATTAGGATGTCGTCTATGAAGATGATGACAAAGTTCAAGAAAGGTTCGAAGACTCTATTTATCAGGGCCATGAAGGCGGAAGGCACGTTGGTGAGCCCAAAGGGCATCACTAGGAATTCATATAGACCGTATCGGGAGCTAAAGGCAGTCTTGGGGAAATCTTCCTCTCGGATTCGAAGCTGGTAATAGCCGGATCTCAGGTCCATCTTGGAAAACACGGACGCACCTTGCAACTGATCAAACAGTTCGTCGATTCTAGGGAGGGGGTAGGTATTGCGTACAGTCAGCTTATTCAGTTCCCTGTAGTCGATGCACAGTCGCAGAGTCCCGTCTTTCTTCTTGACGAAAAGTACTGGGGCTCCCAAGGGCGAAGAACTAGGGCGGACGAATCCAGCATCTATTAGTTCCTGTAGCTGGATCTTTAGTTCAGTCAGCTCACTTGGGGCCATCCGGTAGGGGGCTCGTGATACTGGTCGTGCTCCAGTTACGAGCTCGATCTGAAAGTCGACATTTCGCTGTGGCGGCAATCCTGGGAGGGACTTAGGGAAAATATCCGGAAAGTCGCGGACTACCGGGACCTTGGCGAACACCTGGGATTTGTCTTCCATCTCGAAGTAGATAAGGTATACTTCGTCCTTCTGTCGGACGGATTTCACCATCTGCGTAGAAGTCAAGATAATACGCAAGACAGAGGGTACACCTGTCAATGTGACGGTCTGGCCATTTGGGTTCTGTAGCCGAACTTCTCGCGTGGAACAGTTTATCTAGGCTTGGTGCTTGGCCAGCCAGTCCATCCCCAGAATTATGTCAAATCCTGTTATTGCTAGGATGGTTGCGTAGATCTCAAATTCTACTTCTCCTAGCACAGCCTGGAACAAGCACTTTTCGGTAGAAGTCATATCCGACCCGTCAGGTAAACGGATTCGTATGGACACTCCGGTCGAGCGAACAACATTTCCTTTTGTTGCGATGAATTCGTGGGAGACGAAAGAATGAGTTGCTCCTGTGTCGAAAAGGGTATTGACAGGAAGTCCTTCTACCAACAAGAATCCATATGACATGAGAAAAATATATGTAGATATATATCATCCAACTAATATACATATACATATATACATATGTAATATACAATTTCAGTGGAAGATCCGATATCTCCTATCGCCTAAGATATATACCTATGACTACGTCAGGGGCCGGTCCGTGCTGCAGGTCTAGTGTGTAGGCCTCCTGGGGCGCTGCTCGGCCCTGCTGGCCTCTCCTGCCAGCTCTGCCTCTGCGGCCTCTCTGACCCTACCCTCGTGTCGGCTGTCCACCCTGAACTGCTCCCAATCCGGGTCTCCCCATTGCCTGAGGGCAAAAGGCCCTCATATGTCCTGGCTGATGACATAAGAAGCAGTTCCCTGCGAAGGGTGTTGGAACACCCTATTACTAATTTGGGCAAGGATCACTATGTTCTTAGGAAATTGTTTTGACCTTATTGTATAGTCTTAAAGGTCAATTAGAATGAGCCTAAGGGTTAGAACTTGGGTTTGGAAGCTGCCCCCAAGACCTTCTAAGATCAGAATTCAAGTGCTGAAGACTAGGACAATAATCGTCGAGCTCAGGTCGACGAAACATCGAACTCAGTTCGACTATCTCTGAGCTCAGTTCAACGAGTCGTCGAACTCGGTTCGACGATCTTCGAACTCAGATCGACGTTTCTGTCTCTAGCTATAATCCAAGTCTCTGAGCTCAGGTCGACGATAGTTGAGCTCAGATCGACGATTTCTGTTTCAAGTCTAGATCAAGTCTCTGAGCTCAGGTCGATGATAGTTGAGCTCAAATCGACGATTTCTGTTTCAAGTCTAGATCTAGTCTCTGAGCTCAGTTCGACGTTAGTTGAGCTCAGATCGATGATTTTCTGAAGAGATCGACGATTTCAGGAATTCAAAATCAGACAGTTATGGAATTCAATCTAATTTATATCCAACATTTATTTCAAAGGATTTTGTGACCGTTTCAACTAATCTGGAGCAAGTTTCAAGGAAGACTAAATGGAATGTCTTTTAGGACTTTCCTCCAAGGACAAAGTTCATTTAAGGAAGTCATTTATGACTGGTTAACGGCTATCTTAAAGAAGATTTTCAGTATATCTCCAGAGAATTGAGAAAGAAATAGAAGAGATATCAATCAAGAATTTGAGACACAAGTCTACAGGATTACAAGTTAGAATTCATATAGAACACAAGGAATACAATAGTGAAGGAGATCAACACACAGAAAAGAATTCCTTTATTATTTCAAGATCTCTTCTGATTCAAGTGTTCAAAGGCTTCTTCATCAAAGACTCCAGACACATCATATTTCAGCAACTGCTTAAATCATCTCTTGTTGGAGATCTAAAGTTACTGAAGACCTATCACCCTATGCAAAGCTCTTCTTCCTGAACAATTGCAGATCTCAGGGGGAGCTTTGACAACATCATCCACTAGTCTTCTCTTAGACTGTTGACAGAGATGAACAACAAACTCTTTTCTTTCTTTCTTTATTCTGCTGTAAAAGGGTTTCTCAAAACTCCCTTCAAAAGTTTTGTGGCTGGTTTCTGAGACCTTATCAAAACTCAGTGGTGGCAAGACACCTGATAAAAAAATCTAATTTGGTTTTTGAGCACCTTATCAAATGCTCATTGGTGCCCAGGACACCTGATCAACTATTCCTGCAGTGGATTCCTACCTAGGGCGGTAGAAGAGTGGATGTACCCAGGTTGATTGGGGAACCACTATAGATCCTTGTGTCTTCTGGATTGCTGTGTTTTTGCTTTGCTGTGTGCTATGATTTTTTATTTTCTTGCTATCTTAGTTTTTACTTACTGCAAGCATATTACACCTATACTTAAATCAAGTCTTCCACTGCAAATAATTTTTTATCTGGAAAATTATTTTAATATACTTTATTCACCCCCCTCTAGAGTAAAGGTAGATCTTACCCTCACTTTCAAAGGGAACATCTCGTCGGGCCACTAGTGGGGGCTGCGGTGCTGGAGCTGGTCTGAGGTCTGGCTGCACAGCTGGGGGTGCTGGGGGTGCTGGTGGGTGCCTATAAGGCTGGCTGCGGTGTCGCTGTCTGCGCTCTCAATCCTGTCTGTGGGGAGTGACTCCTCCGTATCGCCTCTGGTCTCGAGGGAGCTCTACCTGACCTCTGCGCCGCTGAGCCACTATCTGCTGGTCCAACTCTAAGGCTGCCGCATGGGTGGCTATGGTGTGAAAGGTGGCCTGAGAGAGCATAATCAGGGCTTACCTCAGGTCGTCTCGTAGTCCTCGGTAGAACCGCGAAGCTCTATCCCTGTCGGAGGCAGCCAGGTTCCCGGCGAAGCATGCCAGGTGTATGAACTCTCTCTCATACTCTGCCACAATGCGGTTCCCCTGTCGGATGAGCAGGAACCTCTCTTGCAGCGCGGCTCGGTCTGCATCTGTGATAAAGAACTCTAGTAGAGCTATGGAGAACTCTCCCCAAAGGATCGTGCTCATCGGCCGACCTCGAAAGGTAGAGCGACTAGCCGCTCTCCTCCAATCCCTCACATATCCCTCCAAGAGGGTCACCACTAAAGAGACTGATGCCACAGCTGGGCACATCATCCCTACTAACAGCTCCTCCACTCGCTCCACCCTATCCTCTACCTGAATGGCTGTCTCTGTACCCCTGAAAGGGGGAGTCCTCAGTCCTCAAAAAGTCGTCAGTAGATCGGTGGGTGAGGTCATCTCTCGCGGTGGCTGTGCAAGGGCATCACGGAAAGTCGCTAGTATAGCCGTCAGTGTCTGCCCCATATCTGTCTCTGCAAACGGTACGGGCGCGGGAGCGACTGGGTCTGGTGATAGGGTAGCTGGAACATATCCTCTTGACGAGGATCCCCCGTTACTGTACTCCGGTATCTGGAGAAGTAACATGAAAAAGTGTCAGTATTTTGCAAAAGTAGTGGCAATTTGCAAAAATGACAGACAAAACGGAAACAACGGTGTATGGGCATACTATCGTACAATCTAGAATCCCTAAGTCTCTACACTAGGGTCCACAACGCTTCCACTGCAAGGTTCGTTCCGAACCGAAAATGAAGCGAGGGATGAAGGGATCATGAGACTGCTCCACAAGGAAGAATCGTGATCTCTCTGATACATTTGTAGTACCCCCCAACCTTTTGCCCGGGTCAGGCCGAAGGGGGTACTACTTGCCGAAGACGTCCACCCAGTGCTTCTTAGGGGAAACGTCCAACCCTATCCAAGTACTAGTTGGTCGCCTTGCTCGGCTCGAATCATAACATTCACAACCCATCAGAATATAGCGGAAGCATTAACAAGAAACCATTGCAGATTTATATATCACATATCAAAATCACAGCGGTTCTAGGACCAAAGCCTAAGTACTTATATAAGCCCGTAGGCTATACATGTGCTACATATAATCCTCATATACTCTCTCTCTACGCTGCTCGGTGGAACTTACGTCTCTAAACTCTGCGGACGGCTGGGGTGCAACTGCTCGAATAGACCTAGCTGCTGGTGTAATCTCCTGCGGCAGCGGGTCACTACAGTGCTCCACCTCCTGTGAATGGTTAATCAAATAATCGTTAGTCACAGAGCTAAGTGGAAACAAATCTCCTCCCCAGATCCACATCTTGGGGACGAGCACACACCCACCCAACAGAAGTAAATAGCCGAAGCACGAGAGGGTTAGCACAATATTTCATATAGGAACAACTAGGAGCAAATATAAAAGAGTGCAGTATAACCGGAAAAAGCAGCAATAGTATAAAATGGTTATAACAATGCTCTACTAGCTCATCAGCACAACGGTTTTCATATCCTGAATTCTATCGCAGGCATTCACAGCCACGCGCATACCGCAGGCATTCATAGCCGCGCACACACCGCAAGCATTCACAGCCGCACACACACCGCAAGCATTCATAGCCGCGTACACAAACCCTATGTCGACATAGTTTTGACCGATTCTGTTCCAGCAGGGTAGCGAGCCCCGCGGGCCTCACCGATGTGGCCGTCGGTGACAGTGGCCAGTCCTGCCACTTCTGGGGGTGATCGTACCGCACAACCCCAAACCCTAACGTAAAACCTGGTGTACTCTTGGATGTGAGCGACATCCAGCAAATCATTTTGGCCAAACAACGGAGGAAAACCCGACGGGAAATAAAAGAACGGTCGGTCACCCGTGTTACCCATCTCCCTATCGCTTTAAGTCATTGACCTTCCCGCACCGGTACGAACGGTCTGTGGGAGGGACTAACCCGCCACTATTTCACCGCAAGCAATTTACAAACAATCAAACAAATGACAATCATAATACACACCGGGTATACGTTGGCCTGCCCTACTAGGCTTAAACTTCGGGCGGCGGCGCTTAGCTCTACTTTCGTCAAGGAGCATGGGAGCGCATTATTTTGGGCTAGACCTAGAGGAATACCTAAAATCCGGTTATCCCAAACTAAGGCTCAACCTTAATAACGACTGCTCGTCAGAGCAGGACCCGAGATTATAATAGTAAATTGCAATGAGGACAAATGCAGTGTTTATGCTGCTTATTTAAAGTACTGGAAAGAAACGTGACCAGTACGAAACTGGAGTAGTAATGAATTAAAAGTACTTGACCAGTACGAGACTATAGTAGAACTGAATTAAAAGTACTTGACCAGTACGAGACTGAAGTAGAATTGAATTGAAAGTACTTGACCAGTACGAGACTGGAGTAAAGCTGACTTAAAAGTACTTGACTAGTACGAGACTGGAGTAGAACTGAATTGAAAGTACTTGACCAGTATGAGACTGGAGTAGAACTGAATTAAAAGTACTTGACTAGTACGAGACTGGAGTAGAACTGAATTGAAAGTACTTGACCAGTACGAGACTTTAGTAAAGCTGAATTAAAAGTACTTGACCAGTACGCGACTGGAGTAAAGGTTAATTAAAAGTACTTGACCAGTACGAGACTGGAGTAAAGCTGAATTAAAAGTACTTGACCAGTACGAGACTGGAGTAGAACTGAAAAAGTACTTAAAATAATAAAAGAATTGGACTAGTACAAGACTGGAATAATCATAAAGAAAATGGTCAGTAGTACAATCACTCCATCCTTGAAGCATGCGTATTGCATATAAAGAAAGCAAAAAAGAAATTACAAGGGGAGGATACCTGCCAGGTCTTCCTAAACATTCTCAAGGAATTCCGGGTGGAACCTCAGGGGATCAATCCAACAAAAGGAAGAAGAAATAGCAAATTTAGCGCAAAAGTCCTCCGCACATGTTGAAAGGAGACATGGGAGAATTCACTCAAGAACTCAAGCCCCTCTGTGTCGCGAGCTTCCCAAGTTGTCACACCGTTGCTCAAGCTACGCCGGCAGTAATCAATGAGGTTGTTGTTGTCCCCTTCAATAATGACCCCCGAGGCCGCAAAACTAGCCGCAGAGAGCAAGGCTCCGAACGCCTTAAGGGACGCGAGCTCCGCACCACCTGGGTCCCAATGAAGAGTATCCTGTCCCACCGCAAAGAGAACGAGGCCAACGTCATCCCGAAGAACCATGCCCAGCCCGGCCAGTCGGTTCGAGCGGACAGCTCCATCCAAGTTGATCTTGATCAATCCAGGAGGGGGGGCACCAACGAGTTGAAGTAGACAGCCGGTTCGGCTGGGAGGTGCCCCAGTAACCCTAGGCGGAGTGAAAGAAACCACAAGAGATGGAGGTGAGGACCGTTGCCGCGATGATATGGGGAGTGGCGAATTCCTGACAGTGCGATTTAGCATTCCTCGCACGCCAGCATTGGTACACCGAATAACACAAGGCCCGCAGAGCCTCCAAACCCTGAAGGTCTGCCTCCTGTCAAAGCTTGCGGAAATCAGCCCAAGTCCCGCAGAACGGTAAAACAATGCCCCAGCGAAGCAGCGCCGCGCTCACCGTCCGAAGGGTCAAACACTACCCAAGGAGGTGATCCACCGTCTCTGCCAAACCGCAGCCCCACGGGCAGTCCGGCGCCGATCCGAGCCCTCTCCGCTGTAGCCACTTATTGGTAGGAATTGCGCCCCGGGATAGTCGCCACCAAAAAAACCGATCCCGCGGGTGAAGCTTCAGGCGCGCAAGCCAAGTAAAAGAATCAGTGGGCGGGGAGACCTGAGCAGCATAGGCTAACCCCATAATGGTATGCCCGTTGAACCGCGACCCGATTTCCGGCTCGTCAACAGTGGTTCGGCCCAATCGCGGGAGATGTGTGATAATATCAATCAAGTCGGGGGAGAACAGGTCCGCCAACCGACCCCCATCCCAATTGCCCTCTTCATCCATTAGCTCAACAACCGAGAGCCCCTCCAATGCCTGATAATTAGCAAGTGTGGGCCACCTAGCAAGTGGCACCTCAAAGATCCAGGCATCCGACAGAACATCCACAGTATGCCCCTCACCAATCCTCCAACGCAGCAGTGGCTGCAGCGCAGACATCCCATCCATCAAAAGACGGAGAATAAACGAGTCACCACAGCGGACCGGCCCCAGGCCGAACCCATGAGGATAGCGGGATTGGAATATTGATCGGAAGAGGGATGCGCCAGACCTTAGCACGTCCCAGGCCAGTCTCGCGCGAAGAGGGCCCCGCCAGTTGAGGGTAGAGTGAAACCCCAGGCCACCGTAGTCCTTCGGCGTACACACGACATCCCATGCGACATAGTGAACCCCCCGGTGTGATGCATCCTTTTTCCAGAGAAAAAAGCGGGCACGGGCTTCCACCATACGCAGCGTGGCCACAGGAATGTCAGAATGGGTCATGACATATATAGCCATAGACAGCAGCGAGGAATTAATAAGCGTTGCACGGCCCGCAAGAGAGAGTTGGCGATTGCTCCAGCCCCGGATTGTGGAGTTCACCCGCAGAAGCAACTCCGCAAAATCGGCTGCCCGCAGCTTCCGCATGGCCAGCGTAACGCCCAGGTATTGGAGCTCACAGAACCGAGCAAACCCCAGCCGGCGGGTGAAGCGATTCGCCTTCCAATTGGGCGTGGCGTTGTTGAAAACGACCATAGATTTGGCAAGGTTGATTTTTTGTCCCGTCCAGCTACAATAGAGCTCCATAGATCTGCTAAGGGAGGCAACCACACTCGTAGAGACTTCCGAAAATAGGAGGATATCATCCGCGTACGTAAGGCTTCAGTTCCATCTTCGTTCACAGGAGGCACATTCAGTTCCATCTCCGTTCACAGGAGGCACATTCAGTTCTATCTCCGTTCATAGGAGGCACATTCAATTCTATCTCAGTTTACATGAGATTTCCTTGGGTTTCACCCATTATTAAGGTCTTATTATGATTTGGTTGCGTCTTATTAATCATGACTTAATCGGATTAGTGGCTTATCAGGAGTTACAACCTTAATATTAATCGAGAATATTGTGCAACTCACTACTCGTATTCTCACTTTTCGAGCGTGTCCAGATCACCCGAGAGTCGAGGCGCTCGACGGTTTCATGAAATCTCGAACCACCCGGAACCTGGTCACTTGCCTCAGCCACTCTCATCGATATGATAATTTGAATTTATTATTCAAATTAGTGAGGATAGTCGCGTGCTCCAATTTTCATTTTCGAAGAAAACGAGCGTAATAATTTCTGAGCGCGACCCTAGGCTTCCAGATTTTAGGAAAAATATCAAAACTTATCCACATGATACAAAATTTTGACACAACCCTTAAGAGAGCCTAAAATGGGCCTAGTAATTTTTTTGTAATTTTCCAAAGTGTTTTGAGCATTTAATTTGGCCAAACAAATATTATTTGGGCTTTTAAAAATACCAAATCAACTTCGAAAATTCTCAAAATTTTTGTGGAGGAAGCCCTAATCAAGGGGAATAATTTTTATGTTCAAAACTTTTTTATGAGGGCTCTATTTTAGTCTCTAAAAATAATTAACTTATTATTAATTATAATATTATAATATTTATAGATTATAATAATATAATTTATATATTATAAAACAAAATTACCATTCATCTTCATTTTCTCTGCTGAAACGAAAACCCGCGCCCTTACGAACCTTCTCCGCCGCCGGCCGGCCATGGCTCCGCCACCGGCCAACCCGCTGGTGGTGGGCGCTCCCTCCGGCGGTGGTCCGGAGGCCTGCCGCCGCCGGCCATCGCCGAAGCATATATATATATATTTTAAAACGGGAGGGGAGGGGGTGACGGCGGCGGCGCTCCGGCCGCCGGAGCTCACATGCACAACGTCAGAAATGGGGAGGGGGAGGAAGAGAAGGTTCCACATGAGTTTGGCGGGCTCGGGAGGGGCCGGCTTGGTCGGCCATGGCTCAAGGTGGTGGAGGTGGAGGAGCTCCTTGGCTTGGCTTTTTCCGGCCACCAGAACTCCGGCAGGAAGGGGGGGGGAGCAAGGGAAGGGCTGCTCTGAGAGGTGTGAGGGAAAGAGAGGAGGTTGGTTGGCTTTTATAGGGAGGGGGAGGGGGGGCTATCCCCCTTTTGGGCAAGGTGGGATTGATCCCTCCTTATGGAGGGATTAAATCCCCACCCTCCAGCTATCCTGACAGCTGGAGGCCCCCCTCTTTTCCCCATGTGGGGAAAAGGATGGTGAAGCCCTTATGGGCTTGGGCCTTTTGGGAAGAGAGGGGAAAAGGAGGAGAAGAGGGGTGGGGGTGGGCCTCCACCTATCCTATGTTTGATTGCTTGTTGGGGGGCCCAAGGAGAGTGAGGGGGCATGGGCCATCCTCCTTTGGAGAGGAGGCGGGCCCCTCATTTAGAGAAAAAAAATCCAAAAAGTGGATTTTAAGGGGGGTTTGACCAAGTCAACCCTAGGGTGGGTCCTCCTTGCTGGTCAAAGTCAATGTGGGTCCAAGTCATCGGGGTCGGGTCAAAGTTCGGGTGTCGTGTCATAATTGGTGTGCGCACGCTTTTTAAAGCATGGCTAGCCTTGATTTGACCGCGGGTTGACCAATTATCGTCGAAATTGACCGGGATGACTTCTGTTGACTTCGTATTGACCACTTGAGTCCAACGCCACTGACTGGGGTTGAATCGGAGTCCGTTTGGCAAAAGTCCAAAATCTGCGCGTCTTAGTGCGCTAAAATGGTCGAAGTGTGTAAAATTGTCGTTAGATCTCGGATCGTGACGTGACGAGCTCCGATGCGTTCATATAGACTATACGAGGCCACATGAACTGACAGAACTTGATTCAGAGTTCTCTAGCTCGATATCCAAAATCTCTCATTCGTTGCATTTTACGAGGAATGGTCACATCAACTATATGACCTCGGGGTCCAACTGAACGAGTTTCGATGCGCTCGTATTGACTATACGAGGCCGCAGGAACTGACAGAACTCAATTCAGAGTTCTCTAGCTCTATTTCCCGCCTAGAGTTATTTCTCACCGGGTCATGGGTAGGGTTCAGGATACTTTTATTGGGCCCACTAGGGCTCTGGTGGCCCAATAAAAGTCGGGATGTTACACCGCACCAACCCGCCGATGTCGCCTTCCTCCCATCGATCTTGGAAGGCGTCCGCGAGCAACTGTTCGAGTCCTTCCGAGGTCCCCGGTTTGACGTCATCTACTGGCGGCTTAACGTCAACACGCTCGAAGAGATCCATCCAAACGAGGGTAAGATTTGAGCGAGAATTACGTATGCTCGCCTGATCGCTCCTATTTATTGGAGCTCGCACTAATCATGTCACGCGATCTTTGCAGTGGCCAGCGAGCTTCCGGAGAAGCCGCTTCCTCCGGCGAAGGAAATCGTCACCTCTCTTACTGAAGTCCACCCCCCCACCTAACGTTGGGGAGAAGAAGAAACTCACCAAGGGGAAGGCGAATGCCAAGTCGTCGGGGCCTGCGAGTAAGAGGGCGAAAGTGTCATCGCCTCACTCTGAGGACCAGGAGTCGCCGTCGGTCGCTCGGGCACCCCGCTTCCACCCAAATTACAACCTAGGGCGAGGGGTGGTGGACACTTATGGTCACCCGCTGGTGACCTGGTCGGCAGAAGAACACTTGGTGTCACTGAGCACCAACCTCCTATCCTGGTCGGCGGATTGGGAGGACAAGGGGGTGGCCTTTGCCGTCCTCCATGCTTTGTATGGGCGGGTTGACGCTGAGTCCATGCTGGAGCTCGGCCCGACGGAACTCACCCAGCAAGTCACGTGCTCGCTCGTGCGATCTATCGAGCTAGGGCATTACACGGCCCGGAAGCTGCTGGAGACCACAAAGGCTTTGAAGGTCGTCTCCAAGAAGGCCATAGATCTCGACATGCAATCGGTCTGTTGGAAGGATTATGAGGTAAGTCCCTTCCCGTGTGCGACATTGATGATTTTTGACTTGGAATTAGTTTGCTGACGGTTGATATCTCGCAGGCCGCCGAGATCGAGGCCGCGAAGAAACTGTCTGAATGCGAGGAGAAGCTCGCCACTTCTCAAGCGGAGCTGGAGATGGCCCAGGTTCGATCAGCTGAGATGGAGACTCGGCTGGTCGCCGCTGAGGGACGCACGAGCTCCTCTGCTCTCTTGCCGGAGGCACCGTTGTCGGAGGATGACCCGCATTGGGCCGTCAAGCGGTCCCGCGCTCTTTGGGAAGAGATGTCCTCCGTCCGCTGTGAGATAGCGTGGGTGACGGGGAATATAATGCTCGCGCGGCTGAGGATCAACGGGCAGCTCGTCGAAGGGGAGAAGCAGCTCACTGTCGACGAGCTCATCCCCGAACTACTCGCCGAGGGAACCATCTCGCCCGATCACGTTCCTTCCTCATCGTCAGGCTCTAACAGTTCCAGCAGCAGCGACAACGGCAGCGGCAGCGGGGAAGAAAGCGAAGAGGGTGGCGAGGAAGAAGATGCAGACATCGGAGATGACGAATATCGGCCGGATACTGGCGACTACGAGTCCTAGTTTCTTGCCGATCTTTGTCATGCTTGGATGTAATAGATTTTGACATTTTTGTAACTTGTAAATTTTTTGATATATTTATACAAGTTATTTTTATTCTTCTGCACTTCTTTTCTCGCATGTTTGTTGATATCGCTCGCTAGGCTCATAGGCGCGGGGAGGATGAGTGTTTGTGACACTTACCCGCACGTTGCCGTTGGTCATAGTTGCATGGTCGTTACTTGCGCGGTCATACTCAACCCACCCACTCGCATGAGGGTGCTCGCATGAATGACTACTTGACATACTCGTGCTCGCTTGCTCGCCACAGTCGTTATCGCATGCTCGCCAAGGCATACTCGCCTGCTCGCTAAGACATACTCGCACCTGCCTAAATAGGAGCCGAGCTTGGCTAGTGGTGAGTAGTCGACACCTAGCAGGAGTCAAGCTCTACTGGGGTTGGTTTGGCTCGGGAGGCAAGTAGTCGGTTTGTAGGAGGGGAGCTCGTACAGAGTTCACGGACTACGACATCACTCAAACGAGTAACTTGATCTCACTCGAGGAGGTCGTTGGTCAGTATGCAGGAGAGGAGCTCGTGCAGGGACTCAGACTTATGATAACACTATCACTCGAGGACTTCAATCATCGTTGGATTCGACAGCTCTTAGGAGCCTTGCTCAACTAAGAGTGGTGTGAGTCGACTCAGGGAGGCAAGCAGTCGGCATGCAGGAGAGGAGCTCGTACAGGGTTCACGGACTACTGTAAGTGTAAAGTTATCAACCTAAATCACCTAGAGGGGGGTGAGTAGGTGAATCGTGCGTCTATTTGCGAAATAAAAATTTTAACGAACTAGCACAAGAAATCAAGCAATCACAGAAAGACAAGAAGATTTATAGTGGTTCCCCAATCTTGGGTATGTCCACTTTACCTCACCGATCTATCAAATAACTAGACTCGGCTACTCCACTATCTCGGATTGAAAACAATCCTACGCCTCGGAACCAAGTTCCTACAAACTCGATCCAGATGGATCTACACTCGGAAGATGAAAACTTCCTACAACTCGGAGAACAACGCTCCTATACTCGGAGAAAATCTCCTACAATGATAACAAAAAGATTTGGAAAAATACAAACAGAGATTTCTCAGATCTGGAAAAATTCAGCTCTAGGTCTTCTTCTTGAATTGGCGGCTCTTTCAGAAACGCTTGAAGAAAACTTGACAATCTGACCTGAGAAAGCTTTGACCTACTCGATCAAGGAGAAGATGATGATCCCTTGAGCAGCAAGTCTTCTTGGATCGAAAGCAAAAATTTTGATCTACTCATGAGCGGCGGCGGCGGCTTAAGAACGTGTTCTTTTGGAAAGTGAAGGCCGATTCCGAAATTTAGAATGTACGGAATTTCGCTCCTTGTAAATGTTAGGGTTTTATCTTAACGATAAGATTTTATATAGGATTATCCTTAACGGCTAGAAAAGACATTAATGACGACACGTGGACCAATCACGTCAAGTCATTTGAAAATTTCGACCGATCTGGACTTAACAAAATTTTCTGAAAAATTTGACTTACAGTTCTCGAGAAGTAACTTTAGTTATCAAGAACTAGAAACTGAGTTCTCGAGAGCTATCAGGACTTCTCGAGAACTATACTACTTAGAAGAATGTCTGGACTTCTCGAGAACAAAAGGCTGAGTTCTCGAGAACTAACTGACTTCTCGAGAACTATAGAGACTTCTCGAGAACTAACACTTGAGAGAGATTTCTGAGGCAACTTTGACTATTCGAGAAATAGGGCTGACAGTTCTCGAGAACTTAAGCCAAGCTTCTCGAGAACAAGATGGACTTCTCGAGAACTATAGTTAAGACTTCCCGAGAACTGGCAAAGACTTCTCGAGAACAAAGAAGACTTCTCGAGAACCAAAAGCTGGGACTTCTCGAGAACTTTGAAGCTAAGCTTCTCGAGAACTCTAAGCACTTCTCGAGAACTTTGAAGCAAAGCTTCTCGAGAACTCTAAGGACTTCTCGAGAACTAAGAGGCACTTCTCGAGAAGTAGACTTAGAGAATTTTCTGAACTTTAGAAAAAATCTTTCTCTTCTCTTCAAGAGCCCAATCTTCATTCCATGATCCAAGGTTTGAATATGAAGTGTATCCCAATAGAGAGGCTACACACGAGTCAACACCTTGGATCACACAGTGAGGGATTACACTGTATGGTCCTGTGTTCATGACTCACTGTAGACTGACATTGGTCTACACTTATCAATGGTAATCTGCAAACACACAGCTAAAACAAGGATATCAAATACAACTTAATTCATCTTAGTTCAAGGGTGACTTCATGCAAATCTGGGTTATTGTGGATGCAATACCCAACAACTACGACATCGCTCCAACGAGGAACTTGATCTCACTTGAGGAGGTCGTTGGCCGGTATGCAGGAGAGGAGCTTGTGCAGGGACTAGGACTTATGATAACACTACTACTCGAGGACTTCAATCATCATTGGAGTCGACAGCTCTTAGGAGCCTTTCTCAACTAAGAGTGGTGTGGGTCGACTCGGGGAGGCAATCAGTCGGCCTGCAGGAGAGGAGCTCGTACAGGGTTCACAGACTGCGACATCGCTCCAACGAGGAACTTGATCTCACTCGAGGAGGTCATTGGTCGGTATGCAGGAGAGGAGCTCGTGCAGGGACTCAGACGTATGATAACACTACCACTCGAGGACTTCAATCATCGTTGGAGTCGATTGCTCTTAGGAGCCTTGCTCAACTAAGAGTGGTGTGGGTCGAATCGGGGAGGCAAGCAGTCGGCCCGCAGGAGAGGAGCTCGTACAGGGTTCACGGACTACGACATCGCTCCAATGAGGAGCTTGATCTCACTCAAGGAGGTCGTTGGCCGGTATGTAGGAGAGGAGCTCGTGCAGGGACTCGGACTTATGATAACACTACCACTCGAGGACTTCAATTGTAGCTCACTTGAGGTGATTTTGTCCTGTTACTTGAGAGGCGACAGATGAGTAAGCTGCACCGATATTTTACATGACTGATACCTTCACAAAAAGACGACCATGAAGCTGTCAAATCGGGAAGTTGGCGTCCAGGTCCGTTCCTATAAATCCATCTCGTCGAAGGAGAGATGCAATCGGGGAGACATAGGCCGACATGCAAGGGGGGAGCTGATCTCGGCCGTCAATGCAGAGGCTCGGTCTTACAAGAGTGCTTAAGTCCCGAGGCATCGTCCTATCATCCGCACGAGGCTGTTTAAGAGGAATGGGTCGAAGGCTCGTATCCTGATCCAATAGTGGAGATCGTTTTCGGCCATGCCACCTGGTGGCGAATGCTAGTGCACGAGCGAAGGGTAATGTTCCTTCGAGGGTCCTTCAGGGCGCACTCGAGGCCAACATCTTCCCTTGGGCCTATTCTTGCCCCTTCTTCGGCAGGTTATCCTGCTTCAGACAATAGCTGAGATGCCTAGATTAGTGATTGCTTGGTGAGATCGGCCCTCTATCGAGTCCAGGAGGTTAGCGTCTAGGCCTGTTCCAAATAGTTCCTCCAATCGGAGGAGAGATGCAATCGGGGAGACATAAGCCGACATGCAAGGGGGGAGCAGATCTTGGCCATCAATGCAGAAGCTCAGTCTTACAAGAATTCTTAAGTCCCGAGGTATCGTCCTATCATCCGCACTGGGCTATTTAGGAGGAACATGCCAACTGCTGGTTTTTGGAGTCGATCATAGGGCTGTTCCTTGAAGCCTTCAGAAGTCTTGAGATAGATTAGCACACAGAGAGAAACGGGCTTGCCACAACTATTATATTCATATCAACATGATTTATAAAGAAGACACATGTTACCGCTAGGGATAAAACCTTTTTAGGTCATCCCCGCTCCAGGTACCTCCCAGCTGCTCTCTTACTTGATCTTGCAGGTAGTAGCCTCCGGTGGCTAGGGCTTCCTAAACGATGAAGGGACCTTCCCAGTTCAGATGTAGCTTGCCGACAGTTGCTCCCCTCCCCGCGGCATCCACCTTCTTCATGACAAGATCTCCTTCCCGGAAATTCTTGAGGCGAACGTTCTTGTCGAAGTGCTTCGCCATGCGCCTTTTGATCTCCTCTTGGCGGGTGGAGGCCAAGTCGCGAAGTTCTTTAATGTAGTCTAGTGAAAGTCCTTGAGCCTATTCATTCTCCAAGCGCCACTCTTCACCACCATCTCCTGCAGCTATGACCCTCGGGCTCCGAACCTCGAACTCCACTGGGATGAGTGCCTCATACCCGTGGGATAACTTTAAGGGAGTTTCCACCGTAGCAGAGTTTGGAGTTATTCTCAGTGCCCAGAGGACTGAGGGGAGCTGCTCTGCCCAATTGCCTTTTAAGTTGGTGACTTTCTTTTTCAGGAGGTTGATGATCAACTTGTTGGCGGCTTCTACTTGTCCGTTGCTGCGGGGATGATGCACAGAGGCGAATCGAAGATCTGTCCCTAGCTGTTTGCAGAAGTCCCCCAATTCCAACCTGGGGAATTGTGGACCATTGTCGGTGACGATGGCGAGAGGAATCCCGAACCTGCATGCAATCTCCCCCCAGATGAAATTCTTCACAACCTGAGAAGTTGTCTTGGCCAGAGCTTTTGCCTCGATCCATTTGGAGAAGTAATAATCGATCATCACCAGGATGAACTTCCTTTGCCCGCTGGCCTGAGGGAAAGGGCCAATCAAGTCCATTCCCTAGATAGCAAAGGGCCATGGAGCAGTGATCGAGCGAAGGTGCTGAGCTGGTTGTAGCTGAATCGGTGCGAAGTGCTGACATTGCGAACATTTCCTGGAGAAGGCCTCTGTATCCCTTCGGATGGTGGGCCAAAAGTATCCCTGCCTTAGAATTCTCTGCTCAAGAGTGCAGGTACCTGAGTGACTGCCACACTCTCCCGAATGAACCTCCTCGAGGACGCGAGGGATTTCGACCTCTGACAAACACCTGGCCAAGGGGCCTGAGATAGTCTTGCGGTAGAGCTCTCCTTCATGCAGTAAGTAATAAGCAACTTTATAGCGAAACTTTCTCTGATCCCCATTGCCGACAGGCAGTTGTCCTCTCGCCAAGAATGTGTTGAATGGATCCTTCCAAGAAGACCTCTGCTCGATCTCCATCATCTCCCCTTCTTCGATGGATGGTCGAAAATGTTTGGTCATGGTACCCCCAGCCTGGGGACCGTATTTGGCGAGATAGTCGGCTTCTGAATTCTTTTCTCGAGGCACGTGCTCGACGAAGAAAGATTGAAACCTGCCGATTACACTCTTCACTTTTACCAAGTACCTCTGCAAGATTGGGTCGTTTACTTCAAACTTGCCTCTGATCTGGGATGCGACTACCATCGAGTCGGTGAAGGCCCTGATATCCTGAATTGCCAACTCCTTGGCAATACGCAAGCCAACCACCATAGCTTCGTACTCCGCCTAATTATTTGTAACGGGGAAGAGGATCTCAACTACCTGCTCGATCCTGGTTCCCTAGTGGCTTACTAGCACGACCCCAGCTCCCACGGAATGCCTGCCCGAAGCCCTGTCCACGAACATCTTCCAAGAGACGGGGTTAGAAGAACCTTTATCTCCTCCCACCTCAGCCGAGAATTCAGCTAAGAAATCTGCTATCGCCTGCGCCTTGATCGCTACCCTCGGGAGTAAGAAATGTTGAACTCGCTAAGCTCCACCGCCCACTTCGCTAATCTGCTAGAATGCTCCACCCCATCTAGGATACTACGCAGAGGGTGATCGGAGATGACCTTGATGGAATGAGCCTGAAAATAGGGACGGAGCCTCCGAGCCGAAACCACCAAGGCAAATACCAACTTCTCCAAGATAGGATATCTGGCTTCCGCTTGCCGCAACACTCTACTCACATAGTTGATGGGGAGCTGCTTCTTGCCTTCTTCTTGGACCAGCACCGAGCTAACCGCCTCCGCTCCTACTCCCAGATAGAGTAGGATGTCCTCATCTCCTTACGGGCCTTGGAGGAGAGCTGGGTTAGCTATTGTTTGAGCTTCCTAAAGGCCTCCTCGCACTCCGCGGTTCACTCAAACTTCCGATTTCCCCGAAGAGTCCTGAAGAACGGAGAGCACTTCTCTCTTGCTTTGGATAAACATGACTAAGGCCTGCCAACTTCCCTGTTAGCCTTTGGACCTCCTTAGGATCTCTTGGGGACGACATTTCTAGAATGGCCTTGACCTTATCTGGGTTAGGTTCCACTCCCCTGGGAGTGAGGAGGTGACCTAAGAACTTTCCTCTTCCTGCATCGAAGACGCACTTGGCCGGGTTGAGTTGCATCTTGTACTTCTTCAGGGTGGCAAAGGTCTCCACTAGATCTACTATATACTATCTGACGCTTTTGCTCTTGATAAGAAGATCGTTCACATAGACTTCCAAGTTCCGCCCCTTCTGCTCCTTGAAGATATGATCCATCATTCTCTGGTAAGTTGTGCCCGCATTCTTGAGCCCGAAGGGCATCATCTTGTAGCTATAACAGCCATCGCTGGTTATGAAGGAGACATTGCGGCAGTCGGGGGATGCATCCGGATCTGGTGGTACCCTGAAAAGGCATCAAGAAAACTCATCACAGGGAAACCGACGACGGAATCAACCAGCGCATCGATTTGAGGCAAAGGGTAGCAATCCTTCGAGCAAGCTTTATTCAACATGAAAAAGTCAATACATAGACGCCAACCCCCTCCGGGCTTTTTCACCATTACAACATTGGAGACCCAGCCTGGATACAGGATCTCTAAAACAGAACCCACTCGCAGCAGCTTCTCTACCTCCTCCCTGATCGGTCCAGCTAGCAAAGCAGTGCCATTCCCCTGCTTTTGACGAACGGGAGCCACCGCGGGATCTAGGTTGAGGCGATGACAGGCAACATCAGCGTCAACCCCAGGCATCTCATCGGCACTCCAAGCAAAGATGTCGATATTGTCCTGTAGGCAAGCGGCCATCTCTATCTTTCTCTCCAGTGGCAGGGACCCTCCAACCTTCAACTGACCAGGCTCTCCTCCCCGAGAGATCACTTCCACCTCTTTCACCTCCTCAGCAGCACACAACCCCTTCTCATTCTCCAACAGCTCCTCCAACCTCTCCGCGTCCCCCATCTAGCTAATGGTACTGACGACATTCAGGTAGCACTCCCTAGAGGCCTTGGGATCTCCCCTGATCCTGATCTGGACATCTCTTCAGCAGTACTTTATGCACTGGTGATATGACGACGGAACGGCCTTGAAATAGTTGATGAGGGGCCGCCCGAAGATGGCGTTGTATCCGCTCGGCGCATCCACGATGACAAAGCGGCATCAGATCGAAGTCCCGCCGAGAGTAACCAGAAGCTCCACTGCCCCTTCCACCTCTTTCTTCTCGCCTGAGAAGCCAAAGAGAGGTCCGTCTGTGGCCTGGAATCGAGACGCTTCCACCTGAAGCCCTATGAAAGTTCTCTTGAAGATGACATTCACCGAGCTCCCATTATCTGCGAGGATTCGGTCGACGGTGAAGTCTTCGATGACAACTTGAATAACTAGGGCGTCATGGAAGGGGTTCTCATTCCCCAGCATATCCTCCTCTGAGAAGGTGATCTCTTCTAGTGGTGGAGGGTTCTGAGACGTCGAAGCGATGCTCTTCTTGTAGATTTGATGGAGACTCCCATTGCGGTAAGCTCCAAGCCCAGCTCCTCCATTGATCACCCCGACGTGCCCACCTCCTGGGCCGTGGATCACCTCTCCGCGACCTCCCAGGTCAGTACGGTCCTCATTCCTCCTCCTCGTCGGAACTTGGAATGCTACCTGCCCCACTAGGGCCTCCTGTCTTGGCTGCTCCCTTTCTGCAACCCCTGCCTCCAACCTCCTCATTGCTTCCCAGAACTCCGGACAAGCTATTGTACCATGCCCTTCTACTCGATGGATATCACAGTAAAGGGGGATCTCGGCCTCCTGACGCCTTGCCCACTGCTCCAGCATGCGACGCTTGTTGCCTTGCCGAGCTATAGCCATCGCCTCCCTCCTTCCTCCTCCTCAGCCTTCCTCGCGTCGGTTGTAATCCCTTCTCTCCTGCTGGAACTGCGGTCTCGTTGGAGGCCTCCACTGGGGGAGATTCTCGGGGTACTGGAATCACCTCTCTTCTCTTCTTGTCAGTGCCTCTGCGGGCCTCCTCTCTTCCCACCTTTGAGGCCTCTCCTGCCTCCTCTCTTCCATCCTCCTAGGCTCTTCTATCTTCTTCTTTTCTTCTCTTCTTCTCGGCACTTCCTCCCTTCTTTCGACGCGCCTCTCCGGGGACCTCCTAGCCCTTGCTTCCGAAGGTCTTGCTCTCCTCTTCTCTCGTGGTTCGTCTCCATCCAACAGTGCCAAGAATTCTTTGTTTTTCTCCTCTCCCTGGACGAAAGTATTTGCCCTCTCCACCATATCGTCAAAGGACCTCGGGGGCTTCGACCCTATCTCCATGCTTAAGAGGCCTTGCTTCAGACCAAACTTCAGGGCCACCATCAAGGTGAAGCTATCTACCTCCTCTACCTCCAATATCTCTTCCTGGAAGCGGTCGATGTAGCGGCCCAAACTCTCGTGCCGCCCTTGAGTAATCTTGAAGAGGGACGTGTCCTCCTTCTTTCTCTTCTTTGATGTTGCGAACCTCACCATGAGACCCCGATGGAGATCAGAGAAACAGTAGACCGACCCTACTGGCAGTTGGTGAAACCAGTCTCTTGCGTTGCCCTTGAGGGTGATGGAGAAGAACCGGAGCTTGAACGCGACAGACATGTTGGGATGGAGACGACGTCTTCAAACCACTGAAGATGCCTGACTGGGTCATCTCTGCCGGATTAGTAGGTGAGAACGGGCTCTCTGAAGCCTTTGGGGACGGGCGCGGCAAGGATCTCGTCATAGAAAGGGCTCCTCCCTCCCTGGCGGTGGCGAGTTTCATCCTCGCTTGAGACATCATACTTACTCCACTGGCGATTATCGCGGTATCTCGCCAGCGACATTGGATCCCGAAATCGTACCCCTTGACTGCCCGCCTGATGATGTCGCGACTACATCGGTCGCTCCTCTCTTGCCCAAGCGGGCTCCTTTCCAGCTCGCCTCGGCGGCGCTTTATCATCCAGCTGTGTCACGTGACGAGGGGAGGTCGTCGTGATGTAGAGGCGATGAGATAACCCGGAGAGGATGGTCTTCTCGATCTTATTCGCGAACTCCTCGAATGTAGAAACTGTCACAAACTCGCCACCTCGCGCGAGATCGCAAACTCCCGCCGAGTTGCCAACCAACTCTCCATGCTCGCCATCATTGGCCATCTCACTAAATCACCAAACTTTCCTCCTTGGCTGCGATCCACGCTCACCGCACCAAGTGTTGAAGCCAGGAAAATCCCAACCTCAAAATTCAAATCAAGGCTGCCTAAGGTTACAGATTCAGAGGTAAGATCAGACGGCTAAAATGACTAGGATGAAGAACTGTAGGAAATAGGACCCCAGATGCTGCAGCAGGAAGGACTCACCACGTACCCGGATGCTCGAAAGGAGCAACCCCTTCTCAACCAAGAATGGCCGAACTAGGTACGAGGGAGACTAGCTGATGACTTAGTCGCAAGGTCGCGACCTGATCTTCTAAGGAAAAGGAATCCAAAGACTCGGCTGGTATCGGAAGAGATGAACTCACGAGTATCCTGCGGAAGATCTCCAGTCCCTCTCCTAGTACCCCTGGGGTCCTATTTATAGGCAAATCCAAGGAGGGGAGGGGGGGGTCATATTTGTTGGTACCCTAGATGTGATTTGGCTTATGTGATCCCCTTGCAGCCCTCTCTTGATCTATATAATTTATATATGATCATGTTTAATTATTGCTTAGTCTCCCTAGGGCAGTATATGACTGACCTAGAGTTTAGGCTAGTAGTTTCTAGATGTTTTTGTGGTTAAGGCTTTTCCGTTCGACCATCGTCGAACGAGGCCTCGCGATCGTCGATCATTGGTCGACGATAGCAGGGCTATTGAATCGTTGAAGTCAAGACAATTATCGTCGACCGTTGGTCGACGATCTCAGAGCAAGCTTACTACGCTCTGAAGGTTGGTCGACGATCTGTCATCAACAGATCGACGATCGTGTTCTTGCTTCACGATTTCTGTCTCGACAGATATTTGCCTTTGCTGGTCGACTATCTGTTTGCTGGTCGACTATCTGTTTGCTGGTCGACTATCTGTTAGCTGGTCGACGATCTATTAGCTGGTCGACGATTTCTGGTCGACGATTTCTGTTCCGACAGATTCCTGCTATTAGTCGACGATCTGTTTGCAGGTCGACGATCATCGAACTCCTGTTCGACGTTTTCTGTCTGCTTTTATCTATTTGTATTTATGCTATTCCTTGGTTTATTTCCAAGTGTGTTAGCTTGTGGTTAGAAAGATTTTCTGAAGTTATTTGTTGCTAAATTTATGGCTTAAATTCAAATGAATTATTTACAAAATATGTCAAGCATAAATCACGGGATTCAGTATTCTTGATAAAGCATTTTGTCCTATTATACAAATTGCGTTGACTTTATCTTTCCAGCTTGTTTTCTAGCCGTTGGTACTATGTACTATTTCCAAGAATGGTACGTCTTTATGCTGAGATATTTTTCCCGCTTATTTTATTCCTTATTGGGACTGACAGAAAGTTAATAGGCCATTCTATTCCTATTGCTATATTCTATTTTGAGATAATCTGTTGCAGGGCTCGAGAATTCAAATCAATAGAGCCGTTCCAAAAGAAAAAGGTGAAGACATATTTAAGAGAGATTTTTCTCTCAGCAAAAAGAAGAAGTTACAGACACAGAGAAATATTATTCATTCGCTCAAGCATCATCAGAGCAGCTCTTCACAATCTCACAACAAGAAGAAGAAAAGTTTTCCTGAAGCAAAAGCCCAGAGCAATCATCTTTCTTTCTCAAGTCTCCTGAGCATCTGCTTAGAGTTTTCAAGACTTCAGAAAGAGCTCCAGTTCTGCTTCAAGTGCTCCAGAATCTTAAGACCTGATAAAAATCAGTCTTCAGATCTCTGAGGATTTAGTTTCAGTTTATCTGAAACTCCTTCATCCTGAAGCAAAGGCTTTCCCTGGACTTTCACTGAGCCAGGGGGAGACTTTGATTCTTTAGAGAATCCACAAATCTTCTCTAATCTGTATTTAAAACAGAGAAGATAATCTAACCCTCTCAACCCCTTTGTAAAAAGAGTTTGTTCACACCTCTTCAAAAGTGAACGTTGGTGACAGGGCACCTTATCAACAACCTGTGGTTGAGCATCCTTATCAAAAGCTCAAAGGGTCTGTTTGATCTACCTGAAGAAGATCATTGGTGGCAGGGCACCTTAGCAAAAACCTGTAGTGGATTCCTACCAGGGTGGTAGAAGAGTGGAGTACCTATTAAGAGGGAACCACTATATATCCTGTGTCCATCTGGTTATCTTGCTTATTCATCTTATTCTGTGGCTGTGATAGAACTACCTAGGATTGCTAGTTGCTGTGATAGGCTTATAGTTAAACTGAAATTTCAGTTAACTCTCTCACTTGTGCACTTCACTGTGTTAGGCTCTTAGGGTTCAAGTATCAGATTATTTTATTCCGCAAATCAACTCCAAGGGAGCTGACTAGTTATTCATAAAATTTGAATACTCTATTCACCCCCCCTCTAGAGTAGTTTACAACTTATCCCCTCACTTTCAATTGGTATCAGAGGGAGGTTAGCTGTTCATACAGGCTAACACCTGAGTTAAAAGATCCTGTGATAAGTTGTTTCCTGATACCATTCACAAACACTTTCACACATGGCCCAGTCTAAGGATTATTCAAGCACCAGACCTCCTGTATGCAACTTGTCCAAGTTTGGCATATGGAAGGCCAGGATAAGACTATACATGAATTCTATTGATGAAGATATCTTTTCTTCTATCTTGACAGGACCACCTGCTAGGCCTGCTGCTGCTTCCACTTCTGCTGATCTCAATGCTGTGCCACCACCTGACTACAATGACACTTACAAGAAGGCAAAAGCAGCTGATGCTAAGGCAATGAATATCCTAGCTCAGACAATGTCTGATGAGATATTCCAGAAGCTGGCTGAATGCACCTCAGCCAAAGCTATGTGGGATTCCCTCAACCACATAGTTGCTGGCTCAGCTGATGAGAGGAAGGACAGGAGATCCAATCTCACCTCTCAGTATGAAAATTTCAAGAAGGATGATGCTGAAGACATTGACACAATGTACACAAGACTCAGTTCAATAATAAGTGAACTGAGGTCTTTGGACAAGGAGATAACTTTGTCAGAAGTAAATGACAAGATCCTGATGTGCCTTCCCATCTCTTGGGACTCAAGGATATGGCCCATCAAGGATGGAAGAAACACTGTGGAACTCTCCACAGAAGCTCTGTTGGGAAAGCTCAAGTCATATGAGCAAACTCTAAAGAGCAGAGCTGCTGCAATTGAAGTAAAAACTCCAACTTAGAGTTAATTTCTTATCCCTTCCTTTCCATCACAGCTGCTGATGACCTTACATCAGTATTGCAAGTTGATGCTGCTAAGTCCTTTGATTCTGATAAAGACTTGGAATCATTTCTTAACTCAGACTGTGAGTTCTCACTCACATCTACTCCTTTTGTTCTTCCTCCTCAAGAGATAGTGGTCCCTTATAGACCTGAGTACCTTGATGACCCCTTGGTCAAAGATACTCTTTTCTTTTCCTGTATGGCACTCCTCTTGTGCCTTGCAGAGGTGTCTATCCCTGATGTCACTGAACATCTAGAAGGAATTATAACCTCCTTCCTAGATGCAAAGTGGTATCCTGTGTAGATCTTCAGGTAATCCTATCTATTACCTGTTGTTTGTTCACCTTGGGGGGAATATTTTATTCCCACTTGGTTGTTAACCTATCTTTCTTTGCATGCAGGCACAACCATAAATGCTGCTGCTGCTGAAGACATCAACATCCCTGCTGATGCTGCTGCTGAAGAAATTGAAGATGTGCAAGATAGGGCAGACAATGCTCCCAAGATGACTGAAATGGACTCAAGCTCAGGTACTCTAAACATTGACCAATATATAGCCTTTGTGGTTGAAAATATTGCCTCTGAGTACATTGAAGGGATGGCTAATTATCATCTGGATTCCCTAGCCATCTCTCTAGAGAAAGCATCTGCCCCTGCAGATATCGTCATCTTTTCTCCACCTATCCTTACCTATCCTCTATCCATTCCTTCTATTGCAGAACTGGTCCCCAAGACAGTTCCTGAGTTGTATCCAGAATCAGAACTCTGGAAGAGGTCTCCAAATGTGGATCTTGATGCCCTTCTTAGGCAAGATGCCATTGAGGAAGCTAAAGAGAAAGAAGAAAGAGAAAAGAAAGACAAAGCTGAACTTGCTGCCAAAGATCCATCAGAACTTGACTTTGATGATTATGCTGGGAAAGACTCATCTCATTCTGATGATGATGATGATGATGATGATGATTCTGATGATTCTGACTCCACTAAGAAAAGGAAAAGAGCTGCTTCCAAGAAAAGAAAAGCTCCTGCTTCTCCTACTGCCAATCCTAACAAGGATGTTCCCTATTACATTCTGAAGGGAATAGATCCTAAGAGCAAGGAATTCCAACCATGGATGAGACTGTCAAAGAATCAGACTAAAGAGAAGAAGAGGACAAAGAGATATGACACTCCTGTTCAGAAATTCCCCCCCAGAGGTCCTCCTCCACCTCCTGGTGCTGGAGCCTCTGGAAGTCTCTCTTCTGCCCCCTCTGCAAGGTCAGCCAGTTCTAACACTTCTCAGACCTACCAAAGAAGGAGTAATCAAAGCCAGGGAGGCCAAGATGTTTCAGGACAGGGAAGAAAAAGAAATGACAATGCTCTCGTGGAACAAATAAAGGAGATAACTTTTCAGCAACCTACCTTCTCTCCTCCTCCCTCTCCTAAAAAGAAAATTTCAGAATGGAAACCTTCTCCTCCCAGGAAAGGTCCATCCTCTTCTTCAAGAAAACCTGCTGCTGCTGAGACAACTGAATCAAAAGGAAAAAGAGTGGTCCTTTCAAAGAAATCCCATAAGAAGTTCATTGAACTTGCTCCTCCAAAATCTCTATATGCTGAAACTGATCCTAAGAAGGCTGTGCAGATTCCTCTTGATTCAAGCAAACTTGCTACAGCTCTTCAAAGGAACATGGAGATTGCAGCTCATACAGATACTGATAGACCTCCCTCTCCATCAGATAAAACTGAAGCTGAAAGGATTGCCTCTATGGCAAGATTCAAAGAGTCTATTGCACTAAGCATGATGGAGAGAGCCAAATCTCAAGGACTAGATCCTACAGCTTACTCAACAATGTCAGAATTCAGAGAAAAGGAACTCAGCAGAATTCAAGTCAATCCAGAAGCCTTTGACACTGAGGAATACATGAAGCTACATCCTGCTGCAGTTCTACCAAGCTATGCTGAAAAGAAAATCATTGGTGAACATGATCTAATGCTATCCAAGAGACAAGCAGCAAACCCTAACAGAGAAATTATTTTCAAACCAGCTGCAATACCCAAAAACTCATCTGATGCTAAAACCTCTGATAAATCTGCTTGATACTTTATAGTTCTGCTGATTTATGTTTTTTTATTGCCTGTGTTTTATTTTGGTTAATATCTGTTTTTGTTGCTGTGTGCTTTAGTTTTTAGATTGGATTGGATAACATAACCCAAATAGGGGGAGATTGTTGGTACCCTAGATGTGATTTGGCTTATGTGATCCCCTTGCAGCCCTCTCTTGATCTATATAATTTATATATGATCCTGTTTAATTATTGCTTAGTCTCCCTAGGGCAGTATATGACTGACCTAGAGTTTAGGCTAGTAGTTTCTAGATGTTTTTGTGGTTAAGGCTTTTCCGTTCGACCATCGTCGAACGAGGCCTCGCGATCGTCGATCATTGGTCGACGATAGCAGGGCTATTGAATTGTTGAAGTCAAGACAATTATCGTCGACCGTTGGTCGACGATCTCAGAGCAAGCTTACTACGCTCTAAAGGTTGGTCGACGATCTGTCATCAACAGATCGACGATCGTGTTCTTGCTTCACGATTTCTGTCTCGACAGATATTTGCCTTTGCTGGTCGACTATCTGTTTGCTGGTCGACTATCTGTTTGCTGGTCGACTATCTGTTAGCTGGTCGACGATCTATTAGCTGGTCGACGATTTCTGGTCGACGATTTCTGTTCCGACAGATTCCTGCTATTAGTCGACGATCTGTTTGCAGGTCGACGATCATCGAACTCCTGTTCGACGTTTTCTGTCTGCTTTTATCTATTTGTATTTATGCTATTCCTTGGTTTATTTCCAAGTGTGTTAGCTTGTGGTTAGAAAGATTTTCTGAAGTTATTTGTTGCTAAATTTATGGCTTAAATTCAAATGAATTATTTACAAAATATGTCAAGCATAAATCACGGGATTCAGTATTCTTGATAAAGCATTTTGTCCTATTATACAAATTGCGTTGACTTTATCTTTCCAGCTTGTTTTCTAGCCGTTGGTACTATGTACTATTTCCAAGAATGGTACGTCTTTATGCTGAGATATTTTTTCCCGCTTATTTTATTCCTTATTGGGACTGACAGAAAGTTAATAGGCCATTCTATTCCTATTGCTATATTCTATTTTGAGATAATCTGTTGCAGGGCTCGAGAATTCAAATCAATAGAGCCGTTCCAAAAGAAAAAGGTGAAGACATATTTAAGAGAGATTTTTCTCTCAGCAAAAAGAAGAAGTTACAGACACAGAGAAATATTATTCATTCGCTCAAGCATCATCAGAGCAGCTCTTCACAATCTCACAACAAGAAGAAGAAAAGTTTTCCTGAAGCAAAAGCCCAGAGCAATCATCTTTCTTTCTCAAGTCTCCTGAGCATCTGCTTAGAGTTTTCAAGACTTCAGAAAGAGCTCCAGTTCTGCTTCAAGTGCTCCAGAATCTTAAGACCTGATAAAAATCAGTCTTCAGATCTCTGAGGATTTAGTTTCAGTTTATCTGAAACTCCTTCATCCTGAAGCAAAGGCTTTCCCTGGACTTTCACTGAGCCAGGGGGAGACTTTGATTCTTTAGAGAATCCACAAATCTTCTCTAATCTGTATTTAAAACAGAGAAGATAATCTAACCCTCTCAACCCCTTTGTAAAAAGAGTTTGTTCACACCTCTTCAAAAGTGAACGTTGGTGACAGGGCACCTTATCAACAACCTGTGGTTGAGCATCCTTATCAAAAGCTCAAAGGGTCTGTTTGATCTACCTGAAGAAGATCATTGGTGGCAGGGCACCTTAGCAAAAACCTGTAGTGGATTCCTACCAGGGTGGTAGAAGAGTGGAGTACCTATTAAGAGGGAACCACTATATATCCTGTGTCCATCTGGTTATCTTGCTTATTCATCTTATTCTGTGGCTGTGATAGAACTACCTAGGATTGCTAGTTGCTGTGATAGGCTTATAGTTAAACTGAAATTTCAGTTAACTCTCTCACTTGTGCACTTCACTGTGTTAGGCTCTTAGGGTTCAAGTATCAGATTATTTTATTCCGCAAATCAACTCCAAGGGAGCTGACTAGTTATTCATAAAATTTGAATACTCTATTCACCCCCCCTCTAGAGTAGTTTACAACTTATCCCCTCACTTTCAATTGGTATCAGAGGGAGGTTAGCTGTTCATACAGGCTAACACCTGAGTTAAAAGATCCTGTGATAAGTTGTTTCCTGATACCATTCACAAACACTTTCACACATGGCCCAGTCTAAGGATTATTCAAGCACCAGACCTCCTGTATGCAACTTGTCCAAGTTTGGCATATGAAAGGCCAGGATAAGACTATACATGAATTCTATTGATGAAGATATCTTTTCTTCTATCTTGACAGGACCACCTGCTAGGCCTGCTGCTGCTTCCACTTCTGCTGATCTCAATGCTGTGCCACCACCTGACTACAATGACACTTACAAGAAGGCAAAAGCAGCTGATGCTAAGGCAATGAATATCCTAGCTCAGACAATGTCTGATGAGATATTCCAGAAGCTGGCTGAATGCACCTCAGCCAAAGCTATGTGGGATTCCCTCAACCACATAGTTGCTGGCTCAGCTGATGAGAGGAAGGACAGGAGATCCAATCTCACCTCTCAGTATGAAAATTTCAAGAAGGATGATGCTGAAGACATTGACACAATGTACACAAGACTCAGTTCAATAATAAGTGAACTGAGGTCTTTGGACAAGGAGATAACTTTGTCAGAAGTAAATGACAAGATCCTGATGTGCCTTCCCATCTCTTGGGACTCAAGGATATGGCCCATCAAGGATGGAAGAAACACTGTGGAACTCTCCACAGAAGCTCTGTTGGGAAAGCTCAAGTCATATGAGCAAACTCTAAAGAGCAGAGCTGCTGCAATTGAAGTAAAAACTCCAACTTAGAGTTAATTTCTTATCCCTTCCTTTCCATCACAGCTGCTGATGACCTTACATCAGTATTGCAAGTTGATGCTGCTAAGTCCTTTGATTCTGATAAAGACTTGGAATCATTTCTTAACTCAGACTGTGAGTTCTCACTCACATCTACTCCTTTTGTTCTTCCTCCTCAAGAGATAGTGGTCCCTTATAGACCTGAGTACCTTGATGACCCCTTGGTCAAAGATACTCTTTTCTTTTCCTGTATGGCACTCCTCTTGTGCCTTGCAGAGGTGTCTATCCCTGATGTCACTGAACATCTAGAAGGAATTATAACCTCCTTCCTAGATGCAAAGTGGTATCCTGTGTAGATCTTCAGGTAATCCTATCTATTACCTGTTGTTTGTTCACCTTGGGGGGAATATTTTATTCCCACTTGGTTGTTAACCTATCTTTCTTTGCATGCAGGCACAACCATAAATGCTGCTGCTGCTGAAGACATCAACATCCCTGCTGATGCTGCTGCTGAAGAAATTGAAGATGTGCAAGATAGGGCAGACAATGCTCCCAAGATGACTGAAATGGACTCAAGCTCAGGTACTCTAAACATTGACCAATATATAGCCTTTGTGGTTGAAAATATTGCCTCTGAGTACATTGAAGGGATGGCTAATTATCATCTGGATTCCCTAGCCATCTCTCTAGAGAAAGCATCTGCCCCTGCAGATATCGTCATCTTTTCTCCACCTATCCTTACCTATCCTCTATCCATTCCTTCTATTGCAGAACTGGTCCCCAAGACAGTTCCTGAGTTGTATCCAGAATCAGAACTCTGGAAGAGGTCTCCAAATGTGGATCTTGATGCCCTTCTTAGGCAAGATGCCATTGAGGAAGCTAAAGAGAAAGAAGAAAGAGAAAAGAAAGACAAAGCTGAACTTGCTGCCAAAGATCCATCAGAACTTGACTTTGATGATTATGCTGGGAAAGACTCATCTCATTCTGATGATGATGATGATGATGATGATGATTCTGATGATTCTGACTCCACTAAGAAAAGGAAAAGAGCTGCTTCCAAGAAAAGAAAAGCTCCTGCTTCTCCTACTGCCAATCCTAACAAGGATGTTCCCTATTACATTCTGAAGGGAATAGATCCTAAGAGCAAGGAATTCCAACCATGGATGAGACTGTCAAAGAATCAGACTAAAGAGAAGAAGAGGACAAAGAGATATGACACTCCTGTTCAGAAATTCCCCCCAGAGGTCCTCCTCCACCTCCTGGTGCTGGAGCCTCTGGAAGTCTCTCTTCTGCCCCCTCTGCAAGGTCAGCCAGTTCTAACACTTCTCAGACCTACCAAAGAAGGAGTAATCAAAGCCAGGGAGGCCAAGATGTTTCAGGACAGGGAAGAAAAAGAAATGACAATGCTCTCGTGGAACAAATAAAGGAGATAACTTTTCAGCAACCTACCTTCTCTCCTCCTCCCTCTCCTAAAAAGAAAATTTCAGAATGGAAACCTTCTCCTCCCAGGAAAGGTCCATCCTCTTCTTCAAGAAAACCTGCTGCTGCTGAGACAACTGAATCAAAAGGAAAAAGAGTGGTCCTTTCAAAGAAATCCCATAAGAAGTTCATTGAACTTGCTCCTCCAAAATCTCTATATGCTGAAACTGATCCTAAGAAGGCTGTGCAGATTCCTCTTGATTCAAGCAAACTTGCTACAGCTCTTCAAAGGAACATGGAGATTGCAGCTCATACAGATACTGATAGACCTCCCTCTCCATCAGATAAAACTGAAGCTGAAAGGATTGCCTCTATGGCAAGATTCAAAGAGTCTATTGCACTAAGCATGATGGAGAGAGCCAAATCTCAAGGACTAGATCCTACAGCTTACTCAACAATGTCAGAATTCAGAGAAAAGGAACTCAGCAGAATTCAAGTCAATCCAGAAGCCTTTGACACTGAGGAATACATGAAGCTACATCCTGCTGCAGTTCTACCAAGCTATGCTGAAAAGAAAATCATTGGTGAACATGATCTAATGCTATCCAAGAGACAAGCAGCAAACCCTAACAGAGAAATTATTTTCAAACCAGCTGCAATACCCAAAAACTCATCTGATGCTAAAACCTCTGATAAATCTGCTTGATACTTTATAGTTCTGCTGATTTATGTTTTTTTTATTGCCTGTGTTTTATTTTGGTTAATATCTGTTTTTGTTGCTGTGTGCTTTAGTTTTTAGATTGGATTGGATAACATAACCCAAATAGGGGGAGATTGTTGGTACCCTAGATGTGATTTGGCTTATGTGATCCCCTTGCAGCCCTCTCTTGATCTATATAATTTATATATGATCCTGTTTAATTATTGCTTAGTCTCCCTAGGGCAGTATATGACTGACCTAGAGTTTAGGCTAGTAGTTTCTAGATGTTTTTGTGGTTAAGGCTTTTCCGTTCGACCATCGTCGAACGAGGCCTCGCGATCGTCGATCATTGGTCGACGATAGCAGGGCTATTGAATCGTTGAAGTCAAGACAATTATCGTCGACCGTTGGTCGACGATCTCAGAGCAAGCTTACTACGCTCTGAAGGTTGGTCGACGATCTGTCATCAACAGATCGACGATCGTGTTCTTGCTTCACGATTTCTGTCTCGACAGATATTTGCCTTTGCTGGTCGACTATCTGTTTGCTGGTCGACTATCTGTTTGCTGGTCGACTATCTGTTAGCTGGTCGACGATCTATTAGCTGGTCGACGATTTCTGGTCGACGATTTCTGTTCCGACAGATTCCTGCTATTAGTCGACGATCTGTTTGCAGGTCGACGATCATCGAACTCCTGTTCGACGTTTTCTGTCTGCTTTTATCTATTTGTATTTATGCTATTCCTTGGTTTATTTCCAAGTGTGTTAGCTTGTGGTTAGAAAGATTTTCTGAAGTTATTTGTTGCTAAATTTATGGCTTAAATTCAAATGAATTATTTACAAAATATGTCAAGCATAAATCACGGGATTCAGTATTCTTGATAAAGCATTTTGTCCTATTATACAAATTGCGTTGACTTTATCTTTCCAGCTTGTTTTCTAGCCGTTGGTACTATGTACTATTTCCAAGAATGGTACGTCTTTATGCTGAGATATTTTTCCCGCTTATTTTATTCCTTATTGGGACTGACAGAAAGTTAATAGGCCATTCTATTCCTATTGCTATATTCTATTTTGAGATAATCTGTTGCAGGGCTCGAGAATTCAAATCAATAGAGCCGTTCCAAAAGAAAAAGGTGAAGACATATTTAAGAGAGATTTTTCTCTCAGCAAAAAGAAGAAGTTACAGACACAGAGAAATATTATTCATTCGCTCAAGCATCATCAGAGCAGCTCTTCACAATCTCACAACAAGAAGAAGAAAAGTTTTCCTGAAGCAAAAGCCCAGAGCAATCATCTTTCTTTCTCAAGTCTCCTGAGCATCTGCTTAGAGTTTTCAAGACTTCAGAAAGAGCTCCAGTTCTGCTTCAAGTGCTCCAGAATCTTAAGACCTGATAAAAATCAGTCTTCAGATCTCTGAGGATTTAGTTTCAGTTTATCTGAAACTCCTTCATCCTGAAGCAAAGGCTTTCCCTGGACTTTCACTGAGCCAGGGGAGACTTTGATTCTTTAGAGAATCCACAAATCTTCTCTAATCTGTATTTAAAACAGAGAAGATAATCTAACCCTCTCAACCCCTTTGTAAAAAGAGTTTGTTCACACCTCTTCAAAAGTGAACGTTGGTGACAGGGCACCTTATCAACAACCTGTGGTTGAGCATCCTTATCAAAAGCTCAAAGGGTCTGTTTGATCTACCTGAAGAAGATCATTGGTGGCAGGGCACCTTAGCAAAAACCTGTAGTGGATTCCTACCAGGGTGGTAGAAGAGTGGAGTACCTATTAAGAGGGAACCACTATATATCCTGTGTCCATCTGGTTATCTTGCTTATTCATCTTATTCTGTGGCTGTGATAGAACTACCTAGGATTGCTAGTTGCTGTGATAGGCTTATAGTTAAACTGAAATTTCAGTTAACTCTCTCACTTGTGCACTTCACTGTGTTAGGCTCTTAGGGTTCAAGTATCAGATTATTTTATTCCGCAAATCAACTCCAAGGGAGCTGACTAGTTATTCATAAAATTTGAATACTCTATTCACCCCCCCTCTAGAGTAGTTTACAACTTATCCCCTCACTTTCAATATTTATACCCCACCCTCTGGCAACTAGGCGACTTCCTCGAGAAACTCGCACGGGCTGGGCGAGTATCTCGCCTAGTCGCCTACCTGGCGAGTATGCTAAGGGAGCTCGCCATACTCGCCAGGCCTTCTGCTGCTTGACGCGCCGACTCCTGATCTCTGTCTTGACTTGTTGACCTTGACTTCTGCTGACTTGGCTGTGGTAAGACCAATACTCGACAAATACGGGTTGTACACCGTGCTATATAGGATATAAATTCGAGGGTAAGGCATTATGTGACCTAAGGGCAAGTATCAATCTAATGTCGCTATCGATTTATAGAAAGTTGGGCTTAGGAGAGATTTCCAAGACTTCCATTACCTTGCAGTTGGCCGATTGGACCCTTGCATTTCCAAAAGGGATTATTGAAGACGTTTTAGTTAAGGTAGATAAGTTTATTTTTCCGGCGGACTTTATTGTCTTAAATATGTAGGAGGATAGATAGGTTCCCATTATTGTAGGGAGACCATTCCTAGCTAATGGTAGGACGTTGATAGATATTAATAAAAGAGAGAGTTTACTATGAGAGTAAATAACGAGCAACTTACATTTAATGTACTCAAGGCGCTGAAATTTCCCCACCGAGAGGAAGACGACATGAAGGTCGTCAAACATATATCTATATGTGATTATTAGCCCGGTTCTTTATCTGAAGAACAAGATGTATTCTTGACTCGTTTATTGACTGAAGATGATTTATCTGGGGAGGAGGAGGAAGTTCAAGAATGCTTACAAGCATTTGAGAAACAAACTGTGTGGTTACGTAAGCCAGAACCATTAGAGATGCCCGAGAAATCTTTGTCGGTAAAACCTTCAATTGTTGATCCACCATCGCTAGGGTTAAAATCTCTACCCGACAATCTCACTTATGCATATTTAGGAGATATTAACACATTGTGTAGCACCTCCCTTATAATGACCATATAATATGTAACACCCCGAAACTCAAAAGAGGGATGGGTGATGTTTTAAGCCCAGTTTGGATTTTGGAGCAGGTGTCACGGGGGTGACACGGGCGTGACACGGGCGTGTCACGGGCGTGACACAGGCGTGTTCGGCCTCGGGTCGTGCGGTCGATGCTTTGGCGGTCGACGCTAGTCGAGTTGTAGAACACGGCCTAGGACACGGGCGTGTCCCAGGCCGTGTCACTCCAGGGATTCTGCAAGTGTGGCACACGGGCCGTGACACGGGCACAAACATGGCCGTGTCAAATTTGACACGGGTGTGTCGGATGCCGTGTCACAAGGCCGTGTACCTCTCTGACTGCGAAACGTTGGTCGATTGCACACGGGGGGGGGGGGGGGCGTGACACGGGTCCCGACACGGGCGTGTCGCAGGTGACACGGGCGTGTGGAGGGCGTGTCAAAGGCTGTGTGCTGGTTTTTCGACTCGATCGAGACGGTGAATGGGTGACACGGCCAGACACACGGCCGTGTTGCAACCCGTGTTCGGCGCAGATTTTGTATTTTTGAGGTCTAATCGTGGCCGTTCGTTTCCTTGGCATTGGATCCGACGGTGGGGGGCTGCTCCTGGGTGGTTTTAGCCGGGAATAGGATTTTGAAACCCTTATTTCACTTGGGTACTCTCTCTCTAAAATCTAGAGGAAAGGGAGAGCTTGGAGGAGGAAGAAGGAGGTCAACTCCGGCGGCCGGTGGAGATTCGGAGCTCCAAATCGCGAGCCGTCTTCGGATCCGCAGAGGCAAGGAGATTGCGGTGCTTTTCATCCGCATAGATTTTCATGGCGCCGCGGAAGAACGCAAGGGTAACGATTTCTCATCCTTGGGCATGTGAAGCCCTTTTTCCCTTTGCATAGGAAGCCCTCTCTCGCGAGTGAGCGAAGAGTTGGAGCGTTCCTTGGGGTAGATATGTAAAGTCCCCCTTGTGTAGAGTCCGTATGCGAAAACGGACATAGGCATTGTGTGTGAAGCCTATCCGGACAAGTAGAGCCGGATCGGTGATGTTGCATTACATATGAACCGGGGAAGACTCCGGGTGTTTGGGTATTTTCGGGTTTTCTACGTGGTAGATTGCATCAGGGAGCCTTGGAGATTAACTCCAAGGTGCACCCGGAAAACTGGGCAAAAGCGGGTTTTGCCAACACGATGGCCGGGGAGCCAACGTGAACATAACCGGGTTATGTGATTATTGTGGTGGAAACGGGACTCGGTGAGTCTTGGCCTGCGTATATGGCTTAAATTGTCGTTGCGGTATGAGCACGGGTCAGGCGGAACCGTACCCGGTCTATGTCGTTCGGTAGGACCGTTGGCATGGATGAGGGTCTTCGACGGTCTATGGCTTAAATTGCCGTGACCAAGGCCAATAAGACAAAATGCTCATATGGATGACCGTCCAAGAGGCGGTGGTGGATTGGGAACGTCTATGGCTTGAATTGACGTGACGTTGGCCGGTTCGCCGAGAATGTGCCCTGAGTGCACGGGGTGTGTGGCCGTGCGAGCCTACGCCTGTGGTGAAGTGCAAATACTTTATATAAGTGCCTATGCTAATAAAGTGCAGGGAAAGAGCATCGCCGCCCCGAATGTGGGGGCGGGATCGTTATAATTTGGTCAGCATTGCTGACCGTTGCTTTTGTTTGCCACCGGGCGGTGGTTTATTGCTTGCAGGTGCTGCGGAGCCGAGCGGAAAATAGCGGGCTAAAGCCCAAGTTGCTGCGCCGGCCCACGAAGGCCAAATTTTGAGTGTTTTTATTGTATTCAAGTGTGACCGGCCTGCGAGCCGAAGTATGAAAACACTTCTTTTGTTAAGTGAACAGTGTAAGGCCTTAAGGCCATTTCTCTTTTGGTGTATGTATACATTCCTGAGTTTGTAGTGGACATTCATGCTGTTGTGGCTGAGTTCTTATTTCTTTTGCAACCTAATAAATTGCTTCCGCTAGGTGTTGTGTAGGACGACATGATTGGTTGAATGGTTTCAACGCGTAACCAACCGGTCTGTCCGTAGTATATGACGTCGGGCCCCGGCCGGACCTACTGCTATATGCTATGCGACGGATAGGGGTGTTACAAATTGGTATCAGACTTCTGGTTTCGGTCAAGCTTAAATGAATTCGTGGGCGAATTCACTTTAAGGGGTGGTGAGCACATGTGTGTGCGTCATCGTTATAACAAGAAAAGAATCCATGAATGTCCACTTAGGAATGAAAATACACATGTTTGAGGAACCTGCGTGTTCCTATTATTGCTGTTTGCTGTAGTGTTTGTCGCTTATCAGTGTTTTTGCACGATTATAGGTGACCAGAAGTGGTGCTGGGCCGTCTGAACAGCCAGGTTCTGAGGCGAGCAGTGTGCCAAGCGATGCGCCTGCAACACCTTTGTCTGCTGAGACCATTAGGTTGGTGGCAGAAGCGGTCATGGCAATGATCAATGCGCAGCCTACAAGGCAGGTGCAGCAGCCTGCTCCTGCTGTGGAGCAAGTACCGCTTCAGACGGCAGAGCAAAGGAGGGTTGAGCAAGTAGTTTTGGAGCCAGAGTTGCCTCAAAGAGCAACTAAAAGACAACTGAAGCACGTGATGGGCTTTCATCCACCGGTATTCACGGGGGCAGAAATCCCGACCCAAGCACAGGATTGGCTCTCAAGGGTCAACAGGGTGATGACTGTGACGGAAACGGAAGAGTGGCAGAAGACCACTATAGCGACGTTCCTTTTGGATGAGGATGCAAGACTATGGTGGGAAGGCCTAGAGCTACATCAGTTGCGGGGAAGGCCGTTGGCCGAAGTTTCGATGGAGGAGTTTGCGAGACTATTCATGGCTCGATACCTCCCATCGGCGCAGAGAATTGCGCTAGAAAGCGAATTTCAGAAGTTGGTGCAAGGGGATTGTACCGTTGATGAGTACCTCCACGAGTTTACTCGGTTGGGGAGATATGCCGGCGCTACCTTCGCAGACGAGGAGCGCAAGACGAGCCGCTTCTATGAAGGGCTAAGAGATGATTTAAGGTTGCTACTGTCGGGGCCCAAGGCGCAGGGTTTTATGACCCTGGTCAATTCGGCCCGGTCCTTGGAGAAGGACATGAAGAATGTCCAAGCGAAAAAGGAATCCGGTAGTAAGAAAGCGGAGTTCAAGGCACCGACTATGTCAAAGTCGGGCTACCGCAGATTCTATAAGAAAGCTAAGACGTCGGGTCCAGCTTCTTCAGGTGCCTCGGGGGCAACTACCAATCGAACCCCGGGCGCTTGTTTCACGTGTGGAAAGACGGGGCACTTTGCCCGCGATTGCTGGAGCGGACGCCCAAAGTCCGAGAGAAAGCAAGGAGCTACTTACGAAGAGAAGGGCAAGGCGGTGGAGTCAACCGCGTCCCACTATGCTCCGACTCAGCCTAGAGTCTATAACTTGGGCCAGCAGGAGGCCATCAAACAAGCTGACGTGGTGACAGGTACGAGTTAATTTACAGCAAGTTAACTTTATATACTGTTGTCTATTACTTGTTAGCCTAATATTGTTTGTATAGGCTTTGTTGTGATTAGTGATAGTCCGGCACGGGCACTGTTCGATACGGGAGCTTCACACTCCTTCTTGTCCGAAAGCTTTATATCGCGCATCGGAGTCCCTTCTTCGATGGCGAAGGACAAGTTGGATGTGCTACTACCGAATGGGTGCTCGATGCGTGCGGACAGAGTGTGCGCCGTGAAGGTTCACATAGGGAGCCAAGAGTTCGACTTGCTAGCGTCATTACTGCCGTTAGTAGAGTTCGACGTTATATTTGGAATGGATTGGCTGTCAGAGCAGAAGGCTTGGATCGACTGCGACCGAAAGGAGGTCAAGCTGGGTGTAGGGCGGGAGACTACATTCGAGGGACTCAAGGGGCTGAGCAAGATGCTGATGTCTGCTCTTCAGGTGGTAAAGGCAGTTCGTGCTGGTGCAGAGCTATTCTTCGCAATAGTTGGGGCGGTGGAGCCAAAGTCCACGTTGGATAGCATCCCGGTTGTTTGTGAATACCCCGATGTGTTCCCAGATAGTCTTCCCGGAGCCCCACCGCAGCGGGAGATTGATTTCACCATCGAGCTCGTATCGGGGGCCAAACCGGTGTCACGTGCTCCGTATAGGTTGGCGCCTAAGGAGATGGCGGAGTTGAAAGTTCAGCTAGAGGAGCTGATGGAGCAAGGTTATGTGCGTCCAAGCTCGTCGCCTTGGAGCGCACCGGTCCTCTTCGTTAAGAAGAAGGATGGTAGTATGCGGTTGTGCATCGACTACAGGGAGTTGAACAAGCTGACGGAGAAGAATAAGTACCCGATCCCGAGGATTGATGATCTCTTTGATCAGTTAGTCGGATCGTCGATATACTCCAAGTTGGACTTGAAGTCGGGGTACTATCAGCTGAGGATCAGGGAGTGTGATATCCCGAAGACGGCGTTCAGTACGAGGTATGGGCATTTCGAGTTCACGGTCATGCCGTTTGGACTGACGAATGCGCCGTCGGTATTTATGGATCTGATGAACAGGACGTTCAGAGATTACCTGGACCGCTTTGTGATCGTCTTTATTGATGATATTCTAGTGTACTCGCAGTGCGAGGAAGACCACTTCAAGCACTTGTACCTGGTGTTGGAGACTCTGAGAAGGAATGAGTTATACGCAAAGTTCTCCAAGTGCGAGTTCTAGCTACCCTCGGTAGCGTTCCTTGGTCATATAGTGAGTGGGGAAGGTATAGCGGTGGATCCGGCGAAGATTGTTACGATACGGGAGTGGCCTGCGTTGTCTTCTGTCACGGAAGTCCGTAGTTTTCTCGGGTTTGCCGGATATTATATGCGCTTCGTAGAGAACTTCTCGCGGATAGCGCTACCTCTCACGAAGTTGACAAGGAAAGATCAGAGATTCTTGTGGATGCAGGAGTGCGTGCAAGCGTTTGAGGAGCTGAAGAGACGGTTGACCACGATGCCAGTGCTTAGTTCGCCGAGTGGGACCGAGTGCTTTGAGGTGTATAGCGACGCTTCAGGTAGTGGTTTGGGCTGCATGTTGTTGTAGCATGGAAGTGTGATTGCGTATGGATTGCGTCAGCTGAAAGTGCATGAAAGGAACTATCCGGTCCACGACTTGGAGTTGGCGGCCGTGATATTTGCACTTAAGCTGTGGAGGCACTACCTATACGGCATAAGGGTCGATATATACACCGATCACAAGAGCTTAAAATACTTGTTGGATCAAAAGGACCTTAATATGAGGCAGAGGAGGTGGATGGAGTTCCTGGGGGACTACACCTTCAAAATACATTATGTACCCGGGAAAGGCAACGCAGTTGCGGATGCGCTGAGCCGCAGGGCTCCCGCCCAAGCCAACTGGTTGTTGGTGCATGATGAGCGGCTAGTATGGGAGTTGGAGGAGCTTGAGATCTGTTGCGTTGACAAGCAGACGAGTGCCAAAGCAATGTTAAACTGGACAGAGGTGCAGTATGACCTGGCTGACCGGGTTCGGCAGGCATTGGAGTTAGATGACTCCATGAAGGAGCTTATGGAGGCCGCTCTGGATGGGTCAAATTCCCAGTTCTCGGTGGAAGATAGTTTATTAAGGAAGGATCATCGGTTGTGCGTCCCAAGTGGGAGTAACTCCGGGCGGAGTTGATGTACGAGGCTCATCATACCAAGTACTCAATCCACCCAGGGAGCACGAAGATGTATCGTGATCTCAAAAAGTTGTTTTGGTGGTCGGGGCTCAAGAAAGATGTGGCATTGTACGTGGCTAAATGCCAAACGTGCGCCTTGGTGAAGGCGGAATGCCAAAAGTCGGGAGGATTTCTGAAGTCCTTGCCTATACCGGAGTGGAAATTCGACGATATATCTATGGACTTTGTGCACGGGTTGCCAAGGTCGCAGAAGGGGAACGACGCCATCTGGGTGATCGTAGATCGGCTAACCAAGGTGTCGCATTTCATTCCGCATAGGAAGGATGACTCGGTGGAGAAGCTGGCGAAGCTATACGTGGACAATATTGTTAGGCTGCATGGTGTGCCCCGTAGCATTGTGAGTGATCGCGATGGGCGGTTCACGCCAAATGATTGGAGGTTGGTGCAGCAGATGCTGGGAACAAAGTTAAAGTTCAGTACAGCTTTCCATCCACAGACGGATGGGCAGACCGAGAGGGTCAATAGAATGATGGAGGACATGCTACGCATGTGTGTTTTGGATTTCGGTAAGCATTGGGAAGACCACTTGTATTTGGTGGAGTTCACGTACAATAACAACTACCAAGCAAGTATACAAATGATGCCCTTCGAGGCCCTGTATGGTAGGAAGTGTCGTACGCCGTTATCGTGGCTTGAAACGGGTGAGGCAAGGTTGTACAAGAAGCAGGAGGTGGAGAGTGCTACCTCGTTAGTGCGGATCATTCGGGAGCGCTTGTTGATCGCTCAGGACCGGCAGGCGAAGTATTACAATGCCAAGCACCGGAACGTGGAGTTCGCGGTAGGCGATTGGGTATATCTGAAAGTGAAGCTGTTCAAGGGTGTTTCGCGGGTGAGACGCTTGAAGAAGCTGAGCCCAAGATACCTTGGACCCTTTGAGATCCTGGAGCGAGTCGGCGAAGCTGCTTACCGTTTGAAGCTATCGGTGGAGTTGAGTGGACTATACGATGTGTTCCACATTTCTGTGTTGCGGAAGGCGGTGCAAGAGCCTTTGCAGGTGATCGCGGTGATCAAGTGCCGGTGGATGAAGGGTTGACGACTAGGGTCAGGCCCACTCGTATTGAAGATGTTGAGGTCAAGAGACTCCGTAACAAGGAGATCTGGATGGTTAAGGTTCAGTGGGATAATTGCGGGCGAGAGGAGCTCTCTTGGGAACGGGAGCAGACTATACTGGAGGAGTACCCGGAATTGTTCCGCTCAGGTACTGATTTACGTTAAGTCCTGTTTACTTTCCTTTAGTAATTTCGTGGACGAAATTCTTTTAAGGGGGAGAGAGTTGTAACACCCCGAAACTCAAAAGAGGGACGGGTGATGTTTTAAGCCCAGTTTGGATTTTGGAGCAGGTGTCACGGGCGTGACACGGGCGTGTCACGGGCGTGACACGGGCGTGACACGGGCGTGTCACGGGCATGACACGGGGGTGTCACGGGCGTGACACGGGCATGTCACGGGCGTGACACAGGCGTGTTCGGCCTCGGGTCGTGCAGTCGACGCTTTGGCGGTCGACGCTAGTCGAGTTGTAGAACACGGCCTAGGACACGGGCGTGTCCCACGCCGTGTCACTCCAGGGATTCTGCAAGTGTGGCACACGGGCCGTGACACGGGCACAAACACGGCCGTGTCAAATTTGACACGGGCGTGTCGGATGCCGTGTCACAAGGCCGTGTACCTCTCTGACTGCGAAACGTTGGTCGATTGCACACGGGGGGCGTGACACGGGTCCCGACACGGGCGTGTCGCAGGTGACACCGGCGTGTCGGAGGGCGTGTCAAAGGCCGTGTGCTGGTTTTTCGACTCGATCGAGACGGCGAATGGGTGACACGGCCAGGCACACGGCCGTGTTGCAACCCGTGTTCGACGCAGATTTTGTATTTTTGAGGTCTAATCGTGGCCGTTCGTTTCCTTGGCATTGGATCCGACGGTGGGGGGCTGCTCCAGGGTGGTTTTAGCCGGGAATAGGGTTTTGAAACCCTTATTTCACTTGGGTACTCTCTCTCTAAAATCTAGAGAGAAGGGAGAGCTTGGAGGAGGAAGAAGGAGGTCAACTCCGGCGGCCGGTGGAGATTCAGAGCTCCAAATCGCGAGCCGTCTTCGGATCCGCGGAGGCAAGGAGATTGCGGTGCTTTTCATCCGCATAGATTTTCATGGCGCCGCGGAAGAACGCAAGGGTAACGATTTCTCATCCTTGGGCATGTGAAGCCCTTTTTCCCTTTGCATAGGAAGCCCTCTCTCGCGAGTGAGCGAAGAGTTGGAGCGTTCCTTGCGGTAGATATGTAAAGTCCCCCTAGTGTAGAGTCCGTATGCGAAAACGGACATAGGCATTGTGTGTGAAGCCTATCCGGACAAGTAGAGCCGGATCGGTGATGTTGTATTGCATATGAACCGGGGAAGACTCAGGGTGTTTGGGTGTTTTCGGGTTTTCTACGTGGTAGATTGCATCAGGGAGCCTTGGAGATTAACTCCAAGGTGCACCCGGAAAACTGGGCAAAAGCGGGTTTTGCCAACACGATAGCCAGGGAGCCAACGTGAACATAACCGGGTTATGTTATTATTGTGGTGGAAACGGGACTCGGTGAGTCTTGGCCTGCGCATATGGCTTAAATTGTCGTTGCGGTATGAGCACGGGTCAGGCGGAACCGTACCCGGTCTATGTCGTTCGGTAGGACCGTTGGCATGGATGAGGGTCTTCGGCGGTCTATGGCTTAAATTACCGTGACCAAGGCCAATAAGACAAAATGCTCATATGGATGACCGTCCAAGAGGCGGTGGTGGATCGGGAACGTCTATGGCTTGAATTGACGTGACGTTGGCCGGTTCACCGAGAATGTGCCCTGAGTGCACGGGGTGTGTGGCCGTGCGAGCCTACGCCTGTGGTGAAGTGCAAATACTTTATATAAGTGCCTATGCTAATAAAGTGCAGGGAAAGAGCATCGCCGCCCCGAATGTGGGGGCAGGATCGTTATAATTTGGTCAGCATTGCTGACCGTTGCTTTTGTTTGCCACCGGGCGGTGGTTTATTACTTGCAGGTGCTGCGGAGCCGAGCGGAAAATAGCGGGCTAAAGCCCAAGTTGCTGCGCCGGCCCACGAAGGCCAAATTTTGAGTGTTTTTATTGTATTCAAGTGTGACCGGCCTGCGAGCCGAAGTATGAAAACACTTCTTTTGTTAAGTGAACAGTGTAAGGCCTTAAGGCCATTTCTCTTTTGGTGTATGTATACATTCCTGAGTTTGTAGTGGACATTCATGCTGTTGTGGCTGGGTTCTTATTTCTTTTGCAACCTAATAAATTGCTTCCGCTAGGTGTTGTGTAGGACGACATGATTGGTTGAATGGTTTCAATGCGTAACCAACCGGTCTGTCCGTAGTATATGGCGTCGGGCCCCGGCCGGACCTACTGCTATATGCTATGCGATGGATATGGGTGTTACATAATATGGGTCCGGCCGGAGACCCATAACATATAGATATCACAGCTTTAGCATTAAAAGTGATATAAAAGAACTACGTATCTCAAAACTCAGAACACAAATAACAGAAACCCACAAACACTAGAAGTTATCCACGATCACAGGAGTATCAAAATGGCCTTAAGGCCTTATAACAAACATGAGTCCAAAAATTGAAACATGAGTCCTGCCAGGACGGTAAATTAGGCGTTTGGTGGGAGGCAACCCATCGTCTATTAGATATATTTTTTTATTTAAATAGTGTAAAAATAATATTAATAATACTAATAATAATAACTCGTCATTTTTGTGTCCTTTATCATCGTTTGATCCAGAGGAAATTGTAGAGTGATTGGATTTTTATTTTTAATTCGGATGTTGCAACCTGGAAAAAAGAGGGTTGTGACTTCTCTTTTTCTGTTTGGATTGAAGAGAATAATCGGAGCCATGGTCCGGTTCAGTTCAATTAAACTGGCACCAATTTAACCCGGTTTCGTTTGTTGCAACGCGCGTAAAAGGAGGTTATGACTTTCTTTTACTGACTTCTTTTCATGCCCCCTGCGGTTCTGCTGAACCGGGCTACCGCTGCTTGATTCAAGCCGGTCTAGCACTGCTATATATATTTATGCATGATTCAAACCGGTTCACCCCCATTTAGAATTCTCGACTTTCTCATCTTGCCCTAAGCGTCCCGCGGGAGTCGGAGGGGTGCGGCTTTCTGATGATCTTCATCAACCCGCCGACGACATCACTGGCGGCATCGCGAGCGGCGATCGGTGCTCGAAGGCGGTGGGCGATTTCAACGTCCAAGGGAAGCCTGGCTTCCAGCGATAGCGCGAGGCGGAAGTCGGAGTGTTACGACTTTCCTGTGATTTTCATCAACCCTCCGGCGACATAAGATCGGTGTCAACAACTTCTGAAGGTATAGTACTGAACCCTAAGTATAGTAAAAAAGTGTCTTGTTTTGTTTTGCTTTAGTTATTGGTTTCAGATTTGGTAGATTAGGACATGGCTTCGAGGAAAAAGGGAAAGGGGAAGGAGATTGCCTGCAAACATGTGAAATTTCTGAGTGAGGAAACTTCTCAAAGATTCCATTCCCTTCAATATGTACCACCTATCTATGAACGAGGTTTCAAAATGGAAAAAAGAGGCTGGAGTGTAGCGTACGTGGTTCAAATTAAGGCCATGCAATGAGAGACATTTTGTCATCCGAGAACGGAAGTGATTTTGCCTTGGGTGTATGAATTTGATGTCAATGCACCAATCACAGAGGGGGAGAAAGTTTTTGTGCGAGGGAAGCAAGTGGATTTCTCTGCTGCAACTATTAACACGTTCTTTGATCTAGATGATAGCATTGTTCCTAATCATGCCTCGATTCTATCAACCATACCTAAGGCGGAGCTAACCGCAGTTGTTTGTAGTACGCTAGGACCGGACTGGGTGAACACAAATGAGAATGCTCTGAAATCAACATGTTTATCAAGAGAAGCAAAGGTTTGGCTTCATTTTGTTAACACAAGTCTGTTGCCCACACATCATCTAAACAACATTCAGCTGGATAGAATTGCACTGATCTACTGCATCATGAAAGGCATGAAGATAAATGTGGGAAAGATTATCTCCCGACTCATCTGGAAAAAGGTAAACGATAAGAAAATGAAACATCTTTGGTTCCCCACCACTATCATCGAGCTATGTCACACGAAAGGAGTGGAACAGGGAGATGGTGACCTGGTAACTCAAGTGGACCGCAACATTAAGGAAACAACAGTAAACTTAAATATCAAAGTGGTTATCGAGCATCCTCAGAAGCAGAACAGGTTGAAGTCTTTGGGTGCTGACCAAATCGCAAAGCCCTCGGCAGCCGACCAATATTCATTGACATTCCGGTGGCTGATGTTGTAGCGGATCCCGATGCCATGAGAGAGCAGATTGAGTACATGAAAGCATATCAATGCTGCCAATTTATCTACTTCAAATCAAGACTGGACTACATGTGTGAAAATCAAGGCGCAGATTCTTGTGACGGAGCTCATTTATGAGTTGCAGACCCAGTTTGATAAAGAAGCACACCTCTTGAATTCTGATTGGTCAAAGGTTGATCCGACGATGACGACGGCTGCAGAAATGGAGGATGAGGATGATGAAGATGAGGAGGAGGATGAGGACGATGAGGACAACGAGGGGGATGAGTAGTGTTTTCTCCTAGCTCGCGCCTGTATATATGTATATATATATATATATATATGGTCTCTTATTTGGATAGTTTGTTACTCTACACTGAACTCGTATAACATGACAGTACATTTTGGTGGTGATAGGTTTATCCTTTTGGACATTTTATTTTTTGTGATATGATATCTTGTTTAGTATATACTCTGTGTTATTATGTGATGATATTTTGGAACTTCATTTTTATCATGGTTTATCATTACTAAATTTATGGTGCCTTGAATTCTGGTTTATGCTAAGATACTATCCAAAGTCTGCTAGGGTGTGTAAAGATATTTTGTGTTGTAATGATTTTATATAATGCATTATTAGCACTTTGAATTGAAATACTTATGAATGTTATTAGGACTGATTTAGGGCAACATGCCTTTGATTTACCCTTCTGAATTGGTATTATATTTGGTTACCTCTGATGATACACATGCAGTTTGATAAAATTAACCCTCCTCCCCTAACCTTTATATGTCCAAGATATTAGTTTTACATGGCACGACTTATGGATAGGAGTGTTGATGGACATTCTACATTAGACTGAATTGGGTACATCATTGAGACAGTAATAAACAACCATGCGGACACTTCAATCTTCAGGAGAGTATTTAAATTTCAAGTCTCGATTTTTGTCCTTATTTTGGCCCTTTCCTTTATATGATGATTCGTAAAAGCATTTTAAATAAAATTTCTTGGGTATTGAAGTCTCTTTGCTAAGGGACTAGTAAAGGTCAAAAGTATGGAGGTGAGGTATAACCCCCACTAAATAGGTGAGGAGTGAACTTTTATAACAATAGTGTTTGATCATACTTCTTGATATAATTAACGAATAAGTTATTCAATACTATTTGATGATTAGTGTTTGTAGAATATTCATTCTTAATGGTTCATATTTTCTATTTGACGTTAGTGAGATGGGTAAAAGCTCTTTTGAGTATTTCTGTATCCATAATATTCTTTTAAAGAATTTTCTCCATAAACATAAATTTATATTGACTTCTAACAATAATGACGGAAGGGCGAGAAAGAACCAAGTTGGAGATTTAAACCAAAGCATTGAGTGAGTATTTTAGTTTGTAAGGATGATTAGGATTTCTCTTTGATCAATTCGTGTCTCACTACCTATATTTGATTCGATCACCCACTATCCTTTGAGCTTGAACTTTTGATTACAATGCATAATTTCCCCCACATACCTAATAGTAATTTCTTAATAACTTTTCAACTATGGGGGTTTATTAAAAGAAAAATTTGTGAGTCGTAGTGATATGTGGCCTATGTGTGTGTACACCTACTTAGAACGATCTCTACTATTACTATAAAAAAGGGATAAAAAAGAGAATGTGTCATAGTGATATGCGGCCTAGGTATGTATATTCATACTTGAAATGATCCCAACTATGATTAACAAAAAATATATATAATATAAAAAAATGTTATAGTGATATGCGGCCTAAGTGTGTGTACATGTACTTGGAATGATCCCAGCTATGGACTAAAATTGTGATAATTGAAAAAATAAACATCATAGTTTTGAGAGTTATTAAGTATATTAATAAGGAAAATACCTTTTACTATCACAATTTATTTCTAATCAAGCCAGAGCCATTTCCACCACAAATCCTCGTATTTTTTTGCCAAATTAAACTACTGACTCTAGTGGAAGTTAAGTCAAAGACTTGACTTATTCTCATTCTTTCTTAGTTATTGAGGAAGTTCGATGAAAAAGATTTAGGGGAGTTCATGATTTTAAAGGATAACACACACTACTCTAGAAAGTTTAATTGATCTTATCTTCCATCAAGCTAATGAATATTTGATTATGTTGAATCGTTATTGTTTGGCAGGCCTTAATTGGTTAAATCAAAACTTTTGAGTAGGCGTTCTTTAATTATTTTTGAGAAGAAGGATCGTGGGAGTTGTATATTTTGACCACATCCTTTCACTCAATTTTGATGATTGGAATTGTCTTTGCTATGAACTAACAAAAGTTTAAATATGGAGGTGTGAGAACTTCTCAAAAAGAAGTTATCTAACCCATTTTTTAGACTTAATATTCTTTATAACTGTTTAAAACAAGTTTATATGAAATAAAAATGGAATTTTTTTTTAATATTTATTTGGTTTGTGGCTAATCCGGTCCTTTTCCAATGTGTTATTGCGAGAAATGCCAAAGAATCTGTTTGGAGAAAGAAATATGCCTAAATATTATAACCAGAAAAGTAGGTTACAATGCGTAGGAAAGTAGGTTACAACGCGACCTGGATGAATTTCAGATTTTGAATTTCAAAGTTAGCACCAATTTCAATTATGGAAGGGTGTTTCTTTCCAAAGGGGCGCCTACATTTTTGAGAGAAAAAATCTCTACCAAATCATTAATTCCAGGAGAGAGGAGAGAGGGGAATCAAGAGAGTTCTTCATCTAGGGTTTCAAAATCCTCCATTGAAGCAGAGCAGCTAGAGCGAGAAAGACGACAGATTTCCTGGCTGATCGAGCGAGGGATTTCGGAGGAGAATCTTGCAGCATTTAATTGTTAATTTCATCATGTATTGTAAGATCTCTCCAAACGTTTCGCAGATTTCCTCAATCGCTATGAACTAATTCCTTTTAATCTTGTATTGTGATAGTATTATGACTTGTGTGAGGAGGATATTGTAATATTTTCTTTATAATTGTTTGGTGAATGTCCTTATTTAAATCGTGATTCATATTTTGAAACTTTTGGCCAAGGTTTCGTTTTTATACTGCGCTTCATAAATCGAGGGAGGAGTTGCGCAAGTGCGCCATAATTTCGGTATAGCATTTGAAAGGAGAAAGAGATTTTCTCTTGATGTTAGAAACATTGGTTTTCGATCTTTATGGGGTACTTGTTTCATCTAAGGGGAAATAAAGACTAGGAATTTCCGATATCGAGAGGTACAAATCTTCTACCCTAAAATCGTTGCAAGATGTTTCACCTCACATATTCATGAAGACACCTTTTTAACTTCATCTCACTAGACATAAGAAATCACGGTACAAGATTATCTCTCATAACCGATAATAAAAAAATATTCTCTCTAGGATCCGTAGTTTATTTCAATTAGTAGTTTCGATTCACTTGGATTTAGGGAAAAGACGCAACTGGTATTTGCAAGCACTGAATTCTTCACCTCTCCGTGAGAACGATCTTTACTCACTCTTTATTACTTAATTTGGCATGTGCGCTTGCTTGTAATACGTATACCTCTTTTGGGTGTATTAGTAAAACCAAGGAAAATACTATCGGTTTTGAAAAAATGAGATAAGTCTAATACCACGATAATGGGAAAATTTACAATAAAAGAGCAAAGAACTTAGAGAGCTGAATTGGATTGGGGCACTCAAATTCAATTTTTATACAAATGTATTACTAGCAGTGATGCATTAGCTTTAACAAGGTGAATACATGGACTACTAATCAGATGAAAAGTATTTTTTTTGCTCATCTTGTTGCTATTCAATTATATAAAATCTTTTCGAGTGTGTTTTTGTTGAATTACGCGTACAAGACAAACAGATACTGATTACCATTGTTATGTATTATTGTTGTTAGTTCAACCAATAATTCCTATTATGTTGTTTTTGTATTCATGTCCAATGAAGTTCATACAATTTATACATGGGCTCTTGAGTGCTTTAGATCTGTTTTGGACCAAGCAAATTTGCCAAATGTATTGGTAACCGATTGGAAAATTGCGTTAATGATTGCAATTGCAGTTGTCTTTCCAAAAACAAAAAATATTTTGTACAGATTTCACATAAGTGGGAATATATTAACACATTGTAAGAGAATGTTTACAAAAGGAAAAGAATGAGAGGTGTTCATAGCAGCATGACAACAACTAGTGGACTCTTAAAGAAAATCTTAATTTTATCAAAAATTACTTGATTTAAAAAATAACTACGAGAGTACTTACCCATAAGTCTATTCATATGTGGTCGCAACGTGAATAACACCACATAAAGAATATTTTGTTTCTGCATGGGTGGACATGCATTTATATTTGGGTAACTGTACATCAAAACGTGTTGATGGTAGTTATAGTGAGCTCAAGAGATTTTGTATGTGTCAATTGATAACCTTAGCACTATTTGGAAAACTTTTAATCTGATTATTAATTTACAACATACAAAAATTAAGAGGGCTTTTGGGAAAAACATTATTCAAAATTAACAAAGTATTCATCACTCATTTGTATTCCAATTTGGTGAGACATATCTCATTTGTAGCTTTGGATTACATTCAGAAAAAAAATAGCAGGGTCTATAAAATCATTAATTGGAGAGTGCACACATAAAACAAAATATACATTCGACAAAGGATGTACCTTGGTACTCGACGACCCTAACTGTGGGAGACGGAGAAAAAGAACGGGCAATGACCAATAAAGGAAACGAGAGGCTCACTTACTCCGACGATCTAGGAATAGGGGATGAACAATGCTGATGAGGAAGCCCTTTTTAGGGTTTTGCAGGATTCGGCAAACGGAAGAGATGAACAGCGGGATGCAGGAAAGGTTTGCCCGTATCCTTTTTACGGTAATATTTAAAACAATTGTTTAATGATTTTTATTTTAAATGTTGGTTTGCACCTATTCAAAATAGGTTTCCACTTATCCAAAATAGATTTGTCTATAACAATTACTTTTAATTATTTTTCATCCAAAAATACTTTTGATGAAGCAAAGTAAACTTTATAGAGAAAATGGTGTACAAATAGCCAATCATCCATAATCCTCACTAAATTAATGGCGATCATGGAAATATCCCCTACTCACATGGCCCGAACGAGGTCCGAGCATAGGATCCCACCACGCATGCAAAACCACCTGTGACCGGCCGAAATGGTCGATCGCCTTCGCTCCCTTGCGACCAACAATCTCGGGCCGAGGGGCTCTCGACCCGACTCGTGGCCAGTCGGGGCCGTGCCCAGCGACCGCAAACCCGCGGCTGTGTGGCATGCCCGACGGCACCGCTGACCCAACTCTCTGACGGCATCGCCGACCTCCCGGCCGACGGGCGCGGCCTCTCCCGCGCCCGCAAGGTTGCAGCCACAAGGGGCGGCTGCACCCTGTCGCCACCCCCACGGCCGCACCCCACGGCCTCACCCCCCAGCGATCGTGATCCCACAGTAGTATGGAGCAGCCGTTGCTGCAAGCCACGCCCAACCCTCTGGTCGGGTGTATTTGGTCAATCTTGCCTGACCCACAGACCGCATTCAGCCTGCCGCGCCCCGCAGGCGGCCGATGTTGTGGTCGCAAGAGTTGGCCGATGCCAAGACCGACTGCCCGCAAAGCGCGACCGCGAGGAGCGACCGGCACTAGGGGTCGACGCTCTCCTTGCTTATCATGCACGATTGTCCTGCCGGTCGTGCCTCCTCCTCCTACTTCGGCGGTCGGCATCCGCTAAAATGGCCGCCCATTGATAGTGGCCCTCTCCACCGTTCCATCACCCCAACACGATCAGCATCGTCCCTTACGTGGGTAACCACCCACGTAACCACCATGATTAGTTGGGGAAATGTTTTATAGATTAATAATGGTGTGCGTATATAAAATATATTAATTAATATTCATCAGAAACTATATTAAATGTGGTATGCACCCAGTAATTTAGTTGGTTATGGTGCGCGGATAGTCGTATAACTACCGTAACCATCAACTGGAGCCTATAAAAAGGCCCTCAAACCCCTCTCATTTCTAACTTTTTTTTCTTCCCAGCTTTCTTCTTCTTCAGGTCGGAGCTCTGCCGAAATCCTCCTACGTGCCACCGTATCTCGTCATGTCACCTGAGAATTTGTTGAAGTACACAACGCTTCAGGAAAGAAGACATCTCGCCAGCCATTCCAAAGAGTCTCCTACGTGTGTTACATTCTGCAAGTCCCCGCCACTGCATCTCTACACGCCCCGCAACAGTGTTCGACATTTGTGCATTATCTAAGAGCGTCCGCCACCGTAAGAAAGATATAGAAACTTAGCTTCGTATGAGGCAGTCTGTCACCCATCAAGCACACATGTAATCTCTTTCATCTCCAATATATAATAAGGAGCGGTCTGTCACCCTCGATTCCATCGATAGTTTGTAAACCGCTGCTAATAGTGAAGTTTGATCGACACCGAACCGGTCACGTGGGTTTTTACCCTATTGAGGAATTTTTCCATGTTAAAATCGTCATGTGCACTTCTTTACTTACTATGTGACTGTGTGCGTGCTCAACCGCTCCACGAGCTAAGATGACCTAGTTTAGTTCGGTCTAACAGGAGCGTTGAGTTTGCCACACCAGTTTGACGATGTTTGTGGAAAGCAGAGTTCTCCCAAAAGATCGAAGAAGATCTAGAAGACAATGTCTACCACCTAATGATGCTCGTAACTGATAGTGATGGAGAGGAGGAGTACTCGCACAACCCAGGAATCTGCCCGACAGGGACTTGATAGTGTCAGGCCATCCCATTCTCTAATTAACGTGCCCCGACAAGATGAGACCATTGCTGTACTGGACAACGTGTTCGCTGGATGAATCATCACATAGAAGAACAACAAGCCGAAGTATTTATGCTCCTCAGAAATCTTGGGACGTACCAAGCAACCGCAGCACCTCCAACACGCGTAAATCAGTTTTTCCACTTGTAGTTTATATTCCATAAAACCGCTCAAAAGAAAACTCCGAGGAATACTTAAAAGCAGCAAGCACTTAATACCTCACCCATTTGCCTAGAGATGTCAAAGTCGAACAACAGTAGCAATGCCAACGAGAGGCCACCCCTGAGAATCCCACCTCCCGCAAGCGTTCTGCACGCTCTCCTCTGACAAGCGCCCTATGCGCTGTAAGACCCCATTTTTTTTCTTTTAAAACCCGGGGTCTTAGGCCCAGAGTCGCCGCTTTGCGGTGACACCTTCACGTCCTGAAGGGTCATCACCACAAGGCGCCGATTCTGCCGGCCAATTCGATCACAGAAAGGTAGCACAATAATTGAAGTAAGAGCAATGCAGTCCACAATAATAAATCACATATATAGAATAAAATCTCCACGAAGGGAGTGTCCACAGAATAACAATAATCAGAGTACTATAAATGCGGGCTTATGCCCGATACATCATTTCCTCACTACAATCTCTCAAGCGGAAGCAAAAACAAAAACTACTCAAGGTCGAGACTCACGGTCCCGGCTGTATGAACTCCGGAGCTAGACTGCCCCATCTCCAGGCGCACCGATCTCTGGGGTTGCTCCTCCATGCTGGGCTCCACGATCCCCTAAATGATGCGGTTCGAAAACCGTTAGTCGTAAAGACTAAGCCCTATCATCCCCTACCCCTTCCCCCATGGCTCCTAGGTACCGAGCGGAGAGGAAGAAAGGGGAGGACATATTTGTGGAGAATAAAAGTAAACAGGTGACAATGGACTTAATCTAGCAAGTTGTATTCGGTGAGCAGTTAATATGAATGTTATAATAGGTCTAGCAGTAAGAAAAGCAAATATATGAATTTAAACCTTCACTTATGCGAGAACACATAAGCAAAAGGGGTCTTTTGCAAGGCTCCCATCGTATAGAGTGTCCCATACCACCTATACGCTGGGGTGTCGGTTATCAAACAACAGCATATGTTTATATATTGAAATTAACCGTTGATTTATAAACTTGCCCACACAAGCTTATAGACCAAGGGGTCGTTTTGCAAGTCCTAATGTATAAGCGTCACATACCACTTATACTTTAGGTGTCAGGGTTTAATGAATCGATTATGTTATGACATGCGTGTGGGTATGATGAAACATGCAAGTGCAACTCACACACCCGACTCTGTGCACACAGACCTTTAGTTCCCCCTTTCGGAGCCGTTACCTCCCAGGATACCTCCGTAGTGGCGGACGGAAGCGGTGGGTTGGGCCTCACCCACCTCAAAACCAGTAAAAGCACCACTGGTCTGACCTATCGTACGCCTCAATGCATGGTGCACTAAGCGGACGCCTGCGTACTCTTGCCGGCTGGCGCACCGGACTTCTGTTAGCGAAGTGCTAATCACCTCGCCGAGTCAACGATATCGGTGTCGGTGCAATTGAACTCCCCGATATCGAAAACCCACCACCTTAACTTTCCCCTATTTTATGCACATGCAAGTTTATTCGTAAACACACAAAAATCGAGCCGAAGCTCCGGACCAAAACGTCCGTCTCCAAACCAACCGAGCCGAAGCTCCCCGGACCAAAACGTCCGTCTCCAAACCAACCGAGCTGAAGCTCCCCGGACCAAAACGTCCGTCTCCAAACCAACCGAGCCGAAGCTCCCATCAATCTTCCTGTGCCAACAGTGTTTGTGAAAGGTGCAGCCCTAGTTACTAAGTTACTCTTGCCAGTTTGTTATTACAGTTTACGTTAGCCCAGGACTGCCCCCGGTATTCCCCGTGAAGGGCTCTCAAGGGGCACTAGGAACCAAGACGGCGGCATTACGGCCCGAAGTTCCCTTTCGCAAGGCACTTATTGTTATTGGTTGATCTCCCTTACCTATTTCCCTTTAAGAGTTACATTAATCTAAACCTAGGGTAGCTTGACTCTTCACCCTCATCACACGGAAAGACGGTCTTCCGCCATACCCGCGTAACACCTAATCTTCCAACTACCATCAATGCTAAACCAAACCTCCTAGGGACTCACTTAGGCTACACGATAATCAAGATTACACGTAATTTACTTTTTCATCCAAATGCCACCATTTATTTATCAGGGGTCTATCCTAACAAGATTTGCCTAAATCCAAAATATTGGAATTTTCCTAATAAATCCGATAACTTATTTATTTATTCTTAAGGGTCTAATATCATCATTTTGAACATGAGGTATAACATTCTTGTTGATTCCAGCTATCACAAAATTAAAGTAAATAATAGTAGGCCTAAATATCAATTTTCCAAAGTTTGATAGTTTTACAATGATTTTCAAGGGCCTAAACTTATTTAATCATTATTTCAGTTATTTCAAGCTTAATGAATAAACTATCTTAATTTGTCCTCCAAATAATTCAAATAAAATACAGGGTGCTGGTTTCATCATGAAAATAACTTTGACAGAATCCCATAATTTTCTTGTTGGTAATTAAATCATAATAAATCAAATACTAAATTACAATCTAACATGCTTTGTGAATGAAGTGCTATAACAGTAACTATAAAAATTCCCAAATAATTCCCAGTGATATAAAAAGGCCTAAAAACCTTAAGTTCCAATTATCATAATTTTCCAGCAATTGTACCAGCCCTAATTTATTTTTATACTCAAAAGCCCATATTAAAGCATTGTGAATGAACCTCTAATATTTCTCAACATAAAATTCTATAAAAATTCAGGGATCAATGTTCTACTAGTCAAGATCTAAACCCAGAATTTTAACTGATTATAATTAATTTAAAACCTCCAAATAATTGAAACAACAAATCGGGCTAACAATCATTTAACACATGAAGTATAATATTTATTAATCGTAAAATTCCAGGAAAATTACCATAAGTCTAAAACATCCTAAAACTCCCTCCTCCCGAGTTTCATAATTTTTGGATTAGATTTAGTGCTTAAAATAACTAAATTATATTTCTATCCTAATTCAAAATCTCAACTTTCGAGGTACCTAATTATCTCCAATTGCTTCACTATTTCAACCAGAGGGTTTTCATCATATCATACCCCTCTCCTCCAAATTTCAAGGGCATACAAGAGCTTTCGCTCCTATGTCCTTCACAACCTCAAACTCCCATCCACTAGACTTGAGCCAATCTCTTAGGGTAAAATCCACCCTAATCCACACCATGTTACCCAAGAGGGTAGACATAGACTCAGCAAATCAGTGGCCACAACATCAGCCTCCTTTGAGGAGATTTGTCTACTCCATTTCCAATCGTACTTTTCCCCAAAGTATCCCTCACCAAGACCTATCTAGGACTTGATACTTCCCTATTCAAAACTCGACCAATTGAGTTGAAATTTTGTACAGATTTTAACATTGATGCCAGGGACCACCACCCAAAAGTTAGGGGAGTTTGGACTTAATTTCATCTCCTAATTAATTTTATAATGTTTATTAAAATTTTACAAAAACTTTAGGCAAAAGTATCTCCAAAAATTCCCATTTTTGGTCTGCCGTTAGGTATAGCTAGGGTTAACCCCCTGCCCAAACTTAAGTTCATTTGGACAAGGGACGAAGAGTGGGCATTCATTTTAATTTCTGCCCAACTCTAGGTACAGACCCCACTAAAACGGGTGCTGCGGCCGAACCGCTTACCCAAACGAGTTGAAACCGATTTTAAATTAATCTAGACTCGAAGGGCTACAACCTTCGTCACTGGTCATTTTTCCTAAAACGGCTTCTAAGAGCCTCATTTCGCAGCCTCAAAATATACCCAGATAATATATCTTTCCTCTAGGTACTATATACTTAATTTATAAATTATAAAACTGATTTTACTGTTCATCTTCCACATGAACCCGAAAACAGAACTCAGAAAACTCATATTTCCTGTAGCTCTTTCGCGCTCCATCGCCGGCAGTTCGGTCACCTCCCTGGCCAGCCACCACCACCACCACCTCCATTGAGGCGATGGCTATCGGTCGGCAGTGGTTGGGCCGCCGGAGGTGGCGGTTTCCGGCGGACTCAAAAATAACTTTTTCATGGTTTTCCATGAAAACGAGAGATGGGTCCGGCTCCGTTGAGCACGAACTTCCTTTCTAAGAATCCTAAGATCTACCCATGAAAGAAGAAGCAGAGGAGGACCTTGTTCGCGGTTTGGAGGCGAGATGAACGACGGAGTGCCAAGGCGCAGTGGTGGCGTAGCCGAACTTCTCCTACAACAAGAACAAAGATCTGATCCGTTTGATTGAGCGTGTAAACTTCTCCTCTTGCTCCAAGTGGGCTTTTATAAGTCAGCAAGTGGGGAGGTGAAAGGGTAAAGCCTTAATGGTCATGAATGCTCTCTCCCCTAACGTTTCGATTATGATGCAGGGCAGTTGAAACGCTGGAAAACGAAGAGTGTTCGCCAGGTGGTGATTTCCTATTGGACCAACATTTCCTTATTTATTTAAATAATTAAAGAAGGAAACGGCCCATAAATACTCCGGGTGTAACTTCCCATAATCAGAATTGATTACAATGTCGGTTACCGAAATTTCCAGTCTGGCTGACGTTTCGGCCTTTGTCACGGGCGTGACCCATAGGTCACGGGCGTGACAGGCCCGGATAGCTAATTCTGGGTTTGACGATCGTCGAACTGAGATCGACGATCGTCGAAGGGTGGTCACGGGCGTAACACCTGGGTCACGGGCGTGACAGGCCCAGGTGGTTAATTCTGGGTCGACGATCGCCGAACTGAGATCGACGGTCGTCGAAGGGTGGTCACGCCCTAGGTCACGGGCGTGACAGCTAGGTCACGGGCGTGACAGGTCCGAGTTTCAATTTCGACGATCTCCTTACGGAGATCGACGATCGTCGAAGGAGTCACCCCCTAGGTCACGGGCGTGACACCTTGGTCACGGGCGTGATATGCCCGGGCTGCAAGTGCGACGATCGTCTCACGGAGATCGACGATCGTCGAAGGAGTCACACCCTAGGTCACGGGCGTGATACCTTGGTCACGGGCGTGACATGCCCGGGCAGCAAGTTCGACAATCGTCTCATGGAGATCGACGATCGTCGATGTAGTCACGCCCAAAGTCACGGGCGTGACGGGTCGGTCACGGGCGTGACCAACCCATGACCCGAAATCTCGGTCGATTTATTTCAATTTTTGGGCTTCCTAGGGTTCTGTCACGACCAACCGACTCCTATGGGTCTAGCCAGAAATGAGATGTTACAAATCCCAATAAACAAAACAAAAATTTCGTCCCCGAAATTGAGGTTGAGCCTACGGGGATTTCTATCGGAATAAATTAAACTTGTAACATCCCATACGATCTTTCTATTGGGTTCAGGCGACTATTCGTTTGATAAACAAAGACAATCTCCCCAATAAACAAAAGATTAGCCCCTACCTTTCTGATTGAGTGCGCATACCTAGGTCCTGAATTTTCCTTATCTAGTCTTAACGGTCCAAAACAAGAAGGCAATCTATAGTATACCGAGAGGTGGTGAGATGTACCTGACTGAACAACTCCGGGTATCTTTGCCTCATCAGATCCTGCGGTTCCCAGGTGTGCTCCTCCTGACCGTGGTTTCTCCACAGAACCTTAACTAAGGGGATCTTTTTGCGGTGTAAGATCCGTACTCCTTTGTCGTCGATCCGAACCGGCTCCAAGTGAACAGATCGATCTGAAGCTACCGGCCCTTCGGTGGTCAAAATCCGCTGCTCCGGGCATAGTAGAGCCCTTCTCAGCGAAGAAATATGGAAGACGTCGTGTAGAGCTGCCAGCTCTGGCGGCAACTCTAGCCTGTAGGCTAGGGGTCCGATCCGCTCCAGGATCCGGTAAGGGCCCATATACCTAGGGTTGAGCTTCTTCCTCCGACCGCGCACCCGTGAGACTCCGTGCATGGGCTGGATCTTCAAGAACACTCGATCTCCTACCCGAAACTCCACCTGACGATGCCGGGCGTCATAGTATTTAGCCTGTCTGCTCTGCGCCTCCAACATCCTATCTCTGATCAGTCTCACCTGAGCCTCGGTGTCTTCAACAAAATCCGATCCCAACACCTTCGGATCCTCGTCTTGAACCCAAGAAAGCGGGGTCCTACATTTTCTTCCATACAAGGCTTCATAAGGCGTCATCCTGATGCTGGACTGGTAGCTATTGTTATAGGAGAACTCGACCAACGGTAACATCTTCTCCCACGGCTCCCCTCAGTCCAGTATACACAGTCGTAGTAAATCCTCCAAGGTCCGGTTGGTGCGCTCTGTCTGCCCGTCCGTCTGAGGGTGGAAGGCCGTGCTAAAAGTCAACCGGGTGCCCAAATATGCCTGCACTGACCGCCACTCCCTGGATGTAAACCGTCCATCGCGGTCCGACACTATCGTCTGGGGCACGCCATGATATCGGATACACTGCTCCACGAACTTCCGTACCAGCACTCCCACCGAGTCATCCTTCTTGATCGGTACAAAGCGGGCCACCTTCGTCAACCGATCGACAATGACCCAAATCGAGTCGTTTCCCATCCATGATCAGGGAAGTCCATGAATAAAATCCGTCGCGATGTCCTCAAATTTCCACTCCGGAGGTAAATGTTCTGAGATACATTATCCTTCTGATGATACAACATACGATTAAATCTTTACCTTCTCAGATATCTCGAATCTTGTTACCTGTCATCTAATTTCATGTGATAATAGTTAATTCTCGTAATTACTTCGTCTTATTACCATGTCCTTGTCTTGGTAAAGCTACGGGTCATCATTCCAAACATGTTTTTTTTTTACAAAATCTTATGTTCGCCCGAATAACGTCGAATTATATCGACTTCAATCTCGCTATGTTTGTTACGCCACTTTCCCTAAACTAGGTCCAAGGGAACCCAACCCAATACTAATTTGCCCAATAAACAAAAGTTTAGCCCCCAATAAACAAAAGATAAGCTCCTACTTATCTTGGGCTAAGTATCTTTGATATTACCCTGTTACATTCGTCCTAGCTGGGTGCACAATCCCTAGGGCATCAATCTTCGACTTGGGGTTCCACCCTGAAACTCGTTAATATACTCCATACTTTAAACTCTCTGAGTCACATTTACGACAACCTTATCCGAGTCAAAATGTTCCCAATCTCACATGGGTATCTTCCGAACTTGAATTCCTATCCGACCCTCAGTGTTTGTCTCGGTGGTTGCCTCCATTTCCAATCGTACTTTTCCCCAAAGTATCCCTCACCAAGACCTATCTAGGACTTGATACTTCCCTATTCAAAACTCGACCAATTGAGTTGAAATTTTGTACAGATCTTAACATTGATGCCAGGGACCACCACCCAAAAGTTGGGGGAGTTTGGACTTAATTTCATCTCCTAATTAATTTTATAATGTTTATTAAAATTTTACAAAAACTTTAGGCAAAAGTATCTCCAAAAATTCCCATTTTTGGTCTGCCGTTAGGTATAGCTAGGGTTAACCCCCTGCCCAAACTTCAGTTCATTTGGACAAGGGACGAAGAGTGGGCATCCATTTTAATTTCTGCCCAACTCTAGGTACAGACCCCACTAAAACGGGTGCTGCGGCCGAACCACTTACCCAAACAAGTTGAAACCGATTTTAAATTAATCTAGACTCGAAGGGCTACAACCTTCGTCACTGGTCATTTTTCCTAAAACGGCTTCTAAGCGCCTCATTTCGCAGCCTCAAAATATACCCAGATAATATATCTTTCCTCTAGGTACTATATACTTAATTTATAAATTATAAAACTGATTTTACTGTTCATCTTCCACATGAACCCGAAAACAGAACTCAGAAAACTCATATTTCCTGTAGCTCTTTTGCGCTCCGTCGCCGGCAGTTCGGTCACCTCCCTGGCCAGCCACCACCACCACCACCTCCGTTGAGGCGATGGCTATCGGTCGGCGGTGGTTGGGCCGCCGGAGGTGGCGGTTTCCGGCGGACTCAAAAATACCTTTTTCATGGTTTTCCATGAAAATGAGAGATGGGTCTGGCTCCGTTGAGCATGAACTTCTTTTCTAAGAATCCTAAGATCTACCCATGAAAGAGGAAGCAGAGGAGGACCTTGTTCGCGGTTTGGAGGCGAGATGAACAACGGGGTGCCATGGCGCAGTGGTGGCATAGCTGAACTTCTCCTACAGCAAGAACAAAGATCTGATCCGTTTGATTGAGCGTGTAAACTTCTCCTCTTGCTCCAAGTGGGCTTTTATAAGTCAGCAAGTGGGGAGGTGAAAGGGTAAAGTCTTAATGGTCATGAATGCTCTCTCCCCTAACGTTTCTGTTATGATGCAGGGCAGTTGAAACGCTGGAAAACGAAGAGTGTTCGCCAGGTGGTGATTTCCTATTGGACCAACATTTCTTTATTTATTTAAATAATTAAAGAAGGAAACGGCCCATAAATACTCCGGGTGTAACTTCCCATAATCAGAATTGATTACAATGTCGGTTACCGAAATTTCCAGTCTGGCTGACGTTTCGGCCTTTGTCACGGGCGTGACCCATAGGTCCCGGGCGTGACAGGCCCGGATAGCTAATTCTGGGTTCGACGATCGTCGAACTGAGATCGACAATCGTCGAAGGGTGGTCACTGGCGTGACACCTGGGTCACGGGCGTGACAGGCCCGGGTGGTTAATTCTGGGTCGACGATCGCCGAACTGAGATCGACGGTCGTCGAAGGGTGGTCACGCCCTAGGTCACGGGCATGACAGCTAGGTCACGGGCGTGACAGGTCCGAGTTTCAATTTCAACGATCTCCTTACGGAGATCGACGATCGTCGAAGGAGTCACGCCCTAGGTCACGGGCGTGACACCTTGGTCACGGGCGTGACATGCCCGGGCTGCAAGTGCAACGATCGTCTCACGGAGATCGACGATCGTCGAAGGAGTCACGCCCTAGGTCACGGGCGTGACACCTTGGTCACGGGCGTGACATGCCCGGGCAGCAAGTTCGACGATCGTCTCACGGAGATCGACGATCGTCGATGTAGTCACGCCCAAAGTCACGGGCGTGACGGGTCGATCACGGGCGTGACCAACCCATGACCCGAAATCTCGGTCGATTTATTTCAATTTTTGGTCTTCCTAGGGTTCTGTCACGACCAACCGACTCCTAGGGGTCTAGCCGGAAATGGGATGTTACATGCGCTCTCTACCAGCAAGGTCCCCACGCACTCTCCTCCAACGAGCACCCCGCGCGCTCTTCTCCAGCAAGCGCCCCACGCGCTCTCCTTCAGCCAGCTCTCCGCACGCTCTACCATCAGGTCTGCTCTAAACACACCTCCGTATGTTTCGCTCTCAAAACTGTTGCTAGTATTTAATGCCTTCAGCTCAGCAATGAGCCCACCAAGTGTCAGCAAGTAAGCAATTCTCGTCTCCTTTAAGTACAACAAGAGACAATCCACAGAGAATAGGACGCGCCCAATGCGTCACATGAGATTTCAAGCCCCAAACATCAGAACAAGTGCAACAAGCTGCTCTTGCTTCCAAGAACTATCAGAGGAATCCTGAATACAACCACCGTATAGCTCCCCGCATCACACGAAAAAATTATTAGCTCTACAAATGGTGGTCTGTCACCCTCTAAGCACTTCTCTCTCTCCCCAATAATTGTAATGAGAGGCGCCCTATCGCCCTCGAGTTCTTGGAAAAGCCTTGTAACAACACTCAGATCTAGTTGAGGTTTGGTCGGCACAGATCCGATCACGTGATTTTTCATCCAGTTGATAGGTTTTCCACATAAAAAATTGTTTTATCAGCTTTTCTTTCTCTATGACTGTGTGTGCGCTCGACCACTCCACGGGCTAAGACGGTCTAAGTTAATCCAGTCCGATCGGGGCATTGAGTTTGGCCGCAATAGTTTGGCGCCGTCTGTGGGAAACGAGTTCCCAACATCCTCAGAAGACAGTACCCTCAAAACAGCGGTACTCGTGACTATAGATTATGGAGGGAGAAATTACCTGCACTGCAGAAGGGATGACCCTTGGGGGGCACGTCGGTCCAGTTCCCCCTCACTTGTCTATCAACATGCTTGAAGCAGAACCCCCTGCGTGGAAATTCAAGGCCGCAAAGCCCGACCTGCTAGAGAACCTGAAGCTCAAAATCACTGCAACTGCCCTGAAGTAGTGGGCCTCGATAAAAGGCTCACACATGAAGATGTTCTCAACTTAATCACAGAAGAGCGCGAGCGAGCCAAGCAGTGCGCCACTTTGGCAAGTCTCCCTCTCCATCATTGATCGTCGTTCACACCTGAGGTTCGGGTACACCCAATCCCTCACGGTTTCAAGCTCACAAAGATCGATACATACAATGGTATAAGTGACCCGTCAGAGCATGTCAAACAATTCGCAATCATGATGCAACTTTGCAATGCCCTAGATCAACTGTTGTCAAGCTTTCTCGGCGACCCTAAAAGGACAAGCTCGCACCTGGTTACTTTCCTTGAAGGAAGGAGAAATCAAGGATTTCACAGAACTAACACAACCATTCACGAATCAGTTCATCGCCAGCCGCTGGATATTCAACGATCCTTCCCACATGTCTGGTATCCGTCAAAGTGAAGGGGAAACCCTTAGTGCCCGTTCGACGCACAGGAATTGACATTCTGGAATTGGTTTCCAAAATGCCAATTCCTGTGTTCGGCGCGCAAGAACAATAATGGAATTGGTTTTTAATCATAAAACCATCAATATTCTATTAAACTTGAAAACTCGGTATGTCAAAACCCTTACCCGCGTTAGTTTTTCCCTGGTTTTCCGGTTTCGCCTCATCCCGTGTTTCCGCCTCATACCGGGCGACGCAGCCCGGCGATCGGTCGACGGTAGGTTTTCTGCCATTTTTTTCATTATCCTCCTCTTCTTCGGCTCCCTCTTCATATTTCTCCCCTTTTTTTCCCTGCAGGTCTCTCCGGCTCCACTGTACCTGCTTCAAAGATTAGGTTTGCTTCTTTTCATCTTCTTTCTAAGTTTCTGGTTTCTTCTTCCTAAGTTTCCACCTATTTTTTCTTTGATTCACATGTTAGGAGTTCAGATCCACAATTTATCTGATGCACAAATGCCCTAGTTTCTTCTTCGATTGTCTTGGCCAGATTTCTTCTTTTTTCTTCTTTGATTTGCTTGTCATGGCTGTAGATCAACTGATTCGGGCTAGATTTCTTCTTTTTTCTTCTTTGATTTACTGGTTAAACCCCATCCAAGTAAGTGTTAATCTAGGGTTAGGTTTACAATGCTACATATAAGTCATGTTAGGGTCTATTCATCAGCATAATCATGTGACTTGCATCTCTATAGAACCGATAATGATGGTTTAATAAATATTTAATATATATACCAAGTAATCGTTCTTTGATTTTATGCTTACATTTTAAAAGTCTAAATTTTTTAAAAAAATTATTCAGAAAGCCAATTTTATTGTGCAGCCAAACAACTATTATGTAATAATATCAATTTTGTTCCCTGAATTCCATCCTGCAGCCGAACAACAAAATTGGTTTTCTACACAAAACTAATTCTTGCAGATTTTGGTTTTCTGACCAAAGCCAATTCCAGAATGTTAATTCCTGCGCGTCGAACAGGCCCTTAAAGATTTCTTCTGTCATTTCACCGCTGAGGCACAATGAATCCCTGGGATAAAAACGGAACTCCTACGGAGGTTTCTTCTTGGAGAGCTCCGCCCTGGTGGCTTCTACTCCCCACTAGTACGAGATACTATACCCAGCTATTCTGATCTTGATTGACGCCCAGATTTTTGCTGATGATGCAGTTGAAGCACACCACCAACAATTCAAAAGCAACTCAAAGAGATAGCGAGAGCATGGGCTAACACCACCGTCGGTTCCCAAAAAGAGCAACTCACACTGTGTCAACTCTCGACGGGCTAGGGGGCATCACCAATATCAAACCTTCACTCCCCTCAACACTTCGCCAGCGGAAGTGTTGCTCACCATACGCAACCATCCGCCTCTCCAAAGGCCAAGGTATCTTACTCCAAACTCAGGGGACCAATCTTAATATTGTGACTTCCATCAAGGTCACGGACATAAGACAGAAGATTGTTCGCGACTGAAGACAAAAATCAAACAATTCGTTTGCCTTGGGTACCTCGAGAGTTCTCTCCAAAACAAAGACTCTGAATCAACATGCCAAGAATGATCATGCATCTGACTGATCCCTAAGATGAGCGTCCCAAAGAAGAGTTTGCTTTCCGTCAAAGGGGTGTCCAGAGCTCTATCACAACTGCTTGTATTTTGTATTTTCAGCATTCGTGTAATGAACAATAAGTGTCATCTCTAATCTTATTGATTGCCTCTTTACAGAGTGTTCGGTGTTCCCAACAAAGGACTATGGTCTATCCCTTTATAGAGTGTTCGGTGCTCCCAACAAGGGACTCCAGCCTCTTCCCTTATAGAGTGTTCAGTGTTACCAACAAAGGACTCTAGCCTCTCCCTTTACAGAGTGTTCAGTGTTCCCAACAAGGGACTCCAACCTCTCCCCTTACAGAGTGTTTGGTGCTCCCAATAAGGGACTATGGCCTCTCCCCTTACAAGGTGTTCAGATCACCGCAAAAGAGATTCTGGCCTCTTTGGCTCATAGCCCGGATATGTTGCGCAACCGGATTGAATACTTACATTCTCTGGCTCCCTGGTCGAATATTTACATTCTATGGTAGACCTCTCATGACCAAGCTCGGTCGAGCAGTCGGATCAAATCCTTACATTCTATGTCCCACGGATTGAGTCGTCACACTCTCCAACATGGTCGCACACTTACATTCCGTCGGCTACTGGCATCTGTAAAACAAAGGCATAATTACGACTTATATGCGTCGACGTCAGAGCCCTTGCTTTCATGCTTATAGAGATCTCAACTACCAATTTCGGTTGTTCCACAACAATGCATCCATGACATCAGATGGAGGATCTTCATCTCCAATCTTGTAGGTGTTTCATGCCTCCCCTTCAAATATTAACCTGCTCAACAAACGATAAGGAGTGACACTACATCTTCCTCCCCTCCAAGTAGCGTCTCACTACCTGGTAGGCCAAAGATTTTATCAAGTCTTCGCAAACATAAAGCGACTAATGCACACAACATACCTCATGCAACGCCTCACACACACATCACGCACATTGCGCACCGCGCACACATTGTACGCATTGTGCTCTGCATACTCATTACACGGACTCCATAATTGCGCGCTCTACACCCCATACATACAACACCCAGCGCGCCCTTCGCATGCGCTGCTCCAATTATGCATGCCGCTCCTAGCATACAAAACGCCCTTCACATATTCTACCATTTGCACTTCTCGTGTTTTGACATGCGCCTGTCACTGCGAACCGTTATACTCCAAGGCAAGCTTCTGAGTAGAAGTCCCTGCCCTTCATTCGCTTTAGTGCGAAGCTGAAGGGACTTGGGGGGGCAATTGTTGAGGTTCCCCTGAACGGGTTCGACCAAATCATGGGTCCAGCAAGCACAACCACAATAATCTCTTGCAAAGAGCAACCCCGCGGCACAACAGCCTAAGCTGCTCTATGGGAGCCTCCCGCACGACAATCGCACTATGCGGCGAAGGCCGCGCATGGGAGTTCCCCCATGTGTCGAGTCCCGCATGCGCGATTATCATTTTGCGCGCTGCACTGCGCACGCAGGATAAACCCCACGCAGTGCGCACTATGCGCATGGGATTAACCCTACGCACTGCGCGTGCAGGATTAACCTCATGCACAGCGCGAGCGAGATAATACTATGCAATGTGCGTGTGGCATTAACCCCGTGCACAATAGGCGTGGGATTAATCCCACACACAGTAAGCACGGGATTAATCCCGCGCAGCATAGTCTTCCTTCGCCGGAATAGGCGCTGACCAAGTCAGCGCCCATTTTTTGCCTCCCTGTTGGGGAGTGTTGTGCACTTTCCAACAGGGATGATGGGCTAATCGCCGGGGTTGTTAGTGGGGGGACGCCGTCATGTGCCAGTAGCGCGTCCCCCCTCCCATCCACGGCCTCCGCGTCGTCATCTCCAAACGCCACGGCCGCTGCCATCGTCTACCAACGCCACGGACGTCGTTGTCGTTGTCTTCGAATGCCACAGCCACCGTCGTCGTCTCCCAATGCTATGGCTACCGCTGTCGTCTCCCAATGCCACGGTCGCCACCACCATCTCTCCTAACGTCACGGACGTTGTCGTCGTCGTCTCCCAACGCCACGGCCACCGCCATCGTCTCCCTACGCCATGACCACCGCCGCTGTCGTTTCCCAATGCCACAGACGTCATCGCCGTTGTCTCCCAACACCACGGCTGCCACCGCCGTCGTTTCCTAACTTCGCGTCCGTCTCTGTCGCCGTCTCCCAATACCACGACCGTCGTCGTTGTCGTTTCATAACTTCAACCCCGTCTCTGTCGTCGTCTCCCAATGCCACAGCCGCCACCGCCGTCATCGTCTCCCAACTCTACGTCCTCCTCCATCGTTGTCGGCCTCTTCTTCACCAATGTGCCAATCTCCCCCTCCGTTCGGCCAACATCCGCCTCCGACTAAAGTCCCTCGCCAGCCTGCCTCGCTGGCCAGATTCTTGGTCATCACTGATTCTCCACTGTTCGATCGCGCTCCTGCGATCGGAACCTTTGGTCACATGGGTAACCACCCACGTAACTGCCCACATGATCTCCCGTAGTGGGGGAAATGCATCACCAAAAATAGTTCTGGTTTACGCTTAGTAAAATTATAAAATAAAATGCGCATAATGTGCCATAAAATCTGCCTATGAATAACAACCTTGGTGGTTATGGACTGCGGATAGCCGCATGACCTTCATAACCACCCATAAAGCCTATAAATAGAGCTCCAGACTCTCCTTAATTCTCATTCTCTTCTGAACCAGAAAATTCTCCTACGGTTCTTTTGTCTCCTTCCTTCATCTTCTTCATCCACTTCTCTTCCTTCGAAGATCTTCAAGCACTCCTTGAAGATCTCCTTTATCTTCAAAGCTCCCTTCAAAGATTTTCATCTCTCTTCTCCACCCGGAATTTCTCTCTTCTCTGTTTTTTCCTTGCGCACACTTGTGCACGTCTCTTCCTTACGCGCTCTCGCGCGCTCCGCCTCCTTGAGGGCCCTCGGGCACGTCTCTTCCTTGCGCGCCCAGCACAATCCGCCTCCTAGCGTACACTCGCGTGCTCCGCATCCTTGTACGCTCGCATGCTCGTCATTTCCTTGCGCGCTCCCGCACGCGCCTTTTCCTTACGCGCTCTTGTGCACATTTCTTCCTCGCACGCTCCTGCACACTCCGCCTTCTCGTGCACTCTCGCAAACATCGCTTCCTTGCATGTGCATCTTCCCTCAACACTCCACGCACTCACCTACCGTAAGCGCTCCACACGCTCTCCTCCGTCAAGCGCCCTATGCGCTCTCTACCAGTAAGGGCCCCGTGCACTCTCCTCTAATGAGCGACCTGTACGCCCTTCTCCAGCAAGCGCCCCACGCGCTCTCCATCAGCCAGCTCTCCGCGCGCTCTGCCATCTGGTCCGCTCCAAACGCACCTCCGTGTGTTCCGCTCTCAAAATTGCTATAAGTATTCATTGCCTTCAACTCATCAACGAGCCTACCAAGCGTCAACAATTCACGTCTCCTCTAAGTACAACAAGAGACAATCCATAGAGGATAAGACGCTCCCAGCGCGTCGCACGAGTTTCCAAGCCTTAGACATCAGAACAAGAGCAACAAGCTGCTCCCGCTTCCAAGAACTATCAGAGGACTCCTGAATACAACGACCGTATAACTCCTCGCATCACAAGAAGAAATTATTAGCTCTGCGAATGGTGGTCTGTCACCCTCCGAGCTCTTCTCTCTCTCCCTAATAATTATAACGAGAGGCGGCCTGTCGCCCTCGAGTTCTTGGAAAAGCCCTGTAACAACACTCAGATCTAGTGGAGGTTTGGTCGGTACAGATCCGACCACGTGGTTTTTCATCTAGTTGACGGGTTTTCCACGTAAAAAATTTGCCTTTTCCACTTTTCTTTCTCTATGACTGTGTGCGCGCTCAACCGCTACGTAGGCTAAGATGGTTATGCAAACAAGAAATAAACTGATCGAAATTTGTATTAACAGAATTTTTATTATCCAAAAAAGTGAGTATTCCAAAAGTATAGCCTCCCTTTTATAGAATGGAAGAGATGAGAGAGATTATAAATAAGTAATGTGGGACAAATAATCAAAGGTACAACCGGCTATACATAAAAACAGACCGCACAAGCCGCGTAGTTAAATGAGTAGGCTAACCACCTGGCTACTACTATAAAGAGAAGGAAGCCGCTAGGAGAGAGCACTAGACCGCCCGGTCATCAAGTCATCTGCTTCAAACCGCTAGACCGCCCGGTATCCAATCAGCAACATCTCGGCTTCTAAGCCACTGGAGAGAAGCCACCAGACCGCCAGGCTACTAAGTCGCCAGAGTGAAACCGCCAGACCGCCCGGTCTCCAAACTGCCAGACTCAAGCCGCCAGACCGTCCGGTCTTCATACTGCAACACTCCCCCTCAAGCTCAGTATATATATATATATATCAATCATGCCCAACATATTGCAAATGTGAAAAAGGAAGCGGACACAGGCTTGGTGAAGATATCTGCCAACTCGTTGTATGAAGTAACGAACGGAGTGCAAATCTGTTTTTTCAAGATCTCTTCTGTAATGAAATGGCAGTCCACTTCGATGTGCTTTGTTGTTTCATGGAAGACCGGATTTTTGGAGATATATAGCGGCCTTATTGTCACAGAACATATGCATAAGATGGTTGTAGACCTCTCCTAAGTCAAGCATGAGAGCCCACAACCACTTTAATTCACACGTGGTTAACGCCATACTTCGATATTTTGCCTCTGCACTAGACCTGGAGAAGACATACTGTTTCTTGCTCTTTAAGCTCACAAGGTTGCTCCATGTAGACATCCTCCTAAAGATCGCCATAGAGAAAGGCATTCTTGACATCCAGTTGAGAAATGAGCCAATCTCTATTGACGGACATAGAGAGGAGTTCCCGAATAGTGCTGAGACGAGCAACGAGAGAGAAGGTGTCAAAATAATCAACACCATAAGTCTGAGTGATGCCTTTGGCGATAAGTCGAGCCTTATAACGATCCACACTACCGTCCAACTGAACTTCACAACAAATACCCAGCGACAGCCAATAACATCGGTGCCCAATGGAGGAGAAACAAGGGTCCATGTACCCCACTCAGTGAGAGTGGCAATTTCCTCATCCATGGCCGCCTTCCAATGAGGAATAACAAGGGCTTCCTGGTAGGTGCGAGGAGTGGTGGTGGTCGAGATAGCCAGTGCAAAAGTCCTGCGAGAAGGAGTAAGACGAGCATAGGAAACAACAACAGCAAGCGAGTGATGGGTACATGTTTTCACCCCTTTGCGAAGAGCAATGGGAAGATCCAGGTCGGCGTGTTCCTCAGTATCTGGTGCATCCGTGGCGTAGAGAGCTGGTGCGGGAGTAGAGAGACGGCTGCGGAGAAGAGCAAGACAGCGAAGGCGGAGAGAGAGGAGGAGGAGACGATGGATACAACGGAGGAGGAGATTTCTCGGTAGGTGTAGACGGGATGGAGAGGATGGTAGGAGAAGAAGGAACAACATGAAGAAAGGAGCAGTCGCGAGAGAAATAGGATGCATTTTCGAAGAAGGTTATGTCTGTGGAGACGAACTGCTTGCGAAGAACGAGGTCAAAACAACAATAACCTTTCTAAGTTATAGAGTAACCCAGAAAGACACATTTGGTGGCACGTGGGGAAGAGTTTGTCACGGGTGGCAGAGGGAGCGTGCACAAAATCCGTGCACCCAAAGATATGCAGAGGGAGAGGAAATGGATCCTTGTCCGGATAGAGAATTGAGAATGGGGTTTGACTGTGGAGAACCGTGGAGGGAATGTGATTGATGAGATAACATGAGATAAGAATGGCATAGCCCCAATAGGAGTGAGGAACCTGCATCTGTGTCATCAGAGTGAGAGCGACATCAAGGAGGTGATGATTTTTGCGTTCCGCCACACCATTTTGCTGTGAGGTATAGACACATCTAGTTTGATGAACAATCTCATTTTGCATACAGAAATAAGAAAAATCATGACTAAGATATTCTTTGACATTATCAGAGCGAAAGATTTTAATAGAGACATCAAACTGAGTTTTAATCATAAAATAAAAGGATGTCCATACAGAAAATAACTCGGAGCGATCTTTTAAAAGGTACACCCACGTACAGCGTGAAAAATCATCAATAAAAGTTACAAAATATAAACTTTCATGACCTATTGTGAGGATAGGAGCAGGACCCCAGACATCAAAGTGAATTAGGTCAAACGGATGGGAAGATCCACGATCTTGATTTGGTGGGAAGGAGGAGCGGTGATGCTTTCCAAGCTGACAAGCGTCACAGCTGAGAGGAGGACTGTTGAGAGGGAGGTGGGGCAGAAGCTGTTGAAGAAGTCGTGGAGGAGGATGACCAAGGAGAAGATGTCATTGTAGATGATCTGTAGAATAGGAGGAGAAGGCGGACAGAGCAGAAACGTCATCTAGAAAGTGGAGGCCGCGACTCTCAGTCTCAGTAGCAATCTTCCGTTGGGAGTCCAGATCCTGAAAAGAACACGAAGTAGGAGTGAATGTGACGGAGCACTGTAATTGCTTGCAAAGAGAAGTAACAGATAATAAATTACAAGGAAACTTTGACACGTAGAGAGTATCCGTCAAGCGAAGAGATGGAGTGACTTGAACCACTCTCGTCCCATTGACCGATAAGGGAGAGCCATCCGCAATAAAGATAGAGGACAACCGATCATGTGTTTATAGGAGAGAAAAATACTAAGGATTGCCGGTCATATGATTGGTAGTGCTAGAGTCGATCAACCATTTACCTTGAATAACGACATGAGCACTACCTGAAGACGTGACCACGGAGGCAGACTGCTTTAAAGAAGAGGTGGAAGCGTCCCCAGAGGGGTGAAGATGTGGATGTTTCATCCAGCAGCGATCAACCGTATGGTCGGTGCGGCCATAGTGAGAGCAGAGAAAGCAGTAAGGACCACACCCATCGGATTGGTGGTTGTGGCCACCAGAGCCACTCCGCTGAGTTTGGTGAGCATAGTTGTCGGGTTGAGGAGGGGAGGATAACAACGGAAGTTGAAGCAGAGAAGTAACTGCGATAATGCGAACAACAGTGGCATCCAAGGTGGGAGAGTCCGCTTCACAAGGATATGTTGACGGATCATGTCCTAAGACTCAGGAAGTCGTAGAAGATAACACACAACCAGAAGCTCCTGGAGTGCTTATGTTGCTCAGCCAGATCCGCAGAGAAGGGGCGATTCTAGAGAATCTCGGCTCCGAGATCCTGAACCTGTTGGTAAGCAACATTAGGAGACATGGAGGGACGGGCAAAGAGGTCCGCATGCATAGTATTGATGCGAGACGTTTGAGCCCCTTTTGAGTAGAGAGCACCAAGATGAAGCCATGCAGCCTTGACTGTTTCATCATGATGGATGACAGAGAGGCACTCATCAGAAAGGTTGTTAGCCAGCCAAGTGCGAACTAGAGCATCGCTAGCATCCCAATCTTCAAAGAGATCAGACTCTGGAGGAGGAGGTTCATCGGCGAGATGATGACATTTGCTTTGTGAGCGAAGAAGAAAGGTGAAGGAGACACTCCAGTCTGGGTAGTTGAAACCGATGAGTTTGAAAACGGTATCAAGGTTGCCCGAAGGAGTAGGAGGAGCAGGAGGGTGGGCCACGGGAGTAGCAGTGGTAGAGATATCAGAGAGGTCCATAGAAGAGAAGAGAGCAGAACAAGGCCGCGAAGGCAGGTCGCGCCAAGACAGATACCAACCGCACGAAGAGAAGACGGGCCGCGCAAATAGAACAGAGGAGAAGAGACTGCGTGAACAGAAGACAGGCCGCACGAACAAAGAGAAGAGACAGGGTCGCGAAGACAGGTCGCGCCGAGATAGATCGCGCGTAGACAGGCCGCGCGAAGAGAAGAGAAAAAACCGCTCGAAGACAGGTCCTGCGAACAGAGACAGGTCGCGAATAAAGAGGAGACAGTCACGAACAAAGAGGAGGCAGGCAGTGCGAACAGAATTAGGAGGAAAAGATCGAGTCCTCTGATACCATGTGCGAACAAGAAAGAAATTGATCAAAATTTTGAATAAAAGAATTTTTATTATCCAAAAAAGTGAGTATTACAATGGTATAACCTCCCTTTTATACAATGGAGGAGATAAGAGAGATTACAAATAAGCAATGCGGGACAAATAAACAAAGTTACAACCGGCTATACTTAAAAACAGACCGCACAAGCCGCGCGGTTAGACGAATAGGCTAACCGCCCGACAATTACTATAAAGAGAAGGAATCCGCTAGGAGAGACCGCTAGACCGCCCGGTCATCAAGTCGTCTGCTTCAAACCGCCAGACCGTCCGGTCTCCAATCAGCAACATCTCGGCTTCCAAGCCACTGGAGAGAAGCCACCAGATCGCCCGGCTACCAAGCCTCCAGAGTGAAACTGCCAGACCGCCCGGTCTCCAAATCGCCAGACTCAAGCCGCTAGACCGCCCGGTCAGCCGGTCTCCATACTGCAACAATGGTTCAAGTTAATCCGCTCCGACCGAGGCATCTATTTTGAGTGCAACAATTATGAGTAGTTTAGCATTACTATACATGCAAAATGATTTCTAATTTATTTCCTACATAAATGGTTATAAAAGTGCTAATAATTTTTAAATATAAAATGATTTATGTTTAATTAAAAAATACAATTAATAACACTATTTTTGTAGATTTTTAAAACATTACTTTCAGATAAATTAATCATTTTTCATTGTCATCATTATTTAAATAATATGGCATTTTAAATATTTAGTAACACTCATATTCAACCAACATGCATGATTGACTCCTCAAATAACATTTTTTTTTCATTGACTAACTTATAAACCTAATTTCATGACACATGACTCTAGAATTCCAAGCCTTAATCTAGTATTATTTCAATAATAAACAATATTTCTAATGTAAGAAGCACCTAACAATATCAACTCACCAACTACCTCTTTGAATTCCAAGCCATCAGAATATTGCTTTAAAAAGTGTTAAAATAATTAGCAAAATCTTGTACAAGGTCTAAAGAAAGGAACTCATTATCCCATTAGTAATTTTGTGTAATTATATATCTTTTTTTGGATATAAAGGCTTGAGTGTTGTGCTTTTGTTCTATATGGATGTTAGGAGCTTGATTAAAATGGTTTAGGGTTTAGCCACTAGACATGTTAAACGGGGGAGGGGTAGACAAAAAAAGTCTTAGGATAAAATTATAAGGAAAGACATGATGTAATTAGCCATTAGTAAGATTATGACTAAAGATAGGGCACCCGGCACAATAGCTACAAAGGATCCATACTGACCCTAACCATGGTGGGATAAAGACCCGAGTGTTGTTGTATATATATTTTTTGATACGAGTGACAGTGCGCGAGGAGTGGGGGTCTGTGCCCCGTGCGATAGTACTCACGTCGGCCACGATCAGGTCGGCTCCGACTGTCACTGTGTGAACTCCTCCCGCTTCAAACCAAGGGGACACCCATGAACTGTCGGGAAAGCATAATATATTTAATTTAAAATCCTTTAAATGATCTTACTTTAGAAATATACGTGTTCGATGCTCTCGGGCGGCCTTCGGCCGCATCAGGCGGGCTTCGCCCGTGCTTGATGCTTCAGGTGGTCTTCGGCCACAATCCACCATCTCGGCGCCGCGCCCGCCACTCGCGGCCGCCGGAGCCCTATGGTTATTTGATTTTGCTCCGGTGGGCCGCGAGTGGCGGGCGCGGCGCCGAGATGGTGGATTGCGGCCGAAGACCACCCGAAACATCAAGCACGGGCGAAGCCCGTGCGCAGGCGGGCGAAGCCCGCCTGATGCGGCCGAAGGCCGCTCGAGAGCATTGAGCACGGGCATAGCCCGTGTGAAGATGGTCGTATTAAATAAAATCTATAATAATCTAATTATATAATTATATTATATATATATAATATAAATAGAATAATAGAATATTAAAACTTAGGACTTATAATAGAAATAATAGAATATTAAAACTTAGGACTTATAACAAAAAAAATTAAAGCGGGGGAGGAGGAGGAGGGTTGCACGGGGGAGGAGGAGGGTTGAACGGGAAGAGGAGGAGGGGGGCAGTCCAACCGCCGGGCACCGTCGACCTCGGTAGGGGTTGGCCGGAGGCGAACCGGCGGAGGCGGCGGAGGCGACGAAGGCGGCAGAGGCGGCGTAGACACCGTTGACCCCCACCGTGAGCTCCGCCTAGTTTTCATTTCAGCCAGCCGCCGCCGGCGGAGGCGGAGGCTGCCTTGCCGGACCCCACCGTCGGGGTCACCGGACGCCGGCAACACCAGTGGGGGTAGGCCGGAGGCGAACCGGCAGGGCCACCGCCGGCGATGGCCCTGCCCGTGAGTCCCGTGAAGATGGGACTCACGGGCAGGGCCACCGCCGGCTCGCCTCCGACCTACCCCCTTCGGGGTCGCCGACGTCCGACGACCCCGACGGTGCTGTCCGGTTAGGCAGCCGCCGCTTCCGCCGGTGGAGGCCGTCTGAAATCCAATTTTTTTTATGTAAACTAGTGGAGCAGGCGGGGCAAAACCGGAAGACCCAAAATAACTGACGCAGGGCTCCTGTAGCAACACAGAATTTGTGTTTAATATTAGTATAGATATGCACATACATTTATATACACATGTATACATGCATATACATATACGCATACATACATACATATCTATAACTATCTATTTAACTATCTATATCTATCTAACTATCTATCTATCTATATCTATATCTATTTCTATACCTATATCTATTTATATCTTTATCTATATCTATATATCTATCTATATCTATATCTATCTGTATCTATAACTCGACATCTCGGTCGGGCCTGAATTTATGGACCGTCTCAGCACTCGGAACGGTCTAGCGCGCGCACAACCAATGAAAATAGAAAGTTGACAAGGTAATTTTTTGACGTGAAAAACCCTGAAAAGAGGTGAAAAATCACGTGGTCGGATCTGTGCCGACCAAACCTGCACTAGATCTGAGTGCTGTTACATGGCTTTTTCAAGAACTCAAGGGCGACAGGCCGCCTCTCGTTACAATTATTGGGGAGAGAGAGAGAGAGAAAACCTGGAGGGTGACAGGCCACCCCACTCACAGGGCTAATTATTTCTTCGAGTGCTGCGGGGAGCGATGCGCTCGTTGAATTATGAAGTCTTCTAATAATTCTTGGAGGTGGGGAGTATCTTGCTGTACATGTTCTGATGTCTTGAGCTTTGAGGCTCAGAGGCACGCTTAGCACGTCTTACCCTCCGCTTCTTGTCTCTGATTATCTTTTGGAGAAGCTTAGTTTGGTTGTATTATAAGTAGATGGAGTGCTTGTTCTGGAGCGCATGGTGAGCTTGTTGGCAAAGAGCGCGCTGAGAGTTTGCTGGAGGAGAGTGCGCTAGGCCCTTGCCGGAGGAGGGAGCGCTGAGTGGTTGCGGGTAAATAGAGAGAGCACAGGGCACTTGCAGAAGGAGAGAGCGTGGAGCGTGGGGGAAAGAGACCCGCGCAAGGGAGTGACGTGAGTGAGAGCACGCAGGAGCATGCAGGGGAGAGACGCGTGCAAGGAAGAGGCGAGCGCGAGAGCGCGCAAGGAAGCGACAAGCGGGAGAGCATGCAAGGAGGCGATGCGTACGGGAGCGCGCAAGGAGGCGATGCGTACAGGAGCGCGCAAGGAGGCGATGCGTACGGGAGCGCGCAAGGAGGCGATGCGTGCAGTGGATGCGCGCAAGGAAGGGAACGTGCGCGGGAGCGCGCCAGGAAGGCAACGTGCGCAGGAAAGCGTAGGGAGGCGGCACGCGCAAGAACTCCTGAGGGAGAGGTGTGCGCGAGAGCGCGCAAGGAAGGCGACGCGCTCCGGAGCGCGTTGGGAGACGACGCGCGCGGGAGTGCGTAGGGAGGAGGCGCGCACGGGAGCGCGCAGGGAAAAGAAATGGAGGAGGGATAAAATCCGTAAGAGGATTTCCCGGACGAAGAATATGAAGATCTTCGAAAGAGGCGTCGAAGACAAAGGAGATCTTCAAGGAGCGTTTGAAGGCCTTCGAGGAAGGAGGAGATGAAGGAGAAAGGTGATAGAAAATCCGTAGGAGGATTTCCCGAGGAAGGAGAGAATGATAATTAAAGGGGGGTCTGAGCCCTATTTATAGGCTTCATGGATGGTTATGGAGGTTACACGGTTATCCGCAGCCACGGGCGGAACTACCCCTGGGCACGGTAGGGCACGTGCCCGACCGGTTTTTTTATCGCTAAATTAGGTTTCATTTCATCCCTCTCCCTGCTCCTCGTGCTCTCGATCCCGTCGCCGCTCCCAGCTCCCGATCCCGTCGCTGCTCCTTTCTCCGGCTCCGGCTCCCGTCGCCGTTACCTGCTCTGGCTCCGGCTCTCGTTGCGGCTACCTGCTCCGGCTCCGGCTCCGAATCCCGTGGCCGTCGGTACTTCTTCTTATGTGAAATCAGTCATCTTCTTCTTCTGTGAAATCAGTCATCTTCTTCTTCTGTGAAATAAGTCTTCTTCTTCTTCTGTGAAATCAGTCTTCTTCTTCTTCTTCTGTGAAATAAGTCCTCTTCTTCTTCTGCTGCTGTGAAATCAGTCCTCTTCTTCAATGTGAAATCAGTCTAGATTTTTCACAGAAATCTGGACTGATTTCAGTCCAGATTTCTGTGAAATCTGGACTGATTTCAGTCCAGATTTCTGTGAAATCTGGACTGATTTCAGTCCAGATTTCTGTGAAATCTGGACTGATTTCAGTCCAGATTTCTGTGAAATCTGGACTGATTTTAGTCCAAATTTCACTGTGAAATCTGGACAGATTTCAGTCCAGATTTCACTGTGAAATCTGGACTGATATCAGTCCAGATTTCTGTGAAGGGTTGATATGGACGCACCATTGTGCTAATCTTCGAGCATTTTAATGTTAGGTACACATCATTGTGTTGCTGGAATCCATCGTGAAGGGTTGATTTGGAGCTCCAATCGTTTTGTGTTGCTAGAACACATCATTGATAATTACTCTTGTTCCCCGATTTTCTGTTTAAGTTTGCTTAGGAGGGTTACCCGCCTTCAATTGGACGCGGTGTGTGTCTCTCTCGGTTCATTGCGAACCTCAAGGTCGATTGTGTCCGTCCCCGACATATTTTTTGCATTAGTAATCCGACATGCGAGTATGGATTTAGGCATACTGCGTGAAGCCTACCCGTGGCGGTAAGCCCGGATCGGTGATGTTTGTGATGTGCATATCGATTAGTTCTAGTCGCGCTAACGAGAATGTCCATCAATTTTATGCAGCGTTTTAGTTAGTGCAATGAAGAAATTTTTTTTCTAAAAAAGGAGCTTCATTGGATGCTAAATGAGTTAAATGATCGCTTTGATGAAGTAAACACAGAATTACTCTTATGTGTTGCTTGTCTAGACCCAAATGATCATTTTAGTTCTTATGATAAACAAAAATTACTTCATCTTGCTGCATTATATTCGTATGATTTTACGCCAATAGAGTTGCAGTTACTTGAATGACAACTTGACATATATATTTTTTATATGCGATCTACATCAACAGACACATTTTCTACTACAAGAGAGTTGCAGTTAGTTTTTAGATTGTTGAAATTGCCTTGCCTCTTACCAGTTGCTACAGCTACTGTTGAAAGAACGTTTTCTGCAATGAAGATCATAAAGAATCGGTTGCGAAATATAATGATGGATGAATGAATGAATGATTGTTTGGTTGTTTACATTGAAAAAAAAGTTGTCGATACTATTACAACAGAAACTATTATTTCACGTTTTCAGAGCATGTGTCAATGGAAAGTATCTTGTTGAATTATAATTTTTTCAGATCTAAATCTTTCTTTTGTAATTTTGTGTTCAATTTTTGATTGTAATATTGCCCCCCGAACCCCCCAAATTGACAGTACTTACATTGTGCCCGTGCGACTTCAAAATTCTTGTTCTGCCACTGTCCGCGGCCCATAACCACCATGATTGCTATGCATAGACCAAAATATTATATTTATTTTTACGGGACAATGGTTCAATATGCATATTAATCTCCTTATATGCAGACCGTTTTATTTTTGGCAACGCATTATCTCCATTACAGGAGATCATGTGGGCGGTTACGTGGGTGGTTACCCACATAACTGATGGTGGCGATCGCGGGAGCGTTATCGGACAGTGGAGACGGGCTCCCTCGGATGGCCAACAAACTTGCCGACAAACTTGCCGTCGAGGAGGGAGGTCACCGCCAACGACCGGGAGAGCGGGCGGCGGCCATGCCGGCGGCGGAAAGTGGGGAGCGGCCGGCGGTGGCGACATCCGAGGAAGAGAGGAGTGACGGCGGCGGCGTCCGCTGGAGAAATGAGCGATGGCGGCGGCGACCGTGGAGTCAGAAAATAACGGCGGCGGCGGCCACAACGTTGGGAGACGGCAGCGGCGGCCACGGGAGGAACGGACGACAGCGGCGGCGGTCGTGGAGTCAGGAAATAACGGCGGCGGCGGCCGCGATGTTGGGAGACGACGGCGGGGCGGGAGAAACGGACGATGGCGACTGCGGTAGAAACGAACGACGGCGGCGACGATTGTGGAGTCTATAAATAATGACAGCGACGACCGCGACGTTTGAAGACGGCGATGGCATTCGAGGAAGTGAGGGGGGACGTGCCGCCGACACATGCTGACGTCCCCCAATAATCACCTTGGCGGTTAGCCCACCATCCCTGTTGGGGAGTGCCCAACACTCCCCAACAGGGAGGCCAAAATTAGGCGCTGACCAAGTCAGCGCCTAAATGGGCGCTGACTTGGTCAGCATCTCTTCCAGCCAACGGGGGAAATCCCCTCATTAGTTGGATTACTATTTCTGTGCGGGATTAATCCCATGCTTACTGTGCACGGGGTTAATCCCGCGCGCGCTGTGCGCGGGGTTAATCCCGCGTGCGCAGTGCGCGAGGTTAATACCGTGCGCGTAGGATGATTCCTGGGCGCGGGGGACTCGAAACGCGGGTGAGCCCCCATGCGCGGCCTTCGCCGCGTGAGACCACAGAATGGCTCGGGCGGCCGTGCCGCATGGTTGCTCTTTGCAAGAGATTACTACGATTGTGTTTGCTTGACCCACGGTTTTGGCCGGACCCGCTCAGGGGAACCTCATCATATATCTATATCTATATATCTATCTATATCTATATCTATCTGTATCTATATCTCTATCTATCTATTTCTATATCTATCTATCCATTTCTATATCTATCTATCTCTCTCTATATATAACAATTTCAATCAAAATTAGATGGTGTAATGGTTGTAATCCTTGCTTCCCCATAGAGAGGGCCATGGTTCAATTCTCACTATTGATATTTTTAGCAAGATTAGAAAGTGGGTCATATTGACTCCCTTTTCAATAAAGTTTGGGGTTAAATCATAATTTCACGTCGCAGGGTGTTGGCCGAAAATATTATCTCGTGACATCTTATCATAGTAGGTATACAAACTCTAATAAAATTCACTTGACTTACACCATTACATCGTTCTTTAATTAGATTGATCAGACAACCATGATTTATCTGATGGGCCTAACAGTTACACCACCATACTTTGTGTGTGTGTGTGTGAGATTATGACACCTCATTGCAATCTCGGATCGTCCGGATCGTGCCACGTCATCGATCCTAGGGAGGTTTCTTTTGCCTATTAAGAGCTAATCTTAATTAGGAATTGTTTTAGTGCGGGGGCTGATTTTTTGGAGGTGTTAAGGGGGGTCCAGCTGGCCCTCCTTTCGATTTTTTGCTTGGACAGCCATGGTCGGCTGTCCTATTTCCAGTTTTGGCCGGCGCCATCAATGGGAGCCATTGATGACGCCCTTCTTCCATGTTAGGAGGGGGGGGGGGGGGGGGGGGTCTTCCTCCTATAAATGGGAGGCTGCTCCTTCAGAGTTTTTCATGAGAGAAAAAAGGACCCGTACATCATCAGGGAGGAAGAGAGAGAGCTTTGAGCTTTCAGGTGATTCTTCCCAGCGAACGGCGGCGACATCAGGCACACAAGGTAGCGGTGCATCCGGTCACCTCAAGCGAGGCGACATCCAGCAAGCCACCTGTAGTAGGCCCCAGAGGTTCGGCGGAATCAGGCGTGGCGACGACGGCAGCAGGTGCAGAGGCGGCGATACAAGCGGAGCTAACAGAGGCGGCGCATCCGGTCACCTCAGGCGAGGCGACATCCGATCGGCCTCCAGAAGTTGACTCCAGGCGTTCGGCGGCTTCAGGCGGCTGATTCAGGCGGGATCAGCATCAGGCGGCGGAAGCAGGCGGTGATTCCAGCGGGGAAGATAGACAATGTTTTTCCAGTGTTTTCTATTTTCTCTTGTTGTATCTTGTAACCTCATCAGTTTTTAGTGGATATTTCTGGCGCGCTCTCCCTGTGGACGTAGGAGCCCAAACTCCGAACCACGTAATTATTTTGTCGTCTGGTTGTGCTTGCTTGGATTTAAATTTCGTTTATCATATTATTGTTCAGACTAGCTTCCGTTGCTAGATCAGTGGCGAACTACCGTAGTCGCGGATTCAGTCCCAATTTCACAACAATTGGTATCAGAGGGAGGTTCGACCCTTCGGACCCCGATGAGCAATAATGACAGTGAAATTTGAAGTCCCGAAGTATGACTGCAAAATAGACTTTGGTCTGTGGCAGAAACGGGCTAAAGCGGTACTCATCCAGCAAGGTCTTCATAAGGCTCTCCTCGGAAAGGAGAAGTCCGGGAAGAAGGACGACGAGTGAGATGAGCTAGATTTGAAGGCCATCAGCACAATCCAGTTGTTCTTGGTCGATGAGATTATGTATAATGTAGTCGATGCTGAGACTACAACGGATCTGTGGAAGAAGTTGGAGGAGTTTTATTTGTCAAAATCCCTCACGAATAAGCTGTACGTAAAGGAAACAACTTTACAACTTGAGGATGTCGGATAGCACTCCGCTTCTTGACCACATGAATGCGTTTAATAAACTTATTTCTCAGTTGAGTAGTATGGACATTAAGGTCAAGGAAGAAGATCAGGCTCTTCTCCTGATGTCTTCATTGCCGAAGTCCTTCGATCATCTGGTCACCACGATTCTGTATGGGAAGGACACCCTAAAGATGGAATAAGTGATGACAACGCTGCTCTCGAACGAAACGAGAAGCAAGTCGAGCCCTAGAGCTGACGGGGGCTTATTCGTTAAGAGCAAAGACTCCACCCGGGTTAGATCGAGAGGAAAAGGGAAGGAGGAAGACCGACCTAGGTTTAAGTTCGGGGGTAGGAATACGAAGTGTCACTACTACAAGGAGGAGGGGCACTGGAAGAATGAGTGCCCGAAGAGGAAGTTTAGAGAACAGACGCATGAGTCACATCAGGCTGCGGTGGCATCCAAGGATGAGAACGACGCCGACGTTCTTCATGTTTCACTCAGCGGTGAGACCTCAGGCTCCTGGATCTAGGATACATGATGCATGTACCGCATGTGCCCGAACAAAGATTGGTTCTCCAGTTTTAGGCAGTGTGAAGGTGGTCGTGTTTGTATGGGGAACGATTCAGAGTGCGAGATTTCGGGAGTTGGTAGCATCAGGATTAGGATGTTCGACGGAGTGGTCAGGACACTCACCAACGTTCGGTATGTGCCCAGTTTGAGAAAGAGCTTGATTTCTCTAGGCACTCTGGAGGCCGTCGGGTATTATTATACCGGCAATGACGGATATTACCAAAAACAGTTGAGTGATTACATTATTGTCTCAGATATTACAAGAAATATCTTCCGCCTATTACAAATACATATAAAATATTCTAATTTTATGAGATATATTATAAAAATAGCTGAGTGATTACATTATTATCTCAAATATTGCAGGAAAAATCTAAGATAATCTATTTTAACTCAGATAATAAAAAAAATAACTAAAATGTTAAATTTTCTCTCAGACATCATTCCGATTCAAGATATTTTTTTTGAAATATTACTATAATTTTATTTTAACAACTAGTATAGAGAGGCTTTTGAAGAAAATGAAAACAAAAGAAGGCAAAAAAATCGGGCGTCAAAATCACCTGAGCCCGGGCAATGATCTTCATCCAAGGCCAGACCAAAAAATTTCACGAGAATGAGTGAATTATACAACAATTTCTTTAGCGCTGACATTTTCCCAATGAAGATGAACAGAGCCGGAAGAAGACAAAGAGGTAGAAAGAGTTGTAGAAAGTCAAACTGTTGGGATTTCCTGTCGCAGAAGCGCAATCTCAAGAAACAACTAAATACAGATGTACAAGAAAATACGTATTCCATACAATTTTATTAGCACAATAAAATTAATAAGTACTCAAATTAAGAGATACAAATCCAAAAATATACCGCAGAAAAACTCGGACTACGAAAATTCGCATGAGTAATATGAACTTAACTGCAATCCGTAAAACAGACACGCAAGAATCGTACTAGAACGAATCGTCATCATCACCAGATAACCAACCACCGCCACCACCACCAAGAAGAGATCCAAGTCAGAACTTGACGTTGTCGCGAATGCACAGCCCGCCAACGTCACCACTTGTGCACAACCACCACCGCCTACGAGCATGCAACAACTGAGCACCGCACACCTTGCCTCAGCATGCGAATCAGACTACTTGACGCTACCCGCACGCTTTCGCTCTTCGTTACCGATGCAGCTCGCAATCAGATGTCAATGCGCACCGTCATCTTCGGTCGTGCATTACCGCTCTCCTCTTCAATTCTTTACCTCTCTTTGAATTTGCTTTTAGTGTGAACTTCATAGCTTGACATCCTCCTTTTTTATAGGGTCATTTCACATGCTTTGACCTCTTTCCAAGAAGCTTCCTCACACGTGCTCATTCAAAGCAAATGGGTGGCCTTGAGAAAAGTCTGTATCAGCGGCCGATAGGTGGAGATGATGAAACATGTGACTTTGAAAGTTCAAAACAACTTTAACAATCACCACCTTGGTTTGAATTTCAAATACCATATTCTGCACAAAACACCATATGCACGAAGCACTGTCTGCACGAAGCAATGTATGCACAAAGCACTAATCTGCACGAAGCACCATCTCATGTATGAGGCGTCAGCCGACTTATCAGAAGTCGAACTTCATCTCTGCTTTAGTTCACCTGAGGGATGTACACTCGAATTGCAAAAGCTGACTTGTCGAACCCGAGCCACAAAAGGGCGATCCACTGCATCACCTCAACCATCCACCATATCACCCGCAAAAATCATGGGCATACTACCTCGCACTGTGGTTCCCATCAGTCAGTATAAACTACTGAACTGCACGACTTTCATGAGCACGATACACCCGCGTGTTACCGTCAAAATTCCTTTTCTTACCGTGAAACTGCAGCCAGCTGGGTCTAAACTGCTCAACGATATCAGATTCTTACGCAGCTTGAGCACCAAATATACCTGTTCAAGCCTACACACCACCCCATCATGCATCTGTATGTCCACCATCCATGTACCTATAACCACACAACCTGAGCCGTCACCTAAATACACCGACCCAGTAACCCATTTAGAGAACTGAACATCGACACATTCAAACATATGTGTTGTGATGTACCAGAATCTAATATACATCCGTTGTCAGAGTCGTTATGACTCTCAGTGATGGCATATTGACCATCACTCTCCACTCCCAGATCTAGCATCACCACACCTGCATCATGGATGTCTCCAAAACTCTGTGCATGCTGTGGGCAATTTTTCCTAATGTGACTGCTTTGTTTACAATGATAACAAACAACTCCCTTCTTTGAAGTCGACCGAGCCCGTGCACCCCTTGATCTCCTGTCGAATGCTCTCCCCCGCCCATCTACTGCCAAAATATGATCACCCCCAGGAGTGGGGTCCTTCAACATCTGACTGGACAGTAACATCGATGTGACCTCCTCTAGCCCCACTATATCCTTCCCATATAGGTGCGTGGTCACCATGTGTTTAAAGGACGGCGAGAGCGAGGTTAGACGTAATAGGGCATTATCTTCTTCCTCCACCTTCGCACCAACCGCATGCAATTGGTCTAGAAGTCCGTTGAACATATTAAAGTACTCCTGCAGGTTGTCACCATCTTGCATCTTCTGCCCATGCAATCGTTGTTTTAACAACAATCTTGTGGTCAACGACTTAGCCAGATACAATCTCTCAAGTTTCTCTCAAAGCTTGATTGCAGACTCCTCAACACTGATGTTAAAAAACATCTTATCGCCAGCACACATCCTGATGACGCTATTGACATGCTCATCCAAGTCAATCCACTCTCTGTCTTTCACTATAGCGGTCATTTTTTTTCTTCCCCGCAAAACCCACATCAACCCTTGCTCGACTAGCATATCTTTGACGCGAATTTACCACGGGCAAAAATTTTTGCTATCATCAAACTTATCCACCGAGTACCGAGCCAAAGTTGCATTCTTTCCTGTCATAGTTATCCTCCGGTATGACTAGGAGACTTGATTAATTCAAGGTTGAATTTGAAAGGATGAGAAGAACACCTAGTCGTTCATCACCGCAGACAAATTTTTTCTTAAATGTCCAATCAGTCGACTACAGAACCTTGCTTTGATACCACTTGTTAGGATTTCCGGTTGCAGAAGCGCAATCCTCAGGAACAAGTAAATACATAGTCACAAGAAAATACGTACTTGACACAATTTTATTAGCATAATAAAATTAATAAGTACATAAATTAAGAGATACAAATCCGAAAATATACTGCAGAAGAATTCTGGCTACGAAAATCCGCACGAGTAATATGAACTTAACTGCAATTTGTAAAACCGACGCACAAGATTCGTACTAAAACGAACATTTATCGTCGTCAGACGACCAACCACCACCAACACCAAGAAGAGATTCAAGTTGAGACTTCACCTTGCCGCAAACGCACAACCCGCCAACGTCACCACTTGTGCACAACTACCACGACCTACAAGCATACAATCATCGAGCACCGCAGTCTGCGAATCAGACTTCTTGTCGATACCCACACGCTTTCGCTCTTCGTTACCGATGCAACCCGCAATCGGATGTCGACGCCCACCGTTGCCTTCGGTCATACACAACAACTCTCCTCTTCAAAACTTTACCTCTCTTTGAATTGGCTTTTAGTGTGATCTTCATAGCTTGTCATCCTCTCCTTTTATAAAGCCATTTCACACGCCTTGACCTCTTTCCAAGAAGCTTTCTCGCATGTGCTCATTCAAAGCACATAAATGACTTGGAGAAAAGTCCGCATTGACGGCCACTAGGTGCAGATGGTGAAACATGCGTCTTTCAATGTTCAAAACTAACTAAACACAAACTACAGTCAACAATAAGGCTCCTATTGGCACGGTGATGACAGTCGTAAACACATGGGTTAAACCGTCATTCGTTAACGATCACCTAACAAACATCATCCGTCCGAACGTAAAAGTGGATGAAGTTCCTCAGGTGGACGTTAACGAATGACAATTTAACCCCTATGTTCATGACGGCCACCACCATGCCAAACGGAGAATCTGCTAAACTCAAAACAAAAAAAAATTAGAAAAAAACTGAACCCCAAATTCAAGAGAAGACCAGCAGATTCATGATCAGCAATCCAAACAGATAGAAATTATTTTTAATTAAAAAAAAACATGATCCTAAATCAACGAAACATCAATTCAAATCCGTATTCATGACAACATCAACAAACACAAACAACGACTGCATCAAATTTCAAACCAGAGCAGAAATTAAGCACGAAAAGTATGAGATTAAGTTGGATTTTTAGCTCCGGCATTGAGTGATCGCCGAGCATCCCCGGGTGTACGGATTGGCCTCGCCGCCGGGACGGCAGTTGTAGTACGACGCCCCGGCGCGGTTGCAGGGCACGGTGCCGCGCTGCAGCGCGCCGTAGCCGATGTATCCCGACGTGTCCAGGATTCGCCGGGTTGATTCCGACGCCAAATCGAACTCGGATTCGCCGGCGCAGCCCCCGATCGTCCCCTGGCAGGCCGATCGCCCCGGAATCCACCCGAGGAGCTGGGCCCCGTCATCGCCGGCGGAGACGACGGCGAGGAACGAAGCCACGGCGACGGCGAGGAGGATGGCGTGGGAGAAGCGGATTCCTCCGACTCTCTCCATTTGGATTGCTTCCTAACTCTTTTCTTCTCCGATTCGTATTCGGAGAACGGGAGAGATTTATTTATTGAGTTTAAAAGGGGCGGCGGCGGAGAACTTTAAGAGGCGTGGTGAGAGAATGCGCCTCACTTTCTAATAAATTACGAAAATGGATTCAATATTTAAAGAGAAATAGGCAAAGGTGGGAGGGTAAATTCGTCAATTTAGTATTTCTCTAATTTCCACGCAACTGCGTCAAATTTCCGTCACCGTCACTAAGCTTGGCTGTTCCACAAAGCACAGGCCTAATTACATTTTAAAATATGTAAATATTAATTTCTTATAACATTTATTTATTTTAATCTTTTAAAAAAATATTCATTTGCAAGTATTTGATGAGCTCAATGCACAAATCCTAAAGATGCTCTTTGGGAAAAAAAATTTGGCGAGGTTAGCGTGCATAGAGCTATGGAGGTCATAGTAACTTTTATATTCTAAATCACTTATTTTGATTTCAAATTTTTTTTAAAAAAATAAATTACAAAATATTAATGTTCTTATTTTTATACTTATTTTAAGTATCATATTACACATATTCTGTTCATAATTGGAAAAATTACAGCTGTAATTTCATGCATTACGAGTGTATCATGACATTATGCTCGTAAAATGAAAATACAATCGTAATATCATATTACAGCTGTAATGCATGAAATTGTGACCATAATTTTTTCAGTTATGATCGTAATATGGGTAGTATGGTACTTAAAGTGAGCGTAAAAATATGAACATTAATATTTTATTAATTTTTTTTAAAAAATTTATAAGTTGAAAAAAATTAATTTGAAGCATAAAAATGAGCCTAGCGTGCATAGCTCTATGCACGCTAGGCGTGTTGAAATATTTGATATAGCGGAAGACGGGAAACCAGACGCAAGAACACTCAATCTATGCGAGCCCAAATAAACAAGATGCAAATCAGAAGAGCAAGAATATGGTACTATAATAATCTTTACAATGTGAGACATGATTTGCCGATGTATCCAAAGGAAGTAGAAAAAATACACGGCAAAACTCAAACCGTGAGGACTCAAAGAGTAACCTCCCGAACTACTGCTGCACTACGGAGTCCGCACAGACCGCCAAGCCGCCAAACCACGACCAAGCCGCGCGGACTGCCTGTTATTCCAATGCAAGCTCTACTCGCCGATCAGCAAGCCACCTAACCGCAAGGTCACCTAGCTGTCTGATCGCGTGATCTGCTGCTGCCGAACTTAACAGGCCGCCAGAAGCGGACAACTTATTGAACCGGGAAACTAGTTGCAAAAGAGAGACCGCCTAGCCGCAACCCGCGACCTGCTGTTAACCGCTAGTTGTTATCCGCAGAGTCCGCATTGTCCCTGACCGCAGTTAGAACCAAATCCCTGGCTTCCAGCACTATCCGCACAACCTACGCAGCACAAACCGGTCAACCTTCAAACCGCACGGATACAAAATCCAGTTCGCAACAACTACCCACGAGTTTACTTATTGTTCATTCACTCTCTTATTGATATGACAGTGGGTCCTATTTATCGGCACGATGAGGAGTGTGGTCACCGCCCAAGCCGATAGGATAACCGCCCCATCTCGCGTCAATCACCAAGTGTATCCGCAAGCCGCAGATACACAGCCAGTCCGCTGCGACCTGTGCAGGATAGCCAGCCCGCCAAGTAGCATCACCAAGGCCGGATAGAAACTTATATCTGCCTTGTCGCCAAAGGCCAGGCTAGGACGCCACCACCAGCAAGAACTCTGCTGCAACACCCTGTCCGCCAATCAGCGGACACCGCTCCAGTCTGCGTTCCCTGCTGACACAACATCAGTCCACACCCACAAGTTCGCAACCAAGGCACAACAGCCAACTGCCGAACTTGGTGGACACTACACCAGTCCACACGCCTGCAGACTCAACTCCAGTCTGCATTCCCCAAGCTCGTAATCAAGCATGGCAACTACTACCGAGCTTGGCGGACTGTGAAGCAATCTGCGCTTTAACCGCGCGATCTCCCGGACTGAGCCAACATGGAATTGGTTCAGAACCAACCAAGTTCACACCACGCGCTACAAGGGCTAGTCCGCGCTTACTGGCGGACACTGGCATCAGTCCGCCAATCCTGGCTACCTCAAGCACCAGTCCGCACTAACCAGCGAACCCTGCGGCTTCCACTAGCCGCACCACCAGAGCTAGACAAGGCATCTACTATGTTGGTCTATTGAGCTCCAGCCCAGTCCGCATCTTGCCGGACTCCGCGGATAGAGAAGTTATCCGTCCGGTTACCTTATGGAACCCAACTGCCTGCTGAGCATAAGGCGGCCTGGCTGGCCTCCACCTCTGTCCGCACAGACCGCACGAACAAATAGACCAAGTCGCCAAGGAACAAGCTGTCTGCAACAGCTCTGCCGACCTGGCTAACCGCCAGTCCTATCCGCATAGACCGCACAGACCGGTCACCCAATCACCCACTTTCACTTCACCATTTTCAACACTCCCCCTTGAAGTGAGAAGTGGTGAGCAACCCCAGCAGTTCCCGTAACCTTGCACCTAGTCCCTCTGATAGCACCTTCGAGAAGATGTCCGAGACATAGTCCTCACCCCGCATATCCTGGACCATGAGGGATCCCTCCAGCATCTCCCAAAGGGAGCCATGCTTCCCTCTGCTTTCTTCTTCAGCTTCGACCTCCACTTGTGAGTCAAAGGAGTATCACCAACGATATTGGGCATAAGGCCCCAAGCCTAGTTTTCTCTAAGGGTAGTCACCTCCTCAACCTTGGCGTCATTCACCTCCTTGACTCTAGTGGTGTTATCAATGCTGGAAGGTACTCGCTCGATCTGAGGGCATGCAAGAAAACATGAGACCAAGCTCACCGTGTTTCCTCCGCAATATCGAGATAGTGGATTAGTGATCCTCTTCGATCTCCGAAGAACCTGATCACGACTCACCACCTCTGCTGCTCCTTCTGAACAACCTCTGTTCCCGGGAAAACCCGGAACAATGCTCCCCTTGCTTTCTAAACAAGAAGCCACCGCACTGGAACCAAAATCACCTGGAGCAACGCTCCCCCTGCTATCTGAACCATAAGCCTCCGCTCTTGAACCAGAACTGCCTGGAACATCGCTCTCCTTGCTACCTGAACAAGAAACACCTGGAGCAATGCTCCCCCTTCTTCTTGGACCAGAATCAGCCGTCTTCGAGCCAAAAGCACCTGGAGCATTGCTCCCCCTACTTCCTGACTCAGACGCCTCTGCCTCGGAGATAGAACAACCTAGAGCACCTGGTGATACAGGCAGCTCCATCTTAACCTTAGCAACAGCCTCCTCTAGTCCACCATATGACCTGCTCATCTTTAGCTCCACATCTGAGCTACCCCAATACGACGTCAGCTCATCGAAGACAACGTCTCTTGAGACGATGAACTTCTTCGTCGCAGGATCCATACACCTCCATATCCTCTTCTACTCATCATACCCAACAAAAAACAACTTCGTCTTGAGAGCATTCAGAGCGTGCACATAGCAGGTAGATCCAAACACCCAAATGTGCTTCACACTGGGCTTTATCCTGAACATCAGCTCATACAGAGTCTTCAAGTTGATCAAACTCAGAGGCATCCTATTGATGACATATGCCGCGCAGGCCATCCCTTCCGCCCAAAGGGTCTTATGAATGCCTTTGCACTAAAGCCAACACTTGTAGGTCTCCATCAAAAGACGGATCTTCCGATCTGTTACTCCACTTTTTTGAGGAGTATGTCCACAAGAGAGATCCCTTCAGATTCTATACTTCTTGTAGAAGTTAGAGAAACCAGTTGAGCCGAACTTACCTCAATTGCCCGTTCTCAACTTCTTGATCTGCTGACCAAGCTGACACTCTACAAGCTTCTTGAACTCCACAAACAAATGGAACGTGTTCGACTTCTCCTTCATGAATTACACCAAAGTATACCTCGAGTAGTCATCAACCAAAATCAGCATATACCTGCTGCATCTAAGACTTGCGGTGACGGTCGGCCCCACCAGATCACCATGAACACACTCTAATGGTGCCTTACACCTGGACTGCGCCTTATCAACTGTAAAGCGATAAGCTTCACCATGTTGACATCCCGCGCAAGCTTGACCGTCGCCGAAGGATGACATCCTAAGAAAGCCTCTCACAAGGCTTCTTACCGCCATTACTTTCAGCTTGTCCATCCCCACGTGCCCTAGTCTTTCATGCAAAATAGCTGCACTATCACTGGACTTCAACCGATCAGCATTAGAACTTGTTGACGACCCAACCAAGTCCTTTCCTTTACTCCCAACATGAGCAACGTTCACCGAGTGCAGGACAACCTTACACTCCTTGAATTGACCAGACTGCTTACATCTACAGCACCTTGGTCCTTCCTTCCTCTTCCCATCACGCCTTGGAGAAACACTCCTCTCTTGCTGATCAGAAGTAGAGGGACCAACCACAGCATCCAACTTCACCTCCTTGTTGAACAACCCATCGAGGGAAGTCCAAATCTCCGCAGTTGACCAACATCCGCCAATGTGGTCCAAGAGCTCCGATGAGATCACCTGCTTGAGAACAACCTCCGCTTTTGCATTTGTCTTCTTCCAAGCTCTCACCGCTTCAGCATTACAAGTGACAACGGTAACCACTTGCCTTTTGTCTTCGCAAACCACCTCCCAAATGTCCTCGTTGTTGGGTATATTGGAAAATGTGTACCTGATTTGGAGAAGCCTCACTTAGCTCAATGATATACATCAAGGTGTATTTGATGTTATGTTGAGTTTATATGTGAAGGTTAAGTATTGGCTAAAATGCAGAGAAAAGTTTTTAAGTCCCTGTGTCGATGATAGTTTTACTTTCAAGACAACCTAAACACCTAGAGGGGGGGGGGGTGAATAGGTTCTAATTGCTTGTTTATACTTTTAGGCAGAATTCAATTACAGAATTAAAATATCCAGCACAGCAATCACAGAAATTTAATCATCACAGATTGCACAATGTTTTATAGTGGTTCCCCAAGGTTTGGGTACATCCACTTTCCCCCTTCACCTATCTAGCAGTATGCTAGATTCGGCCAAACTTCCACTATTCTCAGATCTACAGATCCTACAGCTCAGAACCTGGATAGGTTCCTACAACTCAGGCACAATAGCCTTACCTCAGCCTTGCCACAAGGCCTACAACTCAGAGAAGAACCTTCTCCTACACTCAGGCAAACAGCCCTACCACTCAGAGATCAACTCTCCTACACTCAGCCTTTATATCACAGGCTTACAACTCAGATCTGTGTAAAACAGATCCTACAGAATTTTAGAAAAGAAGTTTTAATGTCTTGCCTTTGTTGAGAGAGAAGAGGACAAGACAATTCTTGATCAGCTGATGAAATCAACTGAAACTGAGCTTTCTTCAAAGCTTCTTGAATCTGAACTTAGCTGAGTTTATTTCCAAACAGCTTCTTGAGAAACCACTGATGGCTTCCTTCTTCTTCTTCAAAATGGGTGGATCCCTCTCCATCCAACACCTTTGATGATACTTCTGAATTCTTGTTAGAACTCTTCTTAGATCGATCCTGAGATCGTCTGCTTAGATCTTCCGATGAAGATCTTCTTTAGTGCCTAGCACTTTCTTGAATTGATACTTCAATTGGATTGTAATCCTTCTTCACCTTTTTTTTATGTATCTCTTTACTGCTGCTTACTTCCTTCTAAATCTGTCTATTTATAGACCTTCTTCATGGTAACCGGCTGATCCGGTTTCTAACTATTTTCTGACAAGTCTGACAGCATCAGTTAACCGGTGGCAACCCACAGCTGTCAAGTCTTCAGACAAATCCTGTGCCTTAGTTTTGGACAGCAAAGTGTCGAGACAGTCTGTCAGAAAGTGTCGAGACCAACTGTCTATATGTGTTGACACAAGTGACTTTGGTGTCGACACAGTCTTTGAAGATGTCGACAAGTTCGCCATTAAGTCGACACAGCTTCTTCAGAAAATAACTTGGTCTTGACTCTGCAGTGTGTCGACACAAGTCCTGTGTGTCGACACAGTTGTTGTAGATTCAGAACTCAGTATGTGTCGACACAGCCTTCAGGTGTCGACACAGCAATTGTCGACTCTGCCAAAAATGTGTCGACTTAGTCTTCTGGTGTCGACACAAGTATTGTCGACTTCTGCCAATGTGTGTCGACTCTGTCTCATTGTGTCGACATAACCTCCCAGTGTCGACACAAATATGGTCGACTATCTTTCTGTGAGTCGACGCTGCTTCTCAGTGTCGACATTAATGTGGTCGACTATCTCCTTCTATGTCGAGGTCGACTATCTTTCTCTGTGTCGACTATCTTTCTCTGTGTCGAGGTCGACTATCTTTCTCTGTGTCGACTATCTTTCTCTGTGTCGACACAGCTTCCGTCAAGTGTCGACACAAATATTCTGAAGTGTCGACACTGTTTCTTCAGGTGTCGACACATGGACTTAGAATATTTTTCTGCATTCTTTAATACTTCTTCACCTGCACATATCAACTTAAAACAACATCAAATACACCTTGATGTATATCTTTGAGCTAAGTTGGACTTCTTCAAATCAGGTACACATTTTCCAATGTACCCAACAATCTCCCCCTATTTGGAGAAGTCATAACCCTTAAAGCCAATGATATACACCATTTATAAAAAGTATAATATGATGATATATGACATAACATGAATACTTAATAAAAAAATATGAACAATCCATCATAGAGTGAACATTATATGATTCCAAACAATATTTTGTTTAAAACTTAGTAATGATTGATTACAGATTTTTACATTGAATGATTTAATCAAAACATTACAAAATACTTTTGAAAGAACTTAAAATTAAGACTGATCAGGCTCTCTTATGACAATCCCTTTGCCAGATTGGATTTGAGCCTTCACAGGAGCTTCAGCAACTTCAGCTGGCTTCTTGCCTTTTTGATCAGCCTTCTTCTGTGCTTCTTCCTTGAGCCTTTGCCTTTCAAAGTAATGATATGGCTTTGGAAAGTACTTGCTCGGCTCCTGAGCATCTGGTGGCAGCCTACCCAGCTTGGCTTTTCTTCTGAACTGTACTATTGCCTCTTGCCTAGCTTCATGCTTTTGCCATTCCATTTCATTATACCACTTTCCTATTTCATGAACTTGGTCTTTTACAGCCTTCCATGCAGTGAGTATAATATTTCTTGAAGTAGGGCTCCACTGCTCAAAATCTGGCTTAAGTTCAGCCTGCTCTCTAAATCTTTTCTTGGATAGTAGAGCATCTTGCTGTTCTTTCAAATTGGCATCAGGCTTATCAACTTTTTCAATAATAACCTTGGTAACCTCCTTTGGAGGACTATACATATCCTGAATTTGCTGATCAATCATATCAAAATCTGGAGGAGGGTAAATGACTTGGGCAATCTCAGGTTGATTGCCTTCAAGTAGACCTGTTTGAATGCCTGACTCAGCCACCATAGCATCATCACACAAAGGTGGATATCCCAATGTGGCTCGAATACTATTTGTCACCCATTTGGTGTGCTCTGAGCCAGCATGAACTAACAACCTCTCCCCCTTTATGACTTCTCTGGTAATATGATCTCTTAGATCTTCCTTTTGAAATCTGATCTGGCCATCCAGATAATTCACACCCTCTTTAAAAAATGGTTTTAAGTTTTTAAGCTTGTCAGATATGTCCTTTTGAGAGGTAGTGATATCAGTTTTAACTGATTCAATAGCATCTTGAAGTTTCTTATCAAATTCTTCCATTTCCTTTCCTCTTGCTGCAGGAAACCCTTCAGTAGTCTTTTTCAACTCATTAAGAATCTCATTGTGAGAGTCTTCAAGATTGGCATTCATGTTTATCTGATTTGTAAGAACATAGCCTTGCTTCAGTGCTATATCATCTGCTTTGGTAATAACTGATTGCTGTTGTTTTGCTAAGAATACTACAGCATTACCTCCCTTATGGAAGCAATCTGTCATCTCCTTCTTATGCATATTGACTTCAAATCTAATGGACTTTATATCTTGAGCCAAGTCAAATTGAAGGGACTTATTGCTCTCATCAACATATTTTTCAACAGCCAATCTATGTTCATCCAACTTAACTTGCAAATCAACCATAAACTTGTTATAATTAAATTCAGAATGGGATTGTTGAGTTGTAGTCTGTAGTGCTTGCTTATAACTTTTGCTCCTTCTCTGGAAGACAACAAGTTTTCTCTTCTTAGCCATTCTGGCTTCTTCAGTCTCAGATTCAGATGAACTATCAATTTGAACTCTTTCTTGAGGAGGAGGAGGAATATCTGTCTTAGTACCATGTTGTTCAGCCTCAACATGCACAGACTCCCCCTCCACCACTTGCTCCTCCTCAATTTCTTTCTCTTTCTCAACCTCTTGCTCGATCTCAGCTTCTTGCTCTATCTCCATGTCTAGGGCCTTCTCAATATCCTGCCCCTCTTCTACTGTATCAGTAGCAATATCAACATTAGAAAATAACTCATCTAGAGTATATTCCTTCTGAGTTTGAACAGAAGATGTGTCATTCAGAATTTCAATATTCAAATCTTTGGAGATATCAATTTGTTCTGCCTCTTGCACTGGGTCAGACATCTTCTCCCCTGTACTTGTTCAGTATTGGTAATGTCCTGGGCAGATGAGTACACTTGCTCCCCCTGCACCTGTGCAGAAATAGAAATTTTAGAAATGTCTTTTGTAGAAAAATACACCAGCTCCCCCTGCAACTATACCTGGTCAGGAGTAGATACAATCTGGGTAGGAGAATGAGCTTGTTCCCCCTGCATCTGTGCAGGTATAGTTTCTTGCTGGGCTGGAGTAGATTCAGGCTGATCTTCAACCTGCTTTCTCACTAGTTCTTCTTGAAGCTGCTCAGTATCTTGAGCATGAGAAGGAGATTTCACTGGGGTGTCCTGCCTGCTCTCATCAGGCACATCCATAGACAGCACCCTATCCCACCTTGAAAACAATCTCATGTCCATCTTTCTCATGTGATTGATCTTTGTTCCTGGCAGTTGTTGCATTACCTCAGGGATCACTCCAGTCAGATATAAACTCATAATTCTAGCCAGATTTGGCTTCTTGATTCCTTCCTTGATCTTTTCAAAGATTACAGCTGACCAATCAGTTGGAATTGTAAACACAATTCTGGTCATTAGGCAAAACATATAGGCTGAAATCCTATCATGTCCCCCTGGTTTGCACAGAATCACCTTGCCAACTACTTCAGACAAAAATTTCCCTTGCTGATTCATCCCTTTCCTGTTGAAAGCAGCTCCAATCTTCAGGGTGGGATCCAAGCCGCACCATTGGAGAGCCTCCCTTGATTTAGAAGCAGGGACTTCTTCTTCATTCTCAATTATTGGTAATTGGAGAATCTTCCTTAAACTTCTTGGGGTAATCTTCACTGTCGACCCATGAACAGTGGATTTTATCTTGAGACTTTCTGAATCCACTGATGCAGAGTTAAAGAATTCATGCACCTCCTTCTTCCATATCTTAGAAGGTTCAGAAACTAAAAACTCTAATCCGGATTCGGAAATAAGAGTGATAACCCGTTGAACATCTGTTGGGGCTTCTGCAAAGGCATTCCGGACCAACTCATAACCTTCGTTGACGTTGTCTTCAATCTTCGGCGCCATTGATCAGTTGAGAAAGCTTGAGAGAAGAGAGAGAGAGAATGTCGACACAGGGTTTCAGTCTTGAAAACCTTGTAAGCGTGTCGACCGATTAAGTTCTTGACCTATTTATACTTTCTATTGAAAGAAGATCAAAAGTCGGTAAAAACAGACTATAAGTGTCGACACAGATGGAATGTGTCGACACAAGCTTCTATTATCTCGACATCAAGTCTGTCTACTATGTGTCGACACCAATTTGTGGATATGTCGACATTTGGGATATATAGTAGAGCATCAGAAATTCTGTGTCGACTCTTAGTATAAGTGTCGACACAAAATCTGTAAGTGTCGACACCATTATTCTGGTGAAGTCGACACTACATTCCTGGATAAGTCGACAATATGATTCTTAAGTGTCGACACATATTCTTTGTATTGACACAATATCTTTGACTTGTCGACATTACTCCACTAAGTCGACACATTGTTACTGAATGTGTCGACACCATTTTACTTAGCCATTTTCTGTTTTTGTCAATACCACTTGATACTCTAATATGTTACTTGTAAGTTTGTTGATAAACTAATCAATGGTCAGTATGCCTAATTCAATTTTAAATTTATTGAATTTTATTTCATCCAGTGGCTTAGTAAATACATATGCTATTTGATAATCTGTTTTAACAAATTCCAATGTGATGTCTTCTCTTTCTATATGTTCTCTAAGAAAATAGTATTTAATTTCTATATGCTTAGTTCTACTATGAGAAACAGGATTATTAGCAATAGAAATTGCACTCTTAGAATCACACAAAAGAGGTGTTCTACTTACTTGAATACCATAATCTTTAAGCTGATGCTGTATCCATAATAGTTGTGCACAGCAGCTGCCAGTAGCAACATACTCTGACTCAGCTGTGGATATAGCCACACTGGTCTGCTTCTTACTACTCCATGAAATCAGTCTTCCTCCCAGGAATTGACAAGTACCTGTAGTACTCTTCCTGTCCTCTCTACAGCCTGCAAAATCTGTATCTGAATAACCTGTTAGTAGAAAATCTCTATTCCTAGGGTACCAAAAGCCTAGATTAGGTGTGCCCTTAAGATATCTCAGAATCCTTTTGACTGTTGTATAATGAGACTCTTTAGGGCAGTCTTGGTACCTAACACAGACACATGTAGCATACATAATATCTGGTCTACTAGCAGTGGATATAGTAGAGAACCAACTATTCCTCTATACAAAGTCTCATCAACAGATTTACCTGCATCATCTTTGCATATAGGCATACTTGTTCCCATAGGAGTTCTCATGATGGAGGATGACTCCATACCATACTTCTTAATTAATTATTTGGTGAACTTTGACTGGGATATGGACAAGCCATCATCAGTCTGTCTTACTTGGAGTCCCAAGAAGAACTTAAGTTCCCCCATGCTGCTCATCTCAAACTTCCCTTGCATAAGTTTGACAAACTTTTTACAAAGGTTGTTTTCAGTAGATCCAAAGATTATGTCATCAACATAGATCTGAACTAAGATGATCTTGCCTTTGGATTCCCTAAGGAATAGAGTTTTGTCTATTTTTCCTCTTGAGAATTTATTCTCAATAAGGAAAGTAGACAGGATTTCATACCAAGCCCTTGGGGCTTGCTTTAACCCATACAAAGCTTTTCTAAGCTTATAAACATAATCAGGTTTAAGAGGATCTACAAAACCTGATGGCTGCTCTATATATACTTCTTCTTTAAGATCACCATTCAGAAATGCTGACTTCACATCCATCTGGTATACTTTGAAGTCTTTATAGGCTGCATAGGCAAGGAACATTCTGATTGCCTCCAGCCTTGCTATTGGGGCAAAGGTTTGATCAAAGTCAATCCCTTCTTCCTGCCTGTATCCTTTAGCAACCAATCTTGCTTTATTCTTCACTATTACTCCACTCTCATCCAACTTGTTCCTATAGATCCATTTTGTCCCAATTATATTGTGGCCTCTTGGTTTAGGAACAAGCTCCCAGACATTGCACCTTCTGAATTGATTCAGCTCCTCTTGCATAGCATCAATCCAGTGCTGGTCTTGGATAGCTTCTTCAAACCTCTTAGGCTCCATTTGTGACAGGAAACTTGAATGCAGAACTGTGCTTTGACTTCTGCTTCTAGTCTGCACTCCCTGTCTTAGATCACCTATTATCTGATCAGCTGGATGATCTCTTAAATGTCTTGTAGCTGGAGGAAGATTCCCTTCTGGTTGAACATCTCCAGCTCCTTCATTATGCTGAACCTCTTGGTTTTCTTCATCTTCTATTGTGTCTTGTACTCCCGGTGAACAGTAGCCTTCATTTTCCAATGCTCCATCTTCCCTTGAAGTTTTAGCAATGGAGAGCTTGTTCATCCTTTTGCTTATACCTGTTGAGTCATTTGATCTACAAGACAACTCACAGTTGATTAATCTTGTTTCATCAAACACAACATGCACAGATTCTTCAACAACTTGAGTAGTCAAGTTGAAGATTCTATAGGCCTTACTATTTATGCTGTACCCAACAAATATCTCATCCTGGAATTTGGCAGCAAACTTAGTCAAATATGACTTACCATTGTTAAGTATATAGCATTTGCAACCAAAGATCCTGAAGTAGGATAGATTTGGTTTTCTACCTTTCATAATCTCATAGGGAGTCTTTTTGTGGCTCTTGGTGATAGAAGCCCTATTGATCACATGACAAGCAGTGTTTACTGCCTCAGCCAAAAAATATTCTGGTAGAGAGGTGTCACACAATAGAGTTCTACCAGCTTCAATTAATGTTCTATTCTTTCTTTCAACAATTCCATTTTGCTGAGGTGTTCTAGGTGAGGAGAACTCTTGGAAAATCCCAAAGTCTTCACATAACTTTGTCATGCTTTCAGATTGAAACTCAGTACCATGGTCACTTCTGATTTTGACCACTGTACTATTCAGTTCATTCTGAATTTGCTTCACAAAATTAAGTAAGACACTTGGGGTTTCAGATTTCTGTCTCAGAAAGAACACCCATGTAAATCTAGAATAGTCATCTACAACCACAAAAGTATAGACCTTCCTACCTAGACTATGAACTGGCATAGGACCAAAAAGATCCATATGCAAGAGGTATAAGCACCTCATAGAATCCTTGTTTTCAAGGCTTTGAAATGAGGATTTTGTTTGCTTGCCCTTTTGACAAGCTGAGTATATCCCTTCCTTTATACACTTAACTTGAGGACCATTCCTCACTAACTTTTTACTAAAGAGTTGGCCAATTGTCTTGTAGTTAAGATGAGCCAATCTCTTGTGTCACTTAACACAATGAGAAGCATTGTCATCAGCTACAAGACAGATGGGAGAAGCCTTATTCTCACATACAAAATTAAGACAATATACATTTCTCTTCCTATACCCAGTCAAAATGATCTCTTGATCACTTGACCTTTTGATATGACATCCATCCTTAACAAATGAAATGTCATATCCTAAATCACTCAGCTGGCTTATGCTTATTAGATTATGTTTCAAACCTTTTAGATAAGCCACTTGGGTGATAGTAATTAGGTTAGAAGAAATGTTACCAAACCCTTTGATGACTCCTTTTTCAGATCCACCAAAGATCACTTTAGGTCCATCTTTGACAGATGAATACTCCTTCAGCAGCCCCTTTGTTCCAGTCATGTGCCTGGAACAACCACTATCCAAGTACCATATAGGGCATGGCTACTTGGATTCACCTGCAACACAGTTTTACTTACCCTTAGAACCCAAGCAAGTCTTGGGTCCTTGGTTCAGGTTAGCATAAACAAAGCTACCATTATCTCTTCTAACAGTTAAACTATTGTTCTTTCTAACACTTGTGTTGTACCAGCAGTCTAGTGCAAAATGGCCTCTTTTGCCACAGCACCAACATTCAAACCTATTGTATCTAGTTCTAGATACATCCTTGACAAAAGAATTTCTGTCCATTGCTGGTGCTGCAGCATCTTCACCCACTGATTTTTTATAACCATTGGGTTTATGAACATGAGTAGGCCTGTTGGCATTTACACCCTTGTTTTTCAGAACATTAGTCTTAATATGACCATGAATATTTTCATGATCATATTGGTTAGAAGGCACTTGCACCTTTCTAAACTTAATAGGAACTGAAAAGTTCAGTGGCTTGACATGAGCTTTGCCTTTCCTCTTGAATCGGCCAGCCCTGGAGTTACCTTTGAATCCTAATCCTGCCTTACCCTTTTGATTCACAAATTCATCTATCAAGGGTAAGACAGACTTTGGCTTAGAGTAACTAGCCACTAAATCTTTTTCAATTCTTAGTCTGGCCTCCAGACTCTTCACTTGATCATTGGTATAATTAATTGTGCCCATCTGAATAATAGTTATATTCTTCAGCTTGGCAATTTCATTTAACTTCTGATCAATTACTTTCTCTAACTCAGTTGCAGCTACCCTTAGTTTAGCAATCTCATGAGCTTGAGATTTAACCAGGTTCTTGCTTTTCTTAAGGGCCTGCAACAAGTCCCCATACTTATCTATCAATTGATAGACATCTCCTTCAGAGTCAGATGCATCTACATCACTTGATGCAGATGTACCTGATTCTGTACTTGTACTACAAATAGATTTCATAGAAGGACATTGTACCTTATTAGGACCAGACTGATTCTGGCATATGTCCTCTTCAGATCCTGCCATCAGTCCTATGCACTGATGATCCTCTTGATCATAGATGGAGTCTAGCAATTGCAGAAACTCCTCTTCTTCAGATGCAGCATATAGTCCAATATATGCTTCTGCTTCAAATTCTGACTCTGAAGTTGACTGATCTGTTAGGCTCTTATCCTTCTTTGCAACAAAAGATTTCTCCTTCTTGCCCTTTTTATGAGTCTTCTTCTTGTCTGAAGACTCCTTTCTCTTATCAGGACAGTCAGCCACTACATGTCCAGGTCTATTGCAACAATAGCAGACAATCTTTGAAGTAGTAGCCTTGCTGGGCTTTGATCTGCTCTTTTCTTTCCTTGATGACTTTTTCTTCTGATAATAGTCATCAACTTGCTGTGAAGTGGAGGGCTTAGACTTCCACTGCTTCTTCTTCAAGAACCTCTAGAATTGCCTTGTGAATGCAGCAAAGTCTGCATCTGAATCACAACTTTCTGAACCCTGATTATCTGAATTTTCAGAACTGACTTCTGCAGTTTCCTTAGGAGGGGATGGTGATATCCTCCTATTCTTTCTGATGGCTTCTGCATTGAATGCCATAGTCTTTTCTCTATGCTCTCCTCTTGAATTCTTTTCCTCTTCCTTCCTCACCATAAGTTGCATTTCATAGGATAGCAGCTTTCCAAACAAGGTGGGAGGAGAGATTTCTGCCAATTTAGCCACTTCTCTTATGGCACAGATCTTTGTGTCCCAATCCTTTGTTAAGGATCTTAAGAATTTGTCATTCAGTTCATAAGTACTAAAGACTCTTCCATATGACATTAGCTCATTTACAATTCTATAGAATTTCTTATAGCATTCAGTTATGCTATCAGTTTTTCCTTGTCTAAAACTTTCATATTCCTGGTTGAGCATAGACTTCCTATCCTGTCTTACTTCTTCAGATCCCTCCATGTAGACAATCAAGGTGTCCCACATTTCTTTGGAGGTCTTGCAGTGAATCAGATTCTGAAATGTAGAATCATCTATGGCACTCACAATAATATTCTGAGCTCTCTTGTCCATGGTTGCCAAAATGATTTCATCCTTGGTCATTTTAGAATAACTCTTTGGAGTTTGAATATTAGCATCAAGAACTGATACCTTCATTGGAATGAAGGGTCCTTCCTGAACTGTGATGTATATTCTTGGGTCAGATGCTTCCATGAACAATCTGATTCTTTCTTTCCAAATTCCAAAGATTTCCTTCCTGCAGATGGGTAACTTCATTGACCCTAACTCCTTGTGATTTTCTCCAGAACCCATCTTCTTGAATCTTGATTCTGCCTTTCAGATCTACCTCAGACTATTAAGTCCTTTTTGAGGAACCTTCCTCTGATACCACTTGATAGTTTTACTTTCAAGACAACCTAAACACCTAGAGGGGGGGGGGGTGAATAGGTTCTAATTGCTTGTTTATACTTTTAGGCAGAATTCAATTACAGAATTAAAACATCCAGCACAGCAATCACAGAAATTTAATCATCACAGATTGCACAATGTTTTATAGTGGTTCCCCAAGGTTTGGGTACATCCACTTTCCCCCTTCACCTATCTAGCAGTATGCTAGATTCGGCCAAACTTCCACTATTCTCAGATCTACAGATCCTACAGCTCAGAACCTGGATAGGTTCCTACAACTCAGGCACAACAGCCCTACCTCAGCCTTGCCACAAGGCCTACAACTCAGAGAAGAACCTTCTCCTACACTCAGGCAAACAGCCCTACCACTCAGAGATCAACTCTCCTACACTCAGCCTTTATATCACAGGCTTACAACTCAGATCTGTGTAAAACAGATCCTACAGAATTTTAGAAAAGAAGTTTTAATATCTTGCCTTTGTTGAGAGAGAAGAGGACAAGACAATTCTTGATCAGCTGATGAAATCAACTGAAACTGAGCTTTCATCAAAGCTTCTTGAATCTGAACTTAGCTGAGTTAATTTCTAAACAGCTTCTTGAGAAACCACTGATGGCTTCCTTCTTCTTCTTCAAAATGGGTGGATCCCTCTCTATCCAATACCTTTGATGATACTTCTGAATTCTTGTTAGAACTCTTCTTAGATCGATCCTGAGATCATCTGCTTAGATCTTCTGATGAAGATCTTCTTTAGTGCCTAGCACTTTCTTGAATTGATACTTCAATTGGATTGTAATCCTTCTTCACCTTTTTTTTATGTATCTCTTTACTACTGCTTACTTCCTTCTGAATCTATCTATTTATAGACCTTCTTCATAGTAACCGGCTGATCCGGTTTCTAACTGTTTTCTGACAAGTCTGACAGCATCAGTTAACCGGTGGCAACCCACAGCTGTCAAGTCTTCAAACAAATCCCGTGCCTTAGTTTTGGACAGCAAAGTGTCGAGACAGTCTGTCAGAAAGTGTCGAGACCAACTGTCTATATGTGTCGACACAAGTGACTTTGGTGTCGACACAGTCTTTGAAGATGTCGACAAGTTCGCCATTAAGTCGACACAGCTTCTTCAGAAAATAACTTGGTCTTGACTCTGCAGTGTGTCGACACAAGTCATGTGTGTCGACACAGTTGTTGTAGATTCAGAACTCAGTATGTGTCGACACAGCCTTCAGGTGTCGACACAGTAATTGTCGACTCTGCCAAAAATGTGTCGACTTAGTCTTCTGGTGTCGACACAAGTATTGTCGACTTCTGCCAATATGTGTCGACACTGTCTCATTGTGTCGACACAGCCTCCCAGTGTCGACACAAATATGGTCGACTATCTTTCTGTGAGTCGACGCTGCTTCTCAGTGTCGACATTAATGTGGTCGACTATCTCCTTCTTTGTCGAGGTCGACTATCTTTCTCTGTGTCGACTATCTTTCTCTGTGTCGAGGTCGACTATCTTTCTCTGTGTCGACTATCTTTCTCTGTGTCGACACAGCTTCCGTCAAGTGTCGACACAAATATTCTGAAGTGTCGACACTGTTTCTTCAGGTGTCGACACATGGACTTAGAATATTTTTCTGTATTCTTTAATACTTCTTCACCTGCACATATCAACTTAAAACAACATCAAATACACCTTGATGTATATCATTGAGCTAAGTTGGACTTCTTCAAATCAGGTACACATTTTCCAATGTACCCAACAGTAGACACTTAAGAAAGCCTGTGTCGACACTTGGGGAAGCAGTGTCGACACCAGAAGAAATTGTGTCGACACACAGAAGATTATAGTCGACATCAAATGTGTCGACACCGGGAGGCAGTGTCGACACACAGAAGCAGAGTCGACATTAACTGTGTCGACACTTGAAGGCAGTGTCGACACACAGAATTCTTAGTCTACATCAACTGTGTCGACACACAGGACTTGTGTCGACACACTGCAGAGTTTCAACATAGTTGATTGCTAAAAAGTGAAGAAGTGATTGTGTCGACATAAATAATCAGTGTCGACACATTCTTAAGATGCAGTGTCAAGAAGCTGTGTCGACATCAAGACAGCTATGTCGACATCACCAAAGTCTGTGTCGACACTTAAGTCACTTGTGTCGACACATATTGACAGATTGTCTCGACACTTTATGACAGTCAGTCTCGACGCTTTGCTGACAGAGACAAAGGCTCAAGAACTATTTGAGGACCTGACAGTTGTGAGTTACAATAGGTGTACTGAAGCTGTCAGACTTGTCAGAGGTTAGTTAGAAATCGGATCAACCGGTTACCATGGATGAAGTCTATAAATATAGATGGATTCAGAAGAAGGAGAACAATAATGAAGAATTGACACACAACTAACACAACTATTGTGAGATTGATCTCTGATCAAGAAAGTGCAAGTCACAGAAGAAGATCTTCGTGAGAAGATCTAAGAAGACATTCTGAAGTGTTCATCCACTCAGATTTTGTCTAAGGAGAATTCAATCCAGAATTAAGAAGAAACTTCAGAAGGTTTGGAGAGAGAGAGCTCCAGCTGTTTTGAAGTCAAGAAGGAGACAATCACAAGTCTCTTAAGTAGTAGATCCTGAACTAATCTACTAAGAAGATCCAGATCCATTTCTGGAATCCAAGAAGGAAGCTGTCAGTCAGTCAACTTCAAAGGAGATCAACCCTACTAAGTTCAGATTCAAGAAGCTTTGAAGAAAGCTAAGAACAGGTTGATTTTAGTCATCAGTTACATCAAGAAGCTGATCAAGAATTCTCTTATCCTTTCTCTTTCATCAAGGGTAAGAGTCCATCAAATTACTTTTCAAATTCTGTAGGATCTTATCAAAGATCTGAGTTGTAAGCCTGTGTTATAAAGGCTGAGTGTAGGAGATTTAGATCTCTGAGTGGTAAGGCTGTTTGAGCCTGAGTTGTAGGCCTTGGGGCAAGGCTGAGGTAGGGCTGTAAGCCTGAGTTGTAGGTCTTGGGGCAAGGGTGAGGTAGGGCTGTTAGCCTGAGTTGTAGGAACCTTATAGGGTTCTGAGTTGTAGGAACCTTTCAAGGTTCTGAGCTGTAAGATCTGTGGATCTGAGAAGAAAAGGAAGGAGTTAGGCTGAATTTAGCATATTGCTGGATAGGCGCAGGGGAAAAGTGGATGTACCCAGACCTTAGGGAACCACTATAAATCTGTGTGCAATTTGTGATTTGAGTTATTATAGTTTCTGTGATTGTATGTGCTGTGTTAGATGTAGAGATATTTGATTTATATTAAAGAACTGAAGTTAAATTCTGCCTTAAGTTAAAACAAGGATAAGAACCTATTCACCCCCCCTCTAGGTGTTTAGGTTGTCTTGAAGTTAAAACTATCACTCGCCAATAAGATAGCTTTCTATACTTGACTTTCACTTATCGAAGTTAGTCCATGTAAGAAGCTCCATTCCAAGATCCCTTGCTAAATCACCTTCCATTGCACTTAACCCTGGTTCACTTAGATTCACAGAAGTACTGAAGCAAACTGTCGGTTGATCCACTATTCAAGTAACTGTTCCCTCTGATACCATGTTAAATTTTGATATAGCGGAAGGCGGGAAACCGGGCGCAGGAACAGTCAACCAATCCGAGCCCAAATAAACCAGATGCAACCTAGAAGAGCAAGAATCTTGTACTAAACAATCTTTACAAGGCGAGACATACATGACGAGACATGATTCGCCAATATATCCAAAAGGAAAAGCAGAAATAATACAAGGCAAACCCTAACTGCGTGGACTCAAGGAGTTAACCGCCGGCTCTACTACTACACTATGGAGTCCGCACAAACCGCCAGGTCGCCAGACCACAAACCAAGCTGCGTGGACTGCCCGTTATTCAGATGCTGAACTCTATCCGCTGATCTGCAAGCCGCCTAACCGCGAGGTCACCTAGCCGCCAGATCGCACGATCTGTTGCTGCCTAACTGAACAGGCCGCCAGAAGCGGACAGCTTATTGAGCCGGGAAACTAGTTGCAGAAGAGAGACCGCCTAGCCACCACCCGCGACCTGCTATTAACTGTTGGTTGCTATCCGCAGAGTCCGCACTGTCCCTGACCGGAGTCAGAACTAAGTCCCTGGTTTCCAACGCTATCCATATAACCTACACAGCACAAACCGGTCAACCTTCAAACCACGCAGATACAAAATCCAGTCCGAAACAACTACCCATGAGTTCACTTACTATTCATTCGCTCTCTTATTGATGTGACAGGGGGTCCTATTTATAGGCACGATGAGGAGTGTGGTCACCGTCCTAGCCTATAGGATAACCGCACCATCTCGCGGCAGTCACCAAGTATATCCGCAAGCCGCGGATACACAGCCAGTCCGCCACGACTCGTGAAGGATAGCCAGCCCTCCAAGTATCATCACCAAGGCCAGATAGAAACCTTTATCCGCCTTGTCGCCAAAGGCCATGCAAGGATGTCGCCACCAACAGAACTCTGTAACAACACCCTGTCCGCCAATCAGCAGACACCACTCCAGTCCGCGCGCCCTACTGACACAGTATCAGTCCGCACCCCCAAGTTCGCAACTAAGGCACAACAACCAACTGCCGAACTTGGAGAACACTGCACCAGTCCGCACGCCTTGCGGACTCAACTCCAGTCTGTATTCCCCAAGCTCGCAACCAAGGCACACGACAACTGCTGCCGAGCTTGGAGGACTGAGAAGCAGTCCGCGCTTTAACCACGTGATCTCGCGGACTGAGTCAACATGGACTTGGTTCAGAACCAACCAAGTCCGAACCATTGGACACAAGGGCTAGTCTGCGCTTACTAGCGGACACTAACATCAGTCCGCCAATCCTGGCGACCTCCGGCCAGCACCAGTCCGCACTAACCGACGAACCCTGCGACTTCCACCAGCCGCACCACCAGAGCTAGACCAAGGCATTTTCCATGCCGGTCTGCCGAGCTCCATCCCAGTCCGCTTCTTGCCGAACTCTGCGGATAGAGAAGCTATCCGTCCGGTTATCTTCTGGAATCCAACTATCTGCTGAGCATAAGCCAGCCTGGCTGGCCGCCACCTCTGTTCGCACAGACCGCGCGAACAGACATCCCAGGCTGCCAAGGAACAAGCCGCCTGCAACAGCTCTGCCGACCTGGCTAACCGCCAGTCCTGTCCGCATAGACCGTGCGGACAGGTCGTCCAGGTCGTCCAGGTCGCCCAATCACCCACTTTCACTTCACCATTTTTAACAGCCGGACTCCGCGGATAGAGACGTTATCCACCTAGTTATCTTCTGGGACCAAACTATTGGCTAAGCATAAGCCGACCTGGCTGGCCGCCACCTATGTCCGCACAGACCGTGCGAACAGACCACCTAGGCCGCCAAGGAACAAGCCGACTGAAGCAACTCTGCTGACTTGGCTAACTGCCAGTCCTATCCAAATAGACCGCGTGGACAGGTCGCCCAATCACCCACTTTCACTTCACAAATTTCAACACTCTCCCTTGAAGTGAGAAGTGGTGAGCAACCCCAGTAGTTCCCGTAACCTTGCACATGGTCCTTATGATAGCACCGTCGAGAAGATGTCCGAGACATAGTCCCTGCCATGCATATCCTAGATCATAAGGCATCCCTCTAGCATCTCCCAAAAGGAGCCATGCTTCCCTCCGCCTTCTTCTTCAGCTTCGACCTCCACTTGTGCATCACAGGAGTATCACCAACGATCTTGGGCACAAGGCCCAAAGCCTCGTTTCCTATGAGGGTAGTCACCTCCTCAACCTTGACATCATCCACCTCCTTGACTCCAGTGGTGTCATCACAGCTAGAAGACGCTCGCTCGATCTGAGGGCCAGTAAGGAAACATGAGACCAAGCTCACCGTGTTTCCTTCGCTATATTGAGCTGGTGGATTGGTGACCCACTTCAAACTCCGAAGAGCCTGATCACGACTAACCACCTCCGCTAATCCTTTTGAACCAGCTCTGTTCCCGGGTAATCCCGGAACAATTCTCCCCTTGCTTCCTGAACAAGAAACCACCGCACTTGAACAGAAGCACCTGGAGCATCGCTCCCCCTGCTTCATCAACCAAAAGCCTCCGCTCTTGAACCAGAACTGCCTGGAACTCGCTCACCTTGCTACCTGAACAAGTAGCCACTGCCCTAGAACTAGAAGCACCTAGAGCATCGCTCTCCCTGCTTCCTAAACCAGACACATTTTCCCTAGAGGTAGAAAAATCTGGAGATCCTGGTGACACATACAACTCCATCTGTACCTTTGCAGCAGCCTCCTCCAGCCCATCTTCTGACCTGCTCACCTCTAGCTCCACACATGAGCTACCCGAATATGATGTTAGCTCATCAAAGATAACATCCACTTGAGAAAAACCTTAATTATCAAGGAGCAGAATACCTTGCTAATCCTTTAAATTTGTTGCTAATTTTAATTAGCAACGAATTTTAAAACAAAAAAATCGTAGCTAATATGCTCCTAGCTAATTTTAGCAACGAAACTTTTTCTTTCTATATAGCAAGGATTTTTTAGCAAGGTATTTTATTCTTTCTAAATTAAGAAGGAATTCTATTTTTGTTCCTAATTTTTAACATTTTTATTTAATAATTCTGGTAATTTAAAACAAATATTATGTATACTAAAAAATATATTTTGAAAGATGGGGGTTAGATCTGATTTACTCTAGGGGGGGGGGGTGAATAGAGTATTTAAAACTTTGGTTATTTTTAAGTTTTATATTACAGTTTAAAATTGGTGATACCAATAATAATATAGAAAGAAATAAAAGCAGGTTAAGCTAATCTATCTATCAATCATAGCACAGCAGGAATAGAAAGAAAATGAACACAACCAGACAACACAAGAAATTTTATAGTGGTTCCCCAACCTGGGTACATCCACTCTTCTACCACCCTGGTAGGAATCCACTATCAGGTTTTTGATCAGGTGACTGCCACCACAATATCTATTTGCAGGGAGATATAACAACCCTTTAGGCTTTTGATCAGGTGCCCAAAAACCGACCCAAGTCTTTTGATCAGGCGACTTGACAACCAAGTGGTTAACTTTTGAAGGGAGTTAAAACCCTTTTACAGGAGGTGAGAGGAGGTGATGGTGTCTTCTCTTTCTCTAATCAACAAAGAAGACTAGTGAATCTTGATGTTGTCAAAGCTCCCCCTGAGATGTTAAATGGTTTAGGAAAACTGGAAGCTTTGCTTCAGGGTGTAGGTCTTCAGCCTTGTCTGAAAATAATCCTGGAACTTTCTGACTGAATCAAGATGAGTTGTCCTTGAATGTTCCTAGAGGAGAAGGTTGAAGAAGATTCTTGATAGTGATGAATGTTCTTCTTCAGTCGTTAGAATTGATAAAGAAGAAAATAGAATGTTTTCTACACTGGGAGAGAGTTCTGAATGTTCAGTCTGTATCTCTCAGTATTCTTCTGTGCTGTATATTTTCTGAGAATCTCTTGCTCAGTATATTTTGATTTCTAGCTAAGTGTCTGACGACTGAAAAGAGAAAAACTCTTTTATATTTTGCAGTCAGAAATTCTCCTTTGAATTTGAATTCCTGCATTAATTGCTGAAGGATTTGGAGAATACAAATGGCTGGAATGACTGCCATAAATGAGTTTCCCCAACTGTCCCTAATAAAATAAGCAAGTAATTACCCTGATGAAAACCATAATTAATGCTGCCAATAACGGCTATATTCAGGGGAATATTATCATTAATTACTTAGGAAAAATACTGCTAAATAATATAGAAAGTAAGGGACACAAGTATGGAAAACTTCTCATTCTGGCTCGGGACAGAATCCGTCGACCTCTGAACGGAACATCGACCGGAGTTCCAAGTTCGTCGACCTGAAGATTCATGTTCGTCGACCTGAGCTCTGCGAACTGCATTCAGAGAATAACTTGCCAATTCTGTGCTCTGAGTTCATCGAGCTGAGAATCTGTCTGAAAGAATCGATCGTCGACCTGAGCTCGAATATCGTCGAGCTCAGCTCAGAGAAATAACTCTGAGTTCGTCGATCTGAGATCGACGATCGTCGAGCTGAGTTCGAAGAACTTCGAACTGATCATTCTGTTCTCTGAATTTTCTAAGTCTTGAGACTACTGATGTCCTCTACTGGCTGGTCCATGAAGGTTGAACCTAATGCCTGGCCTAAACTTTAGGACTATAAGACTTGACCCTGACTATACAATGTGGGTCAGAATTTAATCTAATTTTGTGAACTTAGCCCAAATCCAACTAGGGATCCAACAATCTCCCCCTATTTGGGTGAGGTCACTAAAACAAGATAAAAGAAACAATCATAAAGCATAAAAACATATATCTGACAGAAATAAAACATTCAGCAGATATTTACAGAAGGTGTTTCATGATTAAACATATAGAGTTCAAAAACAAGAATAAAACATAAACTAAATCACTTGTTTTGCTTTGGATTTGCTTTCTCTAGCTTCTCAGAAGGTTGTTTGAAAATGATTTCTCTATTTTGATTGGCAGCTTCTCTCTTTGACATTGTCATGTCTGATGCACCAATGATGTTGAGAGATGTTGCTCTGGGAACTATAGCTTCTGGATGCAATTTCATATAATTATCAACATTAAAGAATTTTTTGCCTTGGCATACCTTTTAAGTTCTTCCTTTCTGTATGAAGACATGGTTTAGAATTGTGAAGGATCCTTTCCTTTAGCTTTGGATTTGTTAATTTGTGAGAGTCCTATCAGCTTATGAAATCTAGTCATTCTAGCCGAGGTCTCCTGCTCTGGATCTACAAAAGGAATTGGTGGAGATTCTGGCTTTTTTGGACTTGAGTCCTTCTGTGAATCATCAACTGAGTCTGTAGGATTTCTCTTGAGTTAAGCTGGAGGAGGATGACTTTGGGAAGACTGCTGCTGACTGCCTTGCCTGGAATATCTCTGATAAGTCTTGGTGACTGAAGCAGATCTTTGAGAAACATTTCCAGAAGCTCCTGAAGATGGAGGAGGAGGAGGAGGGTCTTTCCTAAATTGCTTAGGAGGAGACTTGTACCTCCTTCTCTTCTTCCTTTCTTTCTGCTAATTTTTTGATAGCCACATCCACTGAGGCAACCCTGGGTATGGAGTAATCTTGTTCAGGATGTAATAAGGTGTGTCATGAGTGGGGTTAGGCGTTAGAGCAGCCTTTGGAACCACTTTTCTCTTCTTTGTAGCTTTCTTCTTAGACTTAAGATCATCAGATTCATCAGAATCATCATCATCTACGTCCTCATCAGAAGAACCTTGAGGATTATCATATAATGCATCTATATATTTTAAAGTTTCCTTTGAAATTTATCTTTCAGCCTGAGGAAGTTCTTGAGGTTCAACAACTTCAGGTAGAGCAATACTCTCAGTGATCATCTGACAATCTTCTATATCTTTGTCAGTCAACAGAAATTCATTCAGTTCAGGATCATTCTAAATCTGTGCAAGTTCTTGGGCTACATCTTGAGCAATTAAATCATCTAAATTTGGGATTGGGCTATCATCCATGATGTAAGTTGGGCATGATGGTTCCTCAATTATTTTAATAACAAAACTTGCCTTCAGATGCTTAACAACTTCAAGACTTATTGGAGGAGTGTAACACACTATAACCAAGGATGGCTCTGAGAAAACTGCTGGAAGATAATTTATATATCCATAAACAAATGGTTTCAATTAATTAAACAAATCTACTGCGGCATTGATAAAACAGCCATAAACTCTGTGGGAGCAGCTTGCTCATCTGCACTTAACATATCAGAATCAATTATTTCAGCCTCTGTAGCCATTTGTACGTTTGGGCTGTGAACTCAACTAACTGCAAAACTGGAGATTCTTCTGCTGCTTCTACTGCTGCTGCTGGAGGAGGAGAAATTGGAGCTTCTTCATAGAAGATCTCTCCCTGCCTGGCTGCAAAGGGTCCTGTAGCCAGGTCCTCAGAAGAAGGGACAAAAATGGCAGTAGGCAGAAGAGCAGAGAGGGAGGAAATGGAGTCAGCAAGAGGTTTAATTGCCCCTGCTATTAGATTTTGGAGTAGAGGAGTGATGATTTGTAGAAGAGAGGAAATGGAAGGGGGATCCATTTTCATGAACTCAGAGGTTGTCTGAGTTGATACAGAAGGATTGATGGATGATGTTGAAGGGAAGGGAGTGGAATCTAATATGGGCTCATCAGTAGATGATGGGGAATTGATGGGGGATGACATCAGATTAAATGATGGTATGGATTATATATTGTGTAGGGGGATATCAGCAAGATGTTGAGGACGAGGAGATTGAGGAGTAAAATGCTCTAGAGTGTGAGGTGGAGTAGCATGCACTGGAGATTGAGGTGAAGATAGTTGATGTTCAGGAGTATGAACTGGTGAAGGATGTTGTAGTGGGGAAGCAGGAGGTATTGGTGTATGGGCTTGAGATTTGGATGTTTGTTGGAGGGTTTTTGAAGGGGTTTGAACTTGAGGAGGTGTTGGTTGTTGAGAGGAAGATGGAGGGAATGGAATCCTGATGGAAGGTGTTGGAGCATGCGTTCCGCACTTCTTAGTTTGAGAATAACAAATCCCGGATGTGTTTGATCTTGGTATGTATTTTAAATGTGCAGGGATAACAGGCTTTTTAAGTACTAAGGAATGGCTGAGCATAACATTGAAGAAATGGAAAATCACACTATCGCTGGCGATAACACTACCGCGGGCGATAACATGGACAGTTACTGCTGACGTCAGCCTTAATCCACATGATGCCGCACACGAAGTCACGGTTGAGCGATATCGCGGGGCGATACCGATATCGCCGAGCGATATCCCACGATCGTCACGTTCTCCACTCAGATCTGAAAGTCCGCGCGACATGTGCCACGTGTCAAGCAATAGAGAGTTATCATTATCGCGGGGCGGTTACTCTATCGCCGACGATAACATAAAGGGATATATACGGCCAAAAATTTCAGGGATTTGATTGATCGTGCAGAGCTTTAGTTTTCTCAGAGAATTTTCAGAGCCTTCATCTCCGTTTCCAGAAGAACTCCCTTGGTCCGTTGAAATCTCAAGAGCAAAGGAGATACGACCGTGCGTTCAAGATTGGAGATCTTCTCATCGGTCCATCATCATCTTTAGAGCTCGTAATTTTGAGGGAGTTTTTTTAAGTTTTACTATTGTACTTTCATTTTCACTTTTTATCTTTGTAATTGGGAAGGGAAAATCACCACCTTGTGTGTGGTGTCTAAGCCCGTGTGTGGCTTAGGGGCATATCACCACCTTGTGAGTGGTGTCTAGGTCCTTGTGAGGCTTAAGAGTAAATCGCCGCCTTGTGTGCAGCGTCTAGATCATAGGTTTGATTTAGGGGGAGGCTAGTAGCCATATCTAGGGAGATATTGACTATAGCCTACCGGTCCTTGGGAGAAGGATCGGTGAAAAATCTAAAAACTATTATCGTTGTAAGCCTTGATTTCAAGCTTTATTGGAATCATTTTACATATATATTTTGGAGCAATAAAATCTTGTTTTTCATTTCATTGGTGTGTCTCAAACTTTACTTCTATTTTCACATTTTAGAAAAAGCTTGTTAAAATTTTAAAGAGCCCTTATTCACCCCCCCTCTAAGGGCGCCACAAGATCTTACAAGTGGTATCAGAGGTGGTTATTCCTAATACGGTTTCACCACCAGGAATTATGGCGCAGCATGACCATGCTTTCTCTGAGGGGCAAGGAATTAGTAGACCTTCGTTATTCACTGGATCTGATTATAATTATTGAAAAACTAGGATGAAATTTTTCTTATTTCTCTTGACATTGAAGTTTGGAATATGGTAGAGACTAATTATGCTCATCCCACTTATACAGTAGGAGATGTAGAAATGGAAAAAACAAAAGATAAATGGGATGATCAGGATAAGCTAAGGTGCAAAAATAATGCTAAAGCCATGAATGCATTATTTTGTGCATTAGATAGGACTGAATTTAATAGAACTTGTGCTTGCAATAATGCTTATGAAATTTGGAACTTACTTGAAGTTACTCATGAAGGTACCTCGCAGGTGAAGGACTCGAAGCTGTTTCAATTGGATTCGGAATTTGAAAAGTTTAGGATGGAAGTGGATGAGGACATAGATTCAATGTACACCAGATTCAACAAGATAGTAAATGACTCAAAAGTGCTTGGTAAAAATTTCTCAAATGGTGATTTGGTAAGAAAACTTCTTAGATCTCTTCCCCCTAAATTTAATCCCAAAGTGACGGCTATTTCTGAATCTCACGATCTTAAGTCTCTTAATATTGAAAGCCTGATTAGGAACTTAAAAACTCATGAAGTTGAATTAAAAATTCAACAACAAGAGTATATGGAGCCAAAGAAGAAGGGGTTGGCTCTAAGATCTAAGAAAGAGGAAGATAGTAATTCTGAGGAGGAAGAAGAGGATGAAGAAAGTCTTTTTGTTAAAAAATTTAAAAAATTTATGAGAAATCCGGAGAGAAGAAATACTTTTAAAAAATATTTTAAGAAGGAGATGTTTAGAAAGAAAAAACAAAAGGATGACGATGAGGAGGAAGAGAGACCCCCACCGGAGTGCTATCACTGCAGAAAGTTAGGACACATACGAAGCAAGTGTCCAAAGTACTTGAAAGAACTTAAAGAAAAGAAGCACAAAGGGAAGAAGAAGGTCCTGAAAGCTAAAACATGGGATGATACTACTTCTGAAGATGCAAGCAGTTCAAGCTCAAGCGAGGAGGAGGCCAATATGTGCCTAATGGGAAAAAACATCATATCTGATGACGAGTGCAGTGTCCAAAGCGACACTGAGGTAACTCCTCCAACTTATGATGAATTATTTTCTGAATTTTTAAAGACTTGCAAATATTTTGAAAAAAATTTAAAAGATAATGAGTTTCTTAAAACTGAAAATGAAAAGTTGTTAAATGAAATTAAGACTTTTGGAAAAGAAGAAGTGTCTTGCCAAGAGTGTGATCACTTGTTGGGAAGAATAAAAGAACTTGAAGAGTCTCTCTCAAAAGCTCATTCTAAAATAAAAATTCTCACTAAAAAGAATGAGATTTTAGAGAGAGATCTGAAATCTTCTATTTCCAAAGTCCATGAAGGAAAGAAAGCTTTTGAACGCAGATGCGTAAATCTAGTATCCGAAAATACTGAAATGAGGAACCAGATTCATGACTTAACACTAGCCATGAAAAAGTTTGGATTGGGCCAAAGATCACTGGATATGATCTTAGGTTACCAATGTCATGGATCTGGAAGATTTGGACTCGGATACACGATTGGAAACTATCGCCCGGCGATAACCACTACTGCCGGCGATAGCGAAAAGTTCAGAAAAGCGAATTTTAAAATTTTTAATAATAATAAATTAAATGATGCTACGTATTCTTACAGTAAAAGTCCAGAGACGTTATATTCTTCTCATTACATTACATGTGTCAAATGCAATAGATTTGGTCACACCACGGACTCGTGCTGGAATAAAGGAAAAAGTAAAATTAAGCAAATCTGGATACCTAAGGCTTCTACCTACACTATGGGTGGAACCACTTGGGTAGCCAGATCTTTACTCACATCCTTTTTCTAGGTGTGTTGGCAGGCGAAGGACAAAGAAGACGTGTGGTACTTGGACTCGGGTTGTTCAAAGCGCATGACAGGCAATAAAGAGAAGTTCCTTAGCCTAGAAATGAAGAAAGGAGGAGTTGTAACATTTGGAGATAATGGAAAAGGAAAAATCATCGGCATCGGTATTGTGGGTAACAAAAGTTTTTCAATTTCAAATGTTTTGTTTGTAGAAGGTTTAAAACATAATTTGATTTCTATTAGCCAATTATGTGATAAGGGTTTAAATGTTTTGTTTGAATCCTCCACAAACTTATGCAAAATTATTGATTCCAAAATAAATGAAATTATTTTTACCGCACCTAGATGTCATAATGTATATATGATTAAATTTCATGATTTTTCAAATTCTATCTTAAAATGTTTTTTGTCAAAAAATGATGAGTTAGAATTGTGGCATAGGCGACTTGGACATACTAGTGCCAAGTTAATTAAAAAACTTTCAAAAGATAAATTAATCAAAGGTTTACCATTGCTAAATGGGAATTTATCTTCTTTATGCGAGCCTTGTTAAAAAGGAAAATTTTCAAAATCATCTTTCAAGAGTAAAAATATTATTTCTACAACTAAGCCACTCCAATTAATTCATATGGATTTATTTGGGCCAATTAATATTTCTAGCTTAGGTGGTAGAAAATATACATTTGTAGTGGTTGATGATTATTCACGTTTTTGTTGGACTTTATTTCTAACCTCTAAATCTGATGCGTATTCCGAATTTTCTAAATTATGTTTGCGTATTCAAAATGAATTTGAGTTAAAAATTACACGCATACGTTCAGATCATGGAGGGGAATTTGAAAATGAAAAATTTATTTCTTTTTGTACGGAGTTAGGAATTAAACATGAATTTTCCACTCCACGCACACCACAGCAAAATGGTGTAGTGGAGAGGAAAAATAGGACTCTTCAAGAGCTAGCCCGTACAATGTTATCTGAATTTACACTACCAAAATCTTTTTGGGCTGAAGCGGTGAGTACTGCATGTTATGTAATTAATAGAATAATGTTTCGCCCTATTTTACAATTAACTCCATATGATTTAATTTTTAATAAAAAACCAAATGTTTCTTATTTTAAAGTTTTTGGTTGTAAATGTTTTATTTTAAATTCTAAAGATTCCTTAGGAAAATTTGATGAAAAGTGTGATGATGGAATTTTTATTGGGTATTCTTCAACTAGTAAAGCTTATAGAGTTTTTAATAAGCGAACAAAAATAGTTGAAGAATCTATTCATGTTAGGTTTGATGAGTTTGTTCCATGTGTAGATAAGAAAACTACAGGAAAAGAAGATAAACCCCTTCCTTTAATGGAAAATGATGATGAAGAACATGGAGGGCATGAAGAAGAAGAAAAAGAAGAAAAAGAAGAAGAAAAAGAAAAAGAAAGAGAAGAATATGTGCCTCCAAGTGAATTGATATTTTCAAAGGATCATCCGAAGGAGCTTATTATTGGAGATCCACAAAAGGGGTCAATACACGTTCTTCTTTACATGTTTTGTTTTCAAACTTATGCTTTGTATCTGAAATAGAACCAAAAGATGTTTCCACCGCTTTAAATGATGAATTTTGGTTTTTAGCTATGAATGAAGAACTTAATCAATTTGAACGTAATAAGGTTTGGAATCTTGTAGAACGACCCAAAAATCATCCTGTAGTTGGAGTAAAGTGGTTTTTTAAAAATAAATTGGATAGTGACTCTAGAATTGTTAGAAATAAAACCAGATTAGTTGCAAAAGGTTATGCACAAATAGAAGGGGTAGACTATGATGAAACTTTTGCACCCGTTGCTAGATTAGAAGCGGTTAGGATATTTCTTGCATTTGCTTGCTTTAAAAGATTTAAGTTATATCAAATGGATGTCAAAACTGCATTTTTAAACGGGTATATAAAAGAAGAGGTTTATGTAGAACAACCCCCTGGCTTTATAAATGAAATATATCCAAATTATGTTTATAAATTAGATAAAGCACTTTATGGGTTAAAACAAGCGCCTCGTGCTTGGTATGATCGTTTAACTCAATACTTATTAAAGCACGATTATAAAATGGGAAGTGCCAATTCTACACTCTTCATTAAGCAAATTGATCATGATTTAGTTATTTTGTAAATTTATGTTGATGATATTATTTTTGGAGCCACTAGTGAAGAGTTATGTAATGAAGTAGTTCAAATTATGAAAAATGAATTTGAAATGAGCATGGTAGGAGAACTTTCTTTTTTCTTAGGATTTCAAATTACACAAAGAAATGATGGCATTTTTATTAATCAATCTAAATACATTCATGATATGTTAAGAAGATTTGGATTTGAAAACCTTAAACATGCCAATACTCCTATGAGTGCTTCATTGAAATTGGGAAAAGATGAAAGTGGTATTTCAATTGATCAAACCCTTTATAGAAGTATGATTGGGTCTTTATTATATTTAACTTCTTCGAGGCCTGATATTATGTTCGTCGTTTGTTTGTGTGCTAGGTTTCAAGCTAATCCAAAAGAATCACATTTAAAAGTGGTGAAACGTATTTTTAGATATCTTATAGGAACATCTACACTAGGCTTATGGTATCCTCATAATGACTCTTTTATCTTACATGGATATTCTGATTCTGATTATGCGGGGTGTTCATTAGATCGAAAAAGCACAAGTGGCACTTATCATTTCATCAGCCCAACACTTATTTCTTGGTCGAGTAGGAAACAGAATTCTGTTGCCCTCTCCACTACTGAGGCCGAATATATTGCACTTGATAGTTGTTGTGCTCAAGCACTTTGGATGACACAAACACTAGAAGATTTTGGCATACACCAAAATAATATTGAATTAAAATGTGATAGCAAAAGTGCTATCAATTTAACGAACAATCCTGTGTTACATTCTAGATCCAAACATATCGATGTTCGTCATCATTTTATTAGAGATCACCTAAAGAAAGGACATATTAAAGTAAATTTTATTGGAACAGATTCTCAAATAGCAGATATTTTCACAAAACCGCTTAATGATTCACGCTTTTAAGGTTAAGATTAGAACTTGGAATCTTAGAATTATAAGTCAAAATTGTTTTAATACCGAGATTTTAGTCTTGTAAAATAGGCCTAAGATTAGAAATCGTATATAAATATCATTTAGTTAATTAAAAAAAACAATCAAAATTTTGTTTAATAACCAACAAACCATAACAAAAAATTGCACAACACATATGATAACATTGAAAAAGGCAATACAAACATCAAACACAAATTAAAAGAGTCTTCACTATCGCCAGGCGACAGTACTAACGCCGGCGATATCCCAGATTTAGTCAACATCAAAATATTACATCACTAAAAATACAAAGTCATTCATCCATGTTCTCTTCAGTAGACACATTAACATCTTCACTGGAAGTCGGAGTTGGTTCTCTAGGCCTTCGCGTCCGCCTTATCGAATGTCGTGGAGGATCCTCGACTGGACTCCCCCATTCTCGTTCTTCTTCCGGAGTTGGCTTTAGTTTCAGCCCCTTTACCAGAAACTTCATGAATTTTCGAAAACCGGAATGGCTACGCTTTTGTTCCTCTTTCATCTCCTCCACTGTCTCTCTTAGACCGTCAATAGATTCACGCAAAGACCCTCCTCTTTGCAGTGGTTGTCTATATGATGAGGCAGCCCGTGGAGATGGACCTCTAGCTGGTTCTACCGTATGTATCGCCGAGATACAATCATCAATATAGAACTCTTGATCTATCCAATCATATTTCTGATATACGACCTTTTGAATAACACTTCCTAAAGGAAGTGTATTCAGTTTCCTCCTAAGGGGATGCTTCATTTTATAAGTATATCGTATGATGGATAACACAAAATCCGCCACATCAAACTTAACTCTCTCTAATACATAGTACGTCACTAAGCTCAATTGAGCCGTGATCTTCCTTGTGTCCCCGGCCTTCAACATAACCGTGTTTCTTAATATATCTTGAATCACGAATGCATCACGAGAGAGTGATGCAACGTCTTGAATCAAATTCCTATTTTCCTTTCCGTGCAGGACTTGGCTCAATATACTCCAATCACGATCCTTTCGGTAATTCTCCACTATATCCATAAAATTTTCCTCACAAGTGGCAAGACTATATTCTCGTCTTAGATCAGCATGAGTAATATCTATTTCAACTCCTTGGATTCGAGACCTTACTCCTCCATTCAACCCCGTATATTTAGGGTCTTCCAACTGGTTATAAAAATCCCTTACAAAAATGGAGCTAAAAAGGTTGGGTATAATGAGAGACATTATACCTGACTCAACAAGAAGTTCATAGATATGCGGAGGCAATGTTTCATCCAAAAGTTTCGCAACACCAACCGACATATTCTCAATTCCTGGGTATGTTTGATATGATGAATGTGGGTTGTGGCTGGTGCTTTTTCGTGCACGGGATGATGAAGCCATCTCCTGAAAAAATTATGACATCATGTTAACAACAAAAAAAAAATTTAATTTTACCAGAATTCCTTCCTATCGCCGGCGACAGTACTATCGCCGAGCGATAGCACAAAAACTATTTTTTTGGAAGATTCGTGTAGATCTCCTCAAGCAAAATCAGTAAAGTTCCTAAAAATAAATATATCTCAAAAATCAACCACATATACCTCATCTTTTGTAAAGATTTTGCATCAAAATGAAATATTTTCTTCAAAATTATTTTGCAACAAAATGTATGCCCACACTCAAATCTTTTTCTAGATCTATCTTCCTTCATCATCTACAATCCAGATCTATTGTTTTTTTTAAAAAAAACACAACCTTAAAGAGAGATCTCACCTTCCTTTTTGGAGTTTTTGAGAGTTTCCGCTGAGGAAGACGAAGCCACAAAGGTCCAGGGTCGGTCAAATGAAGAGAGGTGTCGGCCCTATCCTATTTTTCGACTTTTATACCAAAAAACGCTATCGTCGCGCGGTATCGCTACCGCTGGTGATAGTGCATTTTTAAGCCACATTTCCCTAATGTTCTGGCACCTTCTCAACAACCTTGCTTTTAGTGTTACTGTAAATTTTTGGATGGTATCAGGATACAATACTTATTACATGTGTGATAATTAATTTATAAGTTCTTTACACATTTTTTTAATTTGTCTTGCACTCGATATCTTTCTATACCTTTGATGACTAGAACTTGTATAGACTTGTTTCCGCATGCCTCTAAGTATGAGTAACATTTTATGTTTGATAATGTGCTTCCACTGACACGGGTTGATAGTTACACATACTTAAGCTTCTTATTACATGTTATTGGTTTGTTTCAAAGATTCGAATACAACGCTAAAACTTTCATTTATTCCTCATTCATTTTGATTTTCAAAACTGATGGCCATTCTGAAAAAAAAAACGTTTTTGTTTGCAATACAAGTGAATTCGGAGTCCTAAGTCAAACATGAATAGAAAACAAATAAAACAATTTAATAATAATAACGACTAGGATCCTCCAATCAAACTCTACTACCCTCCTGATAAGTCTTAATGAGCATTGTGAGGTTGAGCACCTTGACAAGAATTGTAAAGTGTCTTGTGCACACAAACTTGACCATTTATTACAAAAAATCTTTATGATATGAAGTTATTTATGTAAAGATATTAACTTCTGTATTAATATATTGCAAACCCTCATGTAACATTATTTCTTAAGGAATATGTGTACTAAATCAATCTTCACATATACACATCATTATCATTTATAAAATTTCTTCTCATGAGAATTGGACCGGACATAGTCTTTCTCTTCTATTTCATCATTTCCAAAGTTTTTGATATCTTGGCCTGACAAATTTTCAATGTTTAAATTCAACTCTTACATTAATTTTCTCCATAACAAACATTTTTTCTGATAAAATTCCAAATTTTATGGTAATACTATTCCATGGATGTTAATGAGCTAAATTTGTTATCATACTCCTCATATTTCCAAATTCTATGACTAATTTGTTACTCTCTCCATTCTTTAAAGCTTCCGCATTTTGCAACTCGCTACATTGTTGTCCCCACCGTTTTTGCTAATACCAAAAGGGGGAGATTAAGTACGAAATAAATTGATTAGTACATTTAGGAGGAGAAATTAATTCTTTTAAATAGGGGGAGATTATAGGAGGAGAACTAGTCTTTGTTATAGGGGGAGTTTACTATAACTAATTGTGCACCTTGATTCATAGTGATTATCTGAATTGTTTCACATTCTACTGGTCGCACATAATTTCTTTCTCAGTGGCTTTGTTATTATCAAAAGGGGGAGATTGTTGGAGCATGCATTCCGCACTTCTTAGTTTGAGAATAATAAATCCCGGATGTGTTTGATCTTGGTATGTGTTTTAAATGTACAGGGATAACAGGCTTTTTAAGTACTAAGGAATGGCTGAGCATAGCATTGAAGAAATGGAAAATCACACTATCGCTGGCGATAACACTACCGCGGGCGAGAACATGGACAGTTACTGCTGACGTCAGCCTTGATCCGCATGATGCCGCACACGAAGTCACGGTTGAGCGATATCGCGGGGCGATACCGATATCGCCGAGCGATATCCCACGATCGTCACGTTCTCCACTCAGATCTGAAAGTCCGCGCGACGTGTGCCACGTGTCAAGCAACGGAGAGTTATCACTATCGCGGGGCGGTAACTCTATCGCTGGCGATAGCATAAAGGGATATATACAACCAAAAATTTCAGGGATTTGATTGATCGTGCAGAGCTTTAGTTTTCCCAGAGAATTTTCAGAGCCTTCATCTCCGTTTCCAGAAGAACTCCCTTGGTCCGTTGAAATCTCAAGAGTAAAGGAGATACGACCGTGCGTTCAAGATTGGATATCTTCTCATCAGTCCATCATCATCTTCAGAGCTCGTAATTTTGAGGGAGTTTTTTTAAGTTTTACTATTGTACTTTCATTTTCACTTTTTATCTTTGTAATTGGGAAGGGAAAATCACCACCTTGTGTGTGGTGTCTAAGCCCGTGTGTGGCTTAGGGGCATATCACCACCTTGTAAGTGGTGTCTAGGTCCTTGTGAGGCTTAAGAGTAAATCGCCGCCTTGTGTGCAACGTCTAGATCATAGGTTTGATTTAGGGGGAGGCTAGTAGCCATATCTAGGGAGATATTGACTATAGCCTACCGGTCCTTGGGAGAAGGATCGGTGAAAAAGCTAAAAACTATTATCGTTGTAAGCCTTGATTTCAAGCTTTATTGGAATCATTTTACATATATATTTTAGAGCAATAAAATCTTGTTTTTCATTTCATTGGTGTGTCTAAAACTTTACTTCTATTTTCGCATTTTAGAAAAAGCTTGTTAAAATTTTAAAGAGCCCTTATTCACCCCCCCCCCTCTAAGGGCGCCACAAGATCCTACAGAAGGAACATCTTCAGGGGGGTGGAGGAGCAGCTTTTACTGCTCTGGTATCCTCAGAAGTCCTGGAGGAGGAAGAAGCCTTGGATGGCTTGGGGATATTCCTCTACCACCTACTAAATAAGGCACAAGTGAGCCTCTTGGAGGCATTAATGAATATGGCCGGGGAGACCAGGGATTCAGCAGCCTTGGCTTGAAGGAAGATTCCAAGAATTCTTCCAAAGCACACCTTTTTCTTGGTATTCTTCTTCTTAATCATCTCAAACATAATCCTAGCCAGTTAACTAGCTTTTTATTCACTACTACACACATTACTAGGAATTGCTGCCTAGTGATATAGTCATGGGCAGTGTGTTTTCCAAGCAAAACCTTACCTACAACATCTGCCAGAAACTTATAATCAGCAAATAGGTGTTTCTTCAGTAGTTTATTGAGGTTTTCTCCAGTATAACCCATCTTAATCAGCATCTCATCAAATTCACCACTGTCTATTTCTAACTCTTCTTCTCCATTTACTAATCCAAAAATTTCAGATAGAACGACGGGGGTGAGAGAGATGATGTTACCCGACATTGTTCCTGTCAAAGTATCAGCATCAGGAGAGGAGGAAGTGAAAACCCATTCTCGAACTTATATCACAGCAATCTTCATTCTTATGGTCATAAGATTCTTCAACTGCTGATCTTCAAATAATTTTAGAATGTCTAGGAAGATCTGATCGAAGTGTTGGAATGACTCGAAGTCTATATCAAAACCCATATCAAACTTCATTGCTGCAAGAGTGCTTGCTGGAATCGCCATTATCACCTGCAGAAGTAAAACAGAGAGACCAAGTGCAAGGGAAATAGAAAGCGCGGGATAGTGCTCGAAGAAAACCTAGATATAAGGTTTTTCAGAATAAGAAACGACAAACTCCATCCTACAAAATAAAGAAAAATTCTTCGATCTGAGGTCTACAAAATATTTTATTAACAAATGAGTTCGTCGATCTCAGTCTGAAGAAGGGAAAACTTTTCATCGTTCTCAGGTCGACGAAAATTTTCTGAAGCTAGATCACCGATCTCTGGTCGATGAAAATGACTTAGAGAGAGAGAGAGTTCGTCGATCTCAGGTCGATAAATTTTCTCAAGAACTTTTCTCAGTTCATCGATCTCCGATCGACGAACTGTGGCAAATTCTTAGACCACAGACAAAAAGTTAAATTAAAGCTACTTCATTGATCATACCAAGCTGATTCAGAAAGAACAGATGGTTCCTCTCATCTAAGGTTTTGGTGAAGATATCTGCTCTTTGCAAATCAGTGTAGATGTAGACAAGATTAATTTTTTTTATTGTCCACACACTCTCTAATGAAATGATGCCTTATCTCTATATGCTTAGTTCTATTATGATGAACTAGATTCTGGGCAATAGAAATTGCACTAGTATTGTCACAAAATAGAGTTGAGTTATTTAAGTTGTATCCATAATCTAGGAGTTGGCTTTGAATCCACAACATCTGTGAACAACAACTGCCAACTGCTATGTACTCAGCTTCTGCTGTTGATGTAGACACCGATGTTTGATTTTTTTCAAAATTAGAAGACAAGTCTAGCACCAAGGAGCTGGCATGTTCCTGATGTGCTTTTCCTATCCACTCTACATCCAGCGAAGTCAGCATCAGAGTATCCAGTTAACTCAAATTCTGACTCTGTTGGATACCAGAGTCCTAAATTAGGACAACTCTTTATATATCTTAAAATCCTTTTTAGCCAAATAAGATGAGATTCTTTAGGGTTCACCTAGAACCTAGCATAAAGACAGGTAGCAAACATAATGTCTGGCCTACTTGCTGTAAGAAATAATAGGGACCCAACAATAGCCCTATACAATTTCTGATCAACTGATTTCCCATGTTCATCTGAATAAACCACAACATTTGTAGCTGTACAACCCCAAATTCGCTGGGTGGGACCCAGAGGCATTAATGGTCGGGGTTGGACCAGCCTCAAGTTAGCTCGGGCCTGAGGACCAGAAGAGCTCTCGCGCTGGAGGAGATCCCGCCTAGGAGCAGGCGAGATCCCACCATAACCAGAAGCGGGTGAGAAGGCACGGCGCTGAGTGAGCTTCACTCTCTCAGCGCCGCGATCAATAAGAGCGCTGAGTGAGCTTCACTCGCTCAGCGCCACGGTCAGCAGCAAGGGCGTTGAGTGAGCTTCACTCACTCAACGCCGCGTCCAGCGGAAAGGGCGTTGAGTGAGCTCCACTCACTCAACTCCGCGGTCAGCAGCAAGGGCGTTGAGTGAGCTTCACTCACTCAACGCCGCGTCCAGCGAAAAGGGCGTTGAGTGAGCTCCACTCACTCAATGACGTGGTCAGCAGCAAGGGCATTGAGTGAGCTCCACTCACTCAACGCCGTGGTCCACAGCAAGGGCGTTGAGTGGGCTCCACTCACCCAACGCTGCGTCTAGTGACAGCGCCAAGGTTAGAGGAGCTCCCGCCTGGGGAGGGGCAAAAGCGTTCACCTTCGGTCAGCCGGGACCCGCTCTCGGCAGGGTCAGCGAGAAGGATCGAACAGGCGAGAAGGCAGGGGCTGGCTCAGCGTGAGACTTTTGACACTTCTTTTTAGCTCCCGCCAAAGAAAGGCGAGAGGGTTCTCGGCATAGAGCTCTCACCGTGTGGGGCCTAGCTCAGGGCAAAATGTCTTAATTGCCCCCGGGTGAAATTATCCTTATACCCTCAGGGGCTGCATTTAACACTTTTTAGACAGCGGGATTTGGCTATTGGCAGACCAGCCAGGGGTATTTCAGTAACTTCAGATCAGCAAAAGGCTATAAATAGACCCATAAGGGCTCTTTAGAAGGCAGACTCTCATTTTTCTCTGAATCCATAGTGCCTTCTGAGGAGCTCCTAGCCCAGCTTTTGGCTTTGGAGGGGAAGCTCTCAGAGATCTTCCGGGTGTGAGGTGGGACCTCCCAGCTGAGGCGTTGGGTCAGTCTTTGGACCTTAGCAGCCAGTCGAGGGTCGAGGCTTGAGGGAAGTAGGCGTTGGCTGCACTCTGGTTTTTGAACTCCCGTTGAGGTCAATTTTGGCTTCAACAGTTTTGGTGTGGTGAGCGTGGAAGGTAGCCGGTGCAAGAAAGCCTTGAGTTTGGTCCCATGATTGGAAGTGAAGGTGAAAGATCTGGCTCGGGGGGTATCCCCACCCCGGGGGAGGAAGCGACGAGGAAGATGTTGGAGGACTTTAGGCGAGAGGTCCTACAGACCATCAGCCTATCCTTCTCGGCAAGGAGCGAGTGGGAGACGCCTCAGGTTCCGGTGGAGGTGGTTCCGCTTCATGGAGAGAACGCCCCTGGACAGCGCCCCGGGAAGGAGGTCCCGAGGGAAGGTGGCGAGAGATACGTGGTAGCGCGGGAACTCTTCCTAGGGCAGCGCCTCGGAAAGGAGGTTCAGGTAGAAGTGGGAGAGAGGGAAGCGGCGGTGCGGGAGCTATTCCCTAGGCCCGGTCTTACGGATCGTTCCAGCCAGTCGAGGTCGCAGGACGTGCTTTCTTGCCAGGCAGGAGGCGAGACCCCCTTTAGCGAGCTCATCGTCTCAGCCCTGGTACCAGAGGGGTTCCGGGAGCCGGACATATTCTACTACTCCGGAAAGGATGACCCAGTACAACATGTACAATGGTTCGAGGATGTGGTGTCGATTAGGCAGATGTTTGATGCCTTCAAGTGTCGGCTGTTTGCCATCACATTGAAGGAAAAGGCACGGGACTGGTTCCACCAGTTGCCAGCAAGCTCAATCTACAGCTTCGAGGATCTACATCAGGGTTTCTTGTTGAGGTTCTCGACATTGAAGAAGAGGAAGAAGGAAGCGGAGTGCCTATTCGCAGTGAGGCAGAGACAGGACGAGATGTTGGGTCATTATGTTGACCGGTTCCAAGAGGAGATTCTCCTGGTCCAAGAGGTTCCGGGGTACACATTGATGCTTTCCTTTACCCTGGGGCTAAGGCCAGGGTTTTTTAGCATGGAGTTGAAGAGAGTTCCCCCCTCTCTTTTGAGGAGCACTTGGAGAGGGCGGCGAAAGAGATAGACTTCGAGAGGGCGAACTCGGCGTTTGCCAGGAAGCTGGCCCGGTTGGCAGAAGATGATAAAGAACCAGCAGCAGGAAAGCAGAGGGAGTAAAGAGAAGAAAGAAGGAGAGAAGAGCCCCGAGGGCAGGGGCAGCAGCAGGGATGGGGAGCCCGGGAGCCGAACAACCGTTTGGGTTGGAGGCCTCAGGAGGGTCACCCACAGGGCCAAGGAGGAGGTGTCTAGGGAAGAGATAATCTTCGGGAACCGAGAAAGTTTGACCAGCAGGTGTTGATATAGGGGCCGAGAGGTCACTTACCACCACCGCAAGAAGCGATGGAAGTCGGTAGAGGAAGAGGAGGAGGAAGAAGAATCCGGGGAGCTGGGAGAAGAGGAGGAGGAGAAGGAAGGGGGGCAGGGTGGCGTTACCCTTTTGTGACTTCCATCAGGAGGAAGGTCACGCGACGGCCACCTGCCCGGAGTTCTTGGAGATGCGGGAAGCCAGAGGAATGGGGAGACAGGATCCGCCAGTAAGGATTGAGGAAGTGCAGCAGGGAGGGGAGGAAGATAGATGCGAGGACCGGGTAGACGTGGGGACCCGAGGAGGGATCAGAGTGATCCACGGAGGGGTGGGGATTGAGGCAACCCGCAAGGGGAGCCTTCAAACCATGTTCCGCAGGGGGGTTGCCTCGACCTCCTTGGCTCCCTCTCCGGAAGAAAAAAATCATCTTTTCATCCGCGGATATACCGGACTACGAAGACCCGTTCTGTGACGCCCTGGTGATCCAGACGGTGGTGGAGAACTTCACGGTCTCCAGGATACTAGTGGACAATGGGAGCTCGGTGAACGTCATCTTCAAAAGGGCCTTCGATGAGATGAAGGTGGAAGGGAAGAGGGTCTTAGCATCAGATGGACCGTTGTTCGGGTTTTTCGGAGAGAGGAAAGAAGTAGAGGGAGGGGTAGGACTGCATGTGAAGCTGGGAGGAGTGTCACGGAACTGTAGGTTCGCGATAGTAGACGCCCCAAGTAGTTACAACGCCATCTTTGGGCGTCCCCTCATCAGCGCCTTTCGCTGTGTCCCCTCCTCGTTTCACCAATGTCTCAAGTTCAACAACTGAGGGGTGCAGGTCAGGATCAGGGGGGATCCAAAGGTTGCAAGACAATGCTATGTGACGGCGGTTAACGCTATGTCTTTGATGGAAGAGGCAGAAGAGCTGGAGAGGGAACTAACAGAGCAGGAGAAGGTGAGCCCGAAGGTGGAGGAGCAAGTGGTAGGAGAAGCTGAGAAGGAGGCCCAGAGGGGGGAGGAAGTTGAGCCACAATAGGAAGAGAGCCTGGAGGAGGCGATGGATATAGAGGAGCTAGCCGTTGGAGTTGAGCAAGAGGGTCTGGAGGCAGGGATGGATGAAGAAGATGAGGGATAAGTTGCGAGAGTTGGGCAGGGGCCCCGAGGAACGTGGAGATCCATCAGCTTCAAGAGGAGAGGTCGGAGGAGGCAATGGAAGCTGTAGGAGGGGAAGAGTTGGAGTTTGAGGAAGAAGCAAGGGACGGCTGGGAGCAGTCGCGGTTGGAGCCGGCCGAGGAAGTTGTGGAGATGGAGGTCTCCACCAAGGCAGGGCAAGTGCAGAGGGTGTGGATTAGCGGGGGCCTGAGCCTCGAGGACCAGGAGCAGATGAGAGCTTGCATCAAGAATAACGTCAACATCTTCGCTTGAAGCGCGGCGGACATGTCGGGCATTGATGCGGATGTGGCCTGTCATCGCCTGAACCTGGACCCCTGGACTTGCCCCATACGCCAAAATATGAGAGTCACCGCCACCAAGCTGGAGGAGCCCATCCGCGAGGAGGTCAGAAAGCTCTTGGAGGCAGGCTTCATCTCGGAGGTCCAGTACTTAGGCTAGATCTCCAATGTGGTGATGGTTAAGAACGGGGGAGGGAAGTGGCACATGTGTATTGACTTCTCTTTATTAAATAAATCGTGCCCCAAGGATTGCTACCCTCTGCCTCGAATCGACGCGCTTGTTGACTCAGCCATCAGTTTTTCTATTATGAGTTTTCTTGATGCTTTTTCAGGTTATCACCAGATTCGCATGCACCCCCCCGACGTCAAAGACGTCTCCTTCATCACTAGGGAAGGATGCTTCAGCAATAAGATGATGCCCTTTGGGCTGAAAAATGCAGGAGCCACATACCAGCGCATGATGGATCGAGTCTTCCAGGGGCAGAGGGGGAGAAACTTGGAAGTCTATGTCGATGACCTGATGGTGAAAAGCAAGTGTGTGAGCTCACACCTGCGGGACCTCGAAGAGACCTTCGCCACCCTCCGAAGGTTTAAGATGAGGCTAAATCCCTTGAAGTGTGTCTTCGGGGCCAGCCACGGGAAGTTCCTCGGACATCTCTTGACTCCGACGGGGGTGGAACCTAACCCGGATAAGGTAAAGGTCATCCTAGACCTGGAATAACCTCGCAATGCTAAGGAGGTCCAGCGCTTGGCAGACAAGCTGGCGGGATTAAGCAGGTTCCTGTCTCGGTCTGGTGACAAATGTTCATCATTCTTCAAAGTGTTGAGGGGTAACCAGAGGTTTGAGTGGACGGCCGAGTGTGAGGAAGCCTTCCAAGGGCTGAAGAGACAGCTCTCCCAGGCTCCCCTACTTCAAAGCCCAAAAGAAAAGGAGGACTTAGCCCTATACCTCGGGGTGGGAGCGGAAGCCGTGAGCTCTGTTCTAGTCAGGGAGGAGGGGAAGAAGCAGCTACCCATTTATTACGTAAGCCGGATCTTGAGGAAGGCGGAGCTCCGTTACCTCATCCTCGAAAAGCTAGCGTATGCTCTGATCATTTCGGCAAGAAAGCTTCGGCCGTATTTCCAAGCGCACACGATTAGGGTGGTAACCAATCATCCTCTCCGTAAGATCTTTGAAGGGGTGGAGCACTCGGGGAGGCTGGCCAAGTGGTCCATTGAGCTGAGCGAGTTCAACATCTCTTCTGTCCTAAGGCTCTCGATTAAGGCGCGAGCGGTGATGGACTTTCTCGCAGACTATGTTGTTGAAGTCGGGGAAGATGAGCCGCAGCAGCAGGGGGCGTGGAAGGTGATGGTTGACGGGGCCTCGGGAAAGCATTCCATGGGGGGAGGAGTGGTGTTGGTAAGCCCCCATGGGGTAGCAATAGAACAGGCGGTGGCCTATCACTTTTCGGTGACCAACAATCAGACAGAGTACGAAGCCGTGATAGCTGGTCTTCGTTTGGCGAAGGAGCTTGGGATCCAGGACATGGAGGTTTTCACAGACTCGATGGTGGTGGCGTCGCAAATTCGAGGAGAGTTTGAAGCTCGGGAACCTACCCTCATAAAGTACCTATCCAAGGTAAGGGCAATCATCAGAGGCTTTCGATCATTCTCAATCCAGCACGTTCCTCGGGAGAAGAGTTTGGCTGCCGACCGATTGGCAAAGTTCGGGCCTCGGGGAGGAGGGACCTTAACCGAACTATTCCGACCGGCAATCGAAGAAGGGGAGCTGATGGAGGTAGGCCGGCGACCCTCGTGGGTGGACCCATTGGTGACCTTCCTATCAACCGGCGAACTGACGAAGAAAGTAAGGTATGTAAGGAGTTTCAAGCGTAAGGAAGCTCACTACCTGATTTTGGAAGGGGGGTTACATCGCAAGATGTCGTCGGGACTCCTGGCCCAGTGTGCGACCAAGGAAGAAGTTCCGAAGATACTTAGGGAGATACATTCAGGCGAGTGCGGCAGTCACTCGCGGGTAAGGACTCTAGAGGCAAGGGTGGTCAGGCAAGGATACTTTTGGCACACCCTTAGGAAGGATGCTGCAGAGTTCGCAAGGAGATGTAAAAAGTGCCAGCTGAACGCCCCCCTCCAGCTCTTGCCCGCTCAAATACTAAGGAGCATAACGTCACCATGGCCTTTCGCCATTTGGGGGATGTACTTGGTCGGGCCTTCCCCCCCATCCAGTGGACAGAGGAGGTTCCTCTTGGTCATGATCGATTACTTCTCCAAGTGGCTGGAGATCCAGGCTCTAGCTAAGGTCACTTCCCAGGTCATCAGGAACTTTTTTTGGGGAGAAATCATATGCAGGCACGGGCTACCCCGAGCGATAGTGACAGATAACAGTCCTCAGTTTGTTAGTAAAGAGTTCATCAACTTCTGTACCCAGCAGGGGATAGATCTCAGGTTTGCCTCTGTCTATCACCCCCAGAGCAATGGCTAGGTGGAAGCGGCAAATAAGATTATCGTGAACTTGCTCAAGAAGAAGGTGGAGAAACTGAGGGGAAACTAGGTAGAGCAGCTCCCTTCCATCCTATGGGCCTTGCGGACGACCCCGAACACGGCTACCAGTGAGACCCCCTTCAAGATCTCCCATGGGTGCGAGGCTGTCCTCCCGATCGAGTTCGAGGTTCGGTCCCCACGGGTCACGACCGCCGGCGAGGGAGATGAGGCCTGGAGATTGGGAAATGAAGAGGAGTTGCGCCTCTCACAAGACATGGTAGAGGAGCTGCGGGATGTTGCGGCCATCAGGAAGGAGGAGACCAAGCGGCGAATGGACAAGTACTTCGATAAGCATGTTAGAATAAAACAATTCTCTGAGGGGGATCTAGTGCTGAAAAAGGTCGACGCGGCAGGGAGGTCGGGCCCAGTGGGAAAGCTCAACTCCAGTTGGGAGGGACCTTACATAGTAAAGGAGGTTCTGGAAAACGGAGGTTACTACCTCCAGGATGTGGAGGGAAGGACCTTGAGTCACACCTGGAGCGGAGACGATCTAAAGCGCTTTTACTCTTAGGCGAAAAAGGGGATTGTACGGTTGTAATCAAACAGAATCATTTCGAAACATTGTAATACAAAAATGCTATCAAGGTCTTCTTCTTGCTTTGATCTGACACCTGCTTTCTCATTTTAGTGATAGAGTAGGCCTTATGTCTTGAAATCTTCATCAACACCCCGAGCTCGGCTCGGCCCCAGGTAGACCCGCTGCGTAGACTCTCATCTAGCTGGTAGGTCTGAAGGCTTGCCTGTGGGGGAGAGGTTTGGTTTGAGAGATCTTCATCAACACCCCGAGCTCGGCTCGGCCCCAGGTAGACCCGCTGCGCAGGCTCTCATCTAGATGGCAGGTCTGAAGGTTCGCCTGTGGGGGGAGAGGCCCTGTTTGAGAAATCTTCATCAACACCCCGAGCTCGGCTCGGCCCCAGGTAGACCCGCTGCGCAGGCTCTCATCTAGCTGGCAGGTCCAAAGGCTCGCCTATGGGGGAGAGGTTTGGTTTGAGAAATCTTCATCAACACCCCAAGCTCGGCTCGGCCCCAGGTAGACCCGCTGCGCAGGCTTTCATCTAGCTGGCAGGTCCGAAGGATCGCCTGTGGGGGGAGAGGTTTGGTTTGAGAGATCTTCATCAACACCCCGAGCTCGGCTCAGCCCCAGGTAGACCCGCTGCACAGTCTCTCATCTAGCTAGCAGGTTCGAAGGCTCGCCTATGGGGGAGAGGTTTGGTTTGAGAAATCTTCATCAACACCCTGAGCTCGGCTCGGCCCCAGGTAGACCCGCTGCGCAGGCTCTCATCTAGCTGGCAGGTCCGAAGGCTCGCCTGTGGGGGAGAGGTTTTGTTTGAGAGATCTTCATCAATACCCCGAGCTCGGCTCGGCCCAAGGTAGACCCGCTGCGTAGGCTCTCATCTAGCTAGAAGGTTCGAATGCTCGCCTGTGGGGGAGAGGCTTGGTTTGAGAAATCTTCATCAACACCCCGAGCTCGGCTCGGCCCCAGGTAGACCCGCTGCGCAGGCTCTCATCTAGCTGGCAGGTCCAAAGGCTCGCTTGTGGGGGAGAGGTTTGGTTTGATAAATCTTCCTCAACACCCCGAGCTCGGCTCGGCCCCAGGTAGACCCGCTGCGCAGGCTCTCATCTAGCTGGCAGGTCCAAAGGCTCGCCTGTGGGGGAGAGGTTTGGTTTGAGAGATCTTCATCAACACCCCGAGCTCGGCTCGGCCCCAGGTAGACCCGCTGTGCAGGCTCTCATATAACTGGCAGGTCCGAAGGCTCGCCTGTAGGGGAGAGGCTTGGTTTGAGAAATCTTCATCAACACCTTGAGCTCGGCTCGGCCCCAGGTAGACCCGCTGCGCAGGCTCTCATCTAGCTGGCAGGTCCGAAGGCTCGCCTGTGGGGGATAGGTTTGGTTTGAGAAATCTTCATCAAAACCTCGAGCTCGGCTCGGCCCCAGGTAGACCCGCTGCACAGGCTCTCATTTAGCTTGCAGGTCTGAAGGCTCGCCTGTGGGAGAGAGGTTTGGTTTGAGAAATCTTCATCAACACCTCGAGCTCGGCTCGGCCCCAGGTAGACCCGCTGCACAGGCTCTCATCTAGCTGTCAGGTCCGAAGGCTCGCCTGTGGGGGAGAGGTTTGGTTTGAGAAGTCTTCATCAACACCCCGAGCTCGGCTCAACCCCAGGAAGACCCGCTGCGTAGGGTCTCATCTAGCTGGCAGGTCCGAAGGCTCGCCTGTGGGGGAAAGGTTTAGTGTTTAGAAATATCTCGACACAGATGTTCTAGGCTAGGCAAGAGGCATCCTAAGGACAGACCCAAAAATGGTCTCGGCCAGGAGAGGTCTCGGCCAGGAGCAGTTTCGGCCAGGAGAGGTCTCGGCCAGGAGCGGTTTCGGTCAAGGAAGGTCTCGGCCAGGAGCTCCTTATTGAGGGATCTTGCCAAGCGAAGTCCCCGGCGGGCCTAGGTAAGGAGGCCGATTTTTCGCGCAAGGAAAGGAGGGGCGGTCTTCCCTCAGCTTATGAATGATACTTATCGTAAATAGTTCTCAGCATAAGGCGGGAGCGACATGTCGGGGCCTTGGGCTCTCGGCAGATTCTCACCTATTGGCCGCCGAGAGAGACTATCCTAGAGAGGGCCAGGGGCCCCGGGCGGAAACGATCTTGAACAATATTCGTTTCTAGAAGAAAAGAAAAAAAAAGAGAAAGGGGGAAGAGGGGAGCAAAATTATATTTATATTATAAACGGGATAGTCTTACAAAAATTGGAGCGTCTCGCTCATTACAGAAAAGAAAAAGAAAACCCCTCAGGAGGGAGCGCTATATCCGCTCGAGCTCCCGCCTGAGCTCCTGCTGGAGTCCTCGCTTGGACTTCCGCTGGAGCTCCCGCCAGAGCTCTCCTCTGAGGTCTTGCCAGCAACCGTGGTAGATTTCGGGACGTCCAAGGGCGGAGATTCGGGCGCGCCTGGGGGTCTCGAGATAGGCGCGAAGAGCCAGGGGACGAGCTGAGGAGCAGCCAAGGTCTCGCCACCCTCGTCCAAGCATCCCACGTTCCGCAAGGTCTCGATCATCAACTTGGCCGTCGCCTGAGCGTTGACCTGCAAGAGCTTGTCGATGTCATACTCGGAATAATCTCGGTGCTTCAGCCTTTCATCGAGCATGGGAGGGGGCGGGATCGCAGCTATCGCCGCCTCCAGGCGCTTGACTTGGCCCTTCAGCATGTCATTCTCTCACTCCACCCCGGCCAATCGCGCGCGAAGCACCACGACTTGCGGAGAGTCCTGCGTAAGAGCATTCTATCAGCGGCAAGAACGGAGGTATGGATCTCATAAGTGATAACTAAGGTTGGAAAGGGACTCGCTTACCTCCTCCACCAGGCACATAGATAGCTGGCATTGGGCGTCCTCTAGCTCGGTCTTCAGGGCCTCCACCTGAGCCACCACTTCCTCTCTCGCCTTGTACATGTCAAGGAAGTTCCGGTCGATGGTGATGCTCCAGCGAGCACACATGTGTGCAAGCTCGAACCCACACATCAGGGCCCGGATGGAATCGAAAGCGAGAAGGCGGGTGGACATCTGGTCGTACAGGCCCGCAAACTCCCGGCTGTAGAGGCCATAGCCCAGCGCGAAGGCCTCGCCGGAGACCTCGTCGCCCTCTGCCCAGCTCGGAAGCAGTATCGAGAGAGATACTCGGTTAGCCTCCGGGTCCCATTGCAGCAAGGGATTCCCTTCGGCATCTAGGCTCTTCACGCCCATGCCAAAGTTCCTGTGCCCCTTCGGTACAGGCTTTGGAAGAGGCTAGGCAGAACCTGTGGCAGCCACTATCTCGGCGTCCACCTCGCCGCCCGCCTCGACCGCGGCCGAAGGGTTCTCGGCAGAGGTTCCAACATTGCTCCTGGGGATGTCCCTCATCTCGCTTACTGACGCTAGAATCTCGGCGAAAGACCTGCCCGGCGGAGGAGGTCGGGCGGGCGACGGAACCTTGGACTTCCCTTTCTCGGTGGCGGAAGGTTTCGGCCTCTTCACCCGTTGAGACGAGAAGTTGCCGGGTTTCCGCTTCGCGACACCAAATGGCGGAGGCGGGGCTGGCTCGTCCCGGCAAGCGCGGGACGCAGATTTTGCGAGAGCCAATGAATCTCCCGCGATCCGGCCCTCGACAGCGTGCGTCTCGGGGAATGGCTGGCGCTGGGGAACCTCCCGCTCCCCTGCAGAGACGCTAGTATTCAGCATAGAAACTCAGCAAGGAATCAGGTTAGAGGCGAGACCATACCTTCACCCGGGAGCACGGGAAGGAGGGAATCAATGGCTCGTCAGAGGAAGGGGACGTTAAATTCCTTTGTCCCGAAGAAATCCAAAATAGCGTTCTCGCGTGACCCCAGAGTCGCATGCTTGTAAGCAGCATTCTCGTACTGCACCGGCAAGAGGGGGACGTTGCCAAAATCGCCGGCAACGTAGAAAAACTTCTCGCCCCAATGGTGGTGCTTGTTGGCGAGACCGGTGGTTTTGAGCAATTGTCCGGAGAAGAAGACCACTCCTCCTTTTGCCCGAAAAGTGAACAACTTCCGGAAGATCGAGAGGCTGAACTCAATCCTCTCGGACCGCATGTAGAAGATGAACGCTACGAGAATTGCGACCGAGTTGTGATTCAGTTGCGCGGGAACAACTCCATAATAGCGGAGGGCCTGGCGCATCTCCGGCCACAAGGGGAGGCGAAAGCCCACCTCGAAGTGTTCGAGGGGGATGGCAAGCTCTCCCGCTCCTGGGCTGTTCACCTTATCGCGATTGCCGGGGTTTCTCGCCGTGAAGCCGGCAGGAATAAAGCGGGAGGTGATCGTCTGATATTCCTCCAAGGTCAGGGTGTAGGAGGGGAACCGGTGTTTTCGGAAAGCCTCCGCACAATTGGCACAACCCTCGCTCTCGCCCGACATTGTGGTTTAGAAGAGGAGGGTGAGAACTGTGAGAAATAGGAGAAAGCAAGAAGTGGGCGAAAACGAGAAGAGGTAGAAGTGAGCACGTGTTCCCGGCAAGCCGCGAAAGCAACGAAGAAAAAAGCCGAGGTTCCGGACCGGGGAAATAAATATGGTGGGTAAATCCGCCTATTTATAGGAGACCGTGGAAAATGATGATTTCCCCAGAAATGGCGGTGGAGGTACAGCTGTCACGCCCAAGGTCAACGATGCCTCGGTCCCCCGCCCGAAGTGACAGTGACTGATCGATAACCCTAGTTTGCGCAAGGGTTGAACAGTACGGCAGAAGCAAAAGCGAAGAATGTTCTCGCTAAGCGAGACCCAAGATAACAGCAATAACGACAGTTAATCAATAAAAGCAGTTCACAATATCGCAAGCGGTCCACAATCCAAAATAATTAAGAAAAACATAATTAGAAGACATGGTACATGGCGGGAAGGGAAGGCCAGAGGTAAGGAGAGGCGAGGCGAGATAGTAAGAATCAATAAGGCTCCCAATGCCAGCTTCCTCGCTCTTGCTGTCGGGTCCTCGGAGGCGCCAACGGGTTGAAGTAGGAGGAGAGCACGGTGCACCCTAGATTGATCCGGCGAGCTTGGTCTCGTATCTGTGCAAGAATACTCCCGGGGGAAGATCCCGCAGTAGGGCAGCCCGGCCGCTCCGCCTTACTTAGAAAGTAGTCTCGCTCCAGGGCCTCCAGCCTTTGCTCCACCGATCTGCGGAACTCCCTCGCCGCGTAGGCCTGGGCCCGCTCCCGCCACGCAAGTTTAGAGAGGATGGCCGCGACCCTTTTCCCTCGCCTTCTCGCGCTTCCCGCACCAACCAACATTTCTTCCATCTCGTCAAAGGAGGGGAAGGGAGAGCAGTCTCCATCCTCCTCTTGATCCCCGTCATCGTCCTCGTCCTCTTCATCCCCCGATCGCAGGTCCGGATCTCCTGAGAAGGCAATCAGGCGGTCAGTGCGAGAACAGGATAGGGGCAACAACAGTATGTGGCATACCAGAACCGTGGTGAGAGTCGTCGGTCGGGGGAAGGCGAGAAGGCCCGGGTTCCCCCTCGGCATCCCTCCCAAACAGAAGGTGGAGGGGCTTTCCACGGCCCGGACGGAAGGTCTCGCGCGCCGTAATCTCTGCAGGGCCCGAAGTCTGGGGAGGGTCGCGCTCCCTCTCGGAGCAGTCCACCTCCGACGTCAGGGACGGGACGACAGGCGCGTCACCCACGGAAGGGTGAGGATTGATTGTCGGATCGTCACAGGGGGCAATCTCTGTGACAGTCTCCTGCAAGGTAAGATCCGGGCAGGCGGAAGCAGGCGCTGCGAGAGTCCTGCCCAAGGATTAGAATAACCAAAAGAAAAGCGGATGGAAAAGGAGGGGCTACCTGGAGGTCCCGAACCATTGGCGGGAGCTCTTTTCGGAGCCTGCGGCTGGTCCTCAGGCGGGCGAGATGTCAAAGGGTCCGGGGGCACCGTCAGAAGCCCAGCTCCACCTTCCGGGACCACCTGCCAAGAAAGGTTCAGTGACCAATTCATAAGTACAGCAGTCCGCTAGTCCGCAAGACATACCCTTTGCAATAGAAGAGGATCGGCCGTGCGGCTTGGGGGTGGAGTGGGAGAGGCTCGGTGCTCCCGCGAGGGGTCCTGAGGGGTCTTCTTCTTCTTATTCCTCTTCTTCTCTTTCGACGGCGGCGGAGGCTCCACGGTGGGTGCTCCTCTCGCCAGCCAAGGAGCCACTAGAGCGCTACTGGCAAGGGCCTGCGCTTGCGCCACCTTTATGCGTTCCTGAAGACTCTGCGAGAGTGGCTTACCAACCTTTTTGGGGCGCATCGCGAGGTCGCGCGAGATCTCAGGAGGGGGCAACAACAGTCGGGCAGATTTACGGCCGCCTACCCGCACATATATATAGCTGTGGTATGGCCCACCAAAAGATTCTCTTTTTGGAGTGACACGTGCCCAGCGAATATTGCTGGGTTGGATGTGTCTTTTCGAGTGCAGGGCTAGCTCAAAAAGAGAGGGGATTGTGTATAACCCCAAATTCGCTGGGTGGGACCCAGAGGCATTAATGGTCGGGGTTGGACCAGCCCTAAGTTAGCTCGGGCCTGAGGACCAGAAGAGCTCTCACACCAAAGGAGCTCTCGCCTAGGAGCAGGCGATATCCCACCATAACCAGAAGCAGGTGAGAAGGCACGGCGCTGAGTGAGCTTCACTCTCTCAGCTCCGCGATCAGTAAGAGCGCTGAGTGAGCTTCGCTCACTCAGCGTCACGGTCAGCAGCAAGGGCGTTGAGTGAGCTTCACTCACTCAACGCCGGATCCAGCGGAAAGGGCATTGAGTGAGCTCCACTCACTCAACGCTGCGGTCAGCAGCAAGGGCGTTGAATGAGCTTTACTCACTCAATGCCGCGTCCAGCGAAAAGGGCGTTGAGTGAGCTCCACTCACTCAACGCCGTGGTCAGCAGCAAGGGCGTTGAGTGAGCTCCACTCACTCAACGCCGTGGTCCGCAGCAAGGGAGTTGAGTGGGCTCCACTCACCCAACGCCGCGTCCAGTGACAATACCAAGGTTAGAGGAGCTCCCGCCTGGGGAGGGGCAAAAGCGTTCACCTTCGGTCAGCCGGGACCTGCTCTCGGCAGGGTCGGCGAGAAGGATCGAACCGATGAGAAGGCGGGGGCTGGCTCAGCGTGAGACTTTTGACACTTCTTTTTAGCTCCCGCCAAAGGAAGGCGAGAGGGTTCTCGGCATAGAGCTCTCGTCGTGTGGGGCCCGGCTCAGGGCAAAATGTATTAATTGCCCCCGGGTGAAATTATCCTTATACCCTCAGGGGCTGCATTTAACACTTTTCAGACAGCGGGATTTGGCTATTGGCAGACCAGCCAGGGGAATTTCAGTAACTTCAGATCAGCAAAAGGCTATAAATAGACCCATAATGGCTCTTTAGAAGGCAGACTCTCATTTTTCTCTGAATCCATAGTGCCTTCTGAGGAGCTCCTAGCCCAGCTTTTGGCTTTGGAGGGGAAGCTCTCAGAGATCTTCTGGGTGTGAGATGGGACCTCCCAGCTGAGGCATTGGGTCAGTCTTGGACCTTAGCAGCCAGTCGAGGGTCGAGGCTTGAGGGAAGTAGGCGTTGGCTGCACGTTGGTTTTTGAACTCCCGTTGAGGTCAATTTTGGCTTCAACATTAGCTATGGGGTTTTCTTAGCTGAGGCATCAACCATCCCAAACCTTTTTATCAGCTCTTTAACATACTTGGATTGAGATATGAAGATGCCATCAGGGGTCTGCTTCACTTGGAGACCAAGGAAGTAGGAGAGCTCACCCATGCTACTCATCTCAAACTTTGAAATGCATAAGGTCAAAAAACCTTTTGCATAGTTTGGGATCTGTAGAGCCAAATATAATGTCATCTACATATATTTGTAGTAACAAGATTTTATCTTAATGATGTCTAATGAAAAGAGTCATATCTACAATGCCTCTAGAAAATTTATGCTCAAACAGGAAGCTAGCTAAGGTCTCATACCAAGCTCTTGGAGCTTGCTTTAAATCATAGAGAGATTTATACAATCTAAAGGCATAAGAGGGATGAGTTGGTGAGATAAAACCTGGCAGTTGCTCCACATATACTTCCTCTTTGAGTTCACCATTGAGTAAATCACTCTTTACATCCATTTGGTAGACTTTGAACCTTTTGTAAGCAGCATAAGCTAAGAAAATTTTTATGGCTTCAAGCCTTGCCACTGGAGCAAAGGTCTGGTCATAATCGATTCCTTCCTCCTGTGAGTAGCCTTGAGCCACTAGCCTTGCTTTGTTCCTTATAATATTACCATCAGCATCCAATTAATTTATGAACACTCATTTAGTTCCAATGACTGGGTAGTCTTTCGGTCTAGGAACCAAATCTCAAACTCTACATCTCTCAAATTGATTAGTCTCCTTTACATTGCAATGATCCATTGTAGATCTTGCTCAACATCTTTGATGGAATGGGGCTCAGGTTGAGAGAGGAAATAAGCAAACATCAAGTTAGGGTTTAATTAATGCTTTGTTTGCACACCAGCTGATATGTCTCCAAGCACTTGAGATATGAGATGATCTCTATGTGTGACAAGATTAGTGGGAGGAGTTTGAGTAACAGCTTGAATGATTAATTTCTCTTGTGGAATTGGGTTAGCTGTTTGGAGAGTGTTAGAAGCATCCAAGTTATCTTCTTCACTATCATCTTCAACAGCTTATGGAGAGGGATTAGATGGAGCCTCTTGGCTAAGGTTTAAATCATCTAATATCTCACACAAGTAAGGTACCTGCAATGAGCTACTGGTAGAAATTTATTTCTCCTTATAATACATGTTAGCTTCATCAAAAGTCACATGGACTGATTCCTCAATTTTTAAGGTAGATTTATTAAAAACCCTATAAGCCTTGCTGACTTGGGAATATCCTAGAAAAATTCCCTCTACAGCTTTGGCTTCAAACTTTCTAATATGTTTCTTGTTGTTATTGTGAATATAATATATACAACCAAATACTTTAAAATAAATGATTTTAGATTTATTCCATTTAAGCAATTCATAAGGAGTCTTATTCTTAAGTTTATGTATTAAACTTTTGTTCAGTATATAGTTTGTTATGCTCACTGCCTCTGCCTAAAAGGAGAGGGGCATGTAAGCATCTGCAAGTAATGTGTCTGCAACTTCAATTAGGGTTTTATTCTTCCTTTCAGCTATCTCATTTTATTGAGGAGTTTTAGGAGCTGAGAAGCAGTGCCTGATACCTTCCTTCTCACAGAACTCTTGCATAAGAAGAGACTCAAACTCAGTTCCATGGTCACTTTTGATTAATGTAACTGGAGTAGAGTACTCAATCTGTATGGTTTTGAGAAAATCTGTAAGAACCTTGAAGTTATCTGACTTAGATCTTAGAAAGAACACCCAAGTGAATCTTGAGAAGTCATATACAATAACTATAGTATAGGATTTCCCTCCTAGGCTTTGTACAACGATAGGGCCAAAGAGGTCCATATGTAGTAAGTACAAGATCCTAGGTGAATCACTCTTATTTACAGATTTATACATAGATTTAATTTGCTTGCCTAATTGAAAAGCCCTGCAGAGGCCTTCCTTTTTGTAGGGACCAGAAGGCAATCCTCTTACAAGGTTGTCCTTAGATAACTTAACAATGTTTTTCAGATTTACATGTCCTAGTATTTTATGCCACAAATCATTTTGATTGCTAACCTGATTAAAAAGACAAATATCTGAAACAGTTGATTGAAAATCTACTATGTATATGTTGTCTTGTTTATTTCCAATTAAAACAGTTTTGTTTTCTTTAGAAGAAATAATATAAGAGCTTCAGTTAAAAGATACTTGATAACCTTCATCACATAATTGACTTATGGAGATGAGGTTATGCTTTAGTCCACTTACATATGCAACCTTTTTGAAGGTTACTGCCCCAACCATGACTTCTCCAAAGCCTTCAGTCTGGCCACAATTAGAGTTACCAAAGATCACCTTTGGTCCCAGCTTGCACTTGTAATTTATTAAGTTGTCCTTGCAGCCAGTCATATACTTGGAGCATCCACTATCCAGATACCATTGTTGTTTAAAAGCTGGACAGCTCTTCACATGCAAAAATAGAGATTAGTTATTCTTGACCCAGGTTACCTTGGGTCCTTGTTGATTTATATAACTAAAACTAGAAATATATGAGTATTCTGATTGATTCTTGTAACCTAAGGGATGATATCTCCTGGGTGGAATTATCCATTGGTTAAAGGGATTAATGTTTTGTCTTTGTTGATTAAAAGGTATGTTGAAATTAAAGTTTCTGTTATTACAAACTGGGGTCGACGAATTCTGGTACGTTCGTCGATCTGAGGTCGACGAACGAGGATGAGTTCGTCGAATTCCACTCAGAGAATGAAAGTATTCATTTTCTGGGCCCCGATTTCATCGATCTCTGGTCGACGAACCATACTGATTTCGTCGATCGCAGTTCAAAGAATAGTTATTGAAAGTCCACCTAGTGTCAACTACCTTCACCTATGGGGGGGGGGAATAGGTGTCTTGCAGCGTATTTACGGAATTAAAATTGTACCTGCACAAGAAAACAAAACAACACAGCACAGAAAGGACACAAGCAATTTATAGTGGTTCCCCGATTTGGGTACGTCCACTTTCCCCCTTCGACCTATCTCCCAACCAGAGATGACTCGGTCACTTCACCAACAGGATTGAAATCCAATCCTTGCACTATCGGAAGGAACCCTTCCACACGTAGGAGTCAACGCTCCCACAACACGGGTTGCACCCAACCCTACAACTAGGAACCAAATGTTCCTTTACAATGAAAAAGAAATTGGAGTGTATAAGTAATACAAACAACTTGAAGATCTAGGTGTCCCTTTTTGTTAGACTACTTGTTCTTGTAGGCAACGAAAAGTCCACAACCCTTGATCTTTCTTGGAGAAAATCTCCCCGAGACCGGCGGCGGCAAAGGGAGGCGGCAAGGCTCTCGGTGTTGGCGGCGGCAACTGAAAACAACAGCGATGCACTGGAGATTCAATCTTCTTAGCGAAGTCGGCAAGGTCTTCCAACGGTCACACTAGGATCGATCGTCTTGATCGATTCGGACGGGGATGGATTTCCCTATCTCAAATCAAGAGACAAAAGATCTCTGGTTAGACGCGTGAGACGCTGTGCAAGACTTGGCTTCTATCACCGGGGATCTGGAGGAGATCGAGATCAGCTACGGTGACCATTGCACGATCGGCGGCGACGGAGGCGGAGCAGGTTCGCGATTTTAGGGTTAGTTGGCGGCTCGGCTTTTGAATTCTATATCCGTGAACTACTGTACACAAATACCTGTGTATTTATATAATAGGTCATGGAGATGACTATTGTGGGCCCCACCAAATCAAAGACCAAAGTCCGGTTCAAATAGCTGCAGGTAACATGGACCGGTCCAGGAATTCGGAAAAATCACCCAAGGCAAAATCGGCGAGAATCGTAGGTGATTCTCGACGAATCGGCGAGAATCACTTACGATTCTCGCCGAATTCTACTTGGTGAATTCTGGCTGCACAGGTTATAGAGGCCGGGGAGAATCGGCGGGAATCACATTTGATTCTCGCCGAATCGTCGAGAATGCAAAGTCATTCTCGACGAATCGACGAGAATCACTTAGTGATTCTCGACGATTCTGCCTTAGAGAATTTTCTGACTGCGTCGAGACAGCCGGCCCAACCTGGCGAGAATCACTAGTGATTCTCGACGAATCGACGAGAATCACTTAGTGATTCTCGACGATTTACACTTAGACGATTCTCGTCTTCCAACCCGTAAGCTGGTCTTTGGCCCATCCTTGCTCCTTGTCTGCTCTTGCTTTATCATAGCCCTGTACTTGAAATTAAGTACACCCCAATAGAGAGAGTACACGTAGGCCAACACACTGATCTGCTCAACGAGGGATTATGTCGCGCAGACCCGTGTATATTGACCCACTACACCCTGACATTGGTGTGTACTTAGCGTAGAATAACTGCAAGCACAACTTAAAAGATTTCATCAAACACATTGTCTGTTTACCTTAGCTTGTACAGGGGCTTCTTCAAATCAGGTACATTGTGGATACAATACCCAACAGTTATAATAGAAGTTTGCGTTCTGAGTTCGTCGACTTGAGCTCGACAAACTGTACACATTTCGTCAATCTGAGTTCGACGAAATCTACAGAACATAGTTTTGATTTAGATTTTTCTTACTCTTTCTCCTTTTCTTATTCTCGTGTTTAAGTTCTGTTTGATTAATATTACTATCTTATATTTTCTCTTTACCATTTTCAGAAACAAATTTTATAGGGGTTGTTAATATGTTCTTCTAAATCAGTGGGGGTTGGCTTGATGAAGCACCTAAGCCCAGCTTGTCATTGAGTCTGACATTCACTGTGCTTGTGATGTTCATCACCTTGATACTTCTCCCATTCAGAGATTCTTCAAGTTGCCTAGCCTCAGATAATTCAATCTTTAATTTAATGATTTGTTCATTAGGTAGGGTGATTTCATCCTTTAACTTATTATTTTCTGAAAGTAGGTTTTCTTGTTCATTTAGTTTCTCTCTAAGTTGCTTAATCTCTTTTTCAGAATTTATTAAATCAAAACATAAGGACTTGAATTCAGTTTTAAATTCTTCTGAATCAAAATCAAAAGAAGATAATACCTGATCTTCTTCAGATTCAGAGTCTTCATTGTCTGATTGTTCAGCTTCTACTTCTGAAAAACTACCTGATGCATTGATAGCCATCAGAAAAATCTCCTTTGCCTTAGCTTCCTCTTCATCTTCACTGGAGCTAGAAGATGAAGATTCTTCATCAGTATCACTCCAGGTTTCAGCAATGAAACCTTTCTCCTTCCTTTTGTGCTTGCTGGAGGATGGCTTGTTGTAGTGTTGTTTCCTTGTTTCTTTTTCTCTTTTTCTCTCCTTCTTCTGATTCTCTAGACACTTTGAGATGAAGTGTCCAGGCTTCCTGCAGCCAAAACAAACAACTTCTTTAGTTGGTGTTTTGTCATACCCGGGCTTGTCATCTTGCCTTGATGACTTCCTTCTGAAATCTCTCTTGCCCATCTTGTAAAATCTCTTGGCTAAGAGACTTAGGAATTCTTCATTGACTGTTGGAGCTTTTGATTCTTTATTTGCTTTGAATGCAATACTTTTCTCCTTTCTGCCTGATGAAGGGATCTTCTGTTATGCAGCCTCTCTGGACTTTATCAGTTGCTCATAAGACTTGAGCTTTCCCAGTAGAGATTCTGTGGAAATCTCATTAAGACTTCTAACTTTCCTGATAGGCCAGATTCTTGAATCCCATGAGCTAGGGAAGCACATGGGAATTTTTTTCATTTACTTCAGTAAGGGTGATGTCTTTGTCTAGAGTCTTCAGCTCATTGATTATTGAGCTCAGTATGTTGTACATGTCACAAACAGACTCTGATTCATCCTTCTTAAAGTTTTCATATTGTGAGATGAGATTTTATCTCCTATCCTTTCTCTCATCAGTTGAACCAGCAACCATCTAGTTAAGTGAGTCCCATATTGGCTTGGATGATGTGCATTCAGCCACCTTTTGGAAAATATCATCAGACATTGTCTGAGCAAGAATGTTCATTGTCTTTGCATCAGCTATGTTGGCCTTTTTTTGTGCATCTGTCCACTCGGGTGGTGGAACAACATGTGTGTTGGAACTAGCAGTAGTTGTTGCCACTGGAACTGTTGGTCCCATCAAAATAGAATTAAAGATGTCCTCATCAATAGAGTTCATATACAATTTGATTCTTGCCTTCCAAATAGCAAACTTATTTAAGTTGCAAACTGAAGGCCTGGTGCTTGCATAGTCTTTGTTCAGTTCCATTATGTGATACTAGAAAAACTAGGAGAGGAAAATCAGATCTAGCAAGGATTTTTTGGTTCAAGTGTTAGCTTGTACAACCAAAGGAACAACCCTCTGATACCAATTGAAAGATGGAGGTTAGATCTGATTTACTCTAGAAGGGGGGGGGGGGGGGTGAATAGAGTATTTAAAACTGTGATTGTTTTTAAGTTTTATATCAGAGTTTAAAATAGGTGATACCAATAATAATATAGAAAGAAATAAAAGCAGGTTAAGATAATCTATTTATCTATCACAGTACAGCGGGAACAGAAAAAAAATGAACACAACCAGATAATACAAGAAATTTTATAATGGTTCCCCAACCTGGGTACATCCACTCTTCTACCACCCTGGTAGGAATCCACTATCAGGTTTTTGATCAGGTGACTGCCACCACAATATCTATTTGTAGGGAGATATAGCAACCCTTTAGGCTTTTGATCAGGTGCCCAAACCCAACCCAAGTCTTTTGATTAGGAGACTTGACAACTAAGTGGTTAAATTTTGAAGGGAGTTAAAACCCTTTTACAGGAGGTGAGAGGAGGTGATGGTGTCTTCTCTTTCTCTAATCAATAGAGAAGACTAGTAGATCTTGATGTTGTTAAAGCTCCCCCTGAGTTGTTGAATGGTTCAGGAAGATTGGAAGCTTTGTTTCAGGGTGTAGGTCTTCAGCCTTGTCTGAAAACAATCCTGGAACTTTCTGACTGAATCAAGATGAGTTTCCCTTGAATGTTCCTGGAGGAGAAGGTTGAAGAAGACTCTTGATAGTGATGAATGTTCTTCTTCAGTCTTTAGAATTGACAAAGAAGAAAACAGAATGTTTTCTACACTGGGAGAGAGTTCTGAATGTTCAGTCTGTGTCTTTCAGTATTCTTGTGTGCTGTATATTTTCTGAGAATCTCTGGCTCAGTATATTTTGATTTCTGGCTAAGTGTCTAACGACTGAAAAGAGAAAACTCTTTTATATTCTACAGTCAGAAATTCTCCTTTGAATTTGAATTCCTGCATTAATTGCTGAAGGATCTGGAGAATACAAATGGCTGGAATGACTACCATAAATGAGTTTCCCCAACTGTCCCTAATAAAATAAGCAAGTAATTACCCTGATGAAAATCATAATTAATGCTGCCAAAAACGGCTATATTCAGGGGAATACTAACATTAATTACTCAGGAATAATATTGCTAAATAATATAGAAAGTAAGGGATAGAAGTATGGAAAACTTCTCATTCTAGCTCGGGACAGAATTCGTCTCGAGAGCATCCAGAGAGTGTACATAGCAGGTAAAACCAAACACCCAAAGGTGCTTTACGCTAGGCTTTATCCTGAACATCAGCTCATACAGAGTCTTCATGTTGACCGGACTCAGAGATATCCGATTGATGACATGTGCCGCGCAGGCCATCCCTTCCGCCCAAAAGGCCTTAGGAATGCCTTTGCACTGAAGCCAACACTTACAGGTCTCTAAAAAAAAACGGATCTTCCGATCTACTACTCCACTTTGTTTTGGAGTATGTCCACAAGAGAGCTCCCTTCGGATTCCATGCTTCTTGCAAAAGTTAGAGAACACGGTTGAGCCGAACTCACCTCTGTTGCCCGTTCTCAACTTCTTGATCCGCAGACCAAGCTGACCCTCCACAAGCTTCTTGAACTCCATAAACAAACGAAACGCGTTCGACTTCTCCTTCATGAAGTACACCCAAGTATACCTCGAGTAGTCATTAATTAATATGAGCATGTACCTGCTGCCTCCAAGACTGGCGGTAACGGTCGGTCCCACCAGATCACCATGGATACACTCCAATGGTGCCTTAAACCTGGACTGCGCTTTATCAACCGTAAAGAGATAAGCTTCACCGTGTTGACATCCCGCGCAAGCTTGACCGTCGTCGAAGGATGACAATTTAGGCAAGCCTCTCACAAGGCTCCTCACTGTCATTGCTTTCAGCTTGTCCATCCCCATATGCCAAGTCTTTCATGCCAGATAATTGAACTATCATTGACCTTCATCCAATCAGCATCAGAACTTGTTGACTACTCAACCAAGTCCTTCCCTTTACTCCCAACATGAGCAACGTTCACCGAGTGCAGGACAACCTTACACTCCTTCTTGAAGTGACCAGACTGCTTGCATCTATAACACCTTGGTCCTTTCACTTCCCATCATGCCTAAGAGTGACACCCCTGTCTTGCTGATCAAAAGTAGAGGGACCAAACTCACCAGCCAACTTCACCTCCTTGTTGAACAACCCATCGAGGAAAGTGCAAATCTCCGCAGCCGACAGACATCCGCCAATGTGGTCCAAGAGCTCTAATGAGATCACCTGCTTGAGAATAACCTCCGCATTCGCGTTTGTCTTCTTCCAAGTTCTCACCGCTTCAGCATTGCCAGTAACAGCAATAACCTCTTGCCTTTATGATCCACAAACTACCTCTCAAAGGTCATCGCAAAGAAGATAGCTTTTCATACATGACTTCCACTTATCAAAGTTAGTCCATGTAAGAAGCTTCATTCCAATATCTCTTGCCAAATCACCTTCCATTGCACTTAACCCTGGTTCACTTAGACTCACAGAAGCACTGAAGAAAACTACCAGTTGATCCACTGCGCAAGCCTCTGTTCCCTTTGATATCATGTTGAAATATTTGATATAGCGGAAGACGGGAAACCAGGCGCAGGAACACTCAACCTATCTGAGCTCAAAAAAACTAGATGCAAACCAGAAGAGCAAGAATCTTGTATTATAATAATCTTTACAATGCGAGACATACATGACGAGACATGATTTGCCGATGTATCCAAAGGAAGCAGAAACAATACAAGGAAAAACTCAAACCGTGCGGACTCAAAGAGTAACCGCCCGAACTACTGCTGCACTACGAAGTCCGCACAGACCGCTAAGCCACCAAACCGCGACCAAGCCGCGCGAACTGCTCGTTATTCCAATGCAAGCTCTACTCGCCGATCAACAAGGTTCCTAACCGCTAGGTCGCCTAGCCGCCTAACTGCGCGATCTGCTGCTGCCGAACTGAACAGGCCGCCAGAAGCGGTCAGCTTATTGAACCGGGAAACTAGTTGCATAAGAGAAGACCGCCTAGCCGCAACCCGCGACCTACTGTTAATCGCTGGTTGTTATCCGCAGAGTATGCACTGTCGCTGACCGAACTCCCCAAGCCCAGGCGGATACTGCTCCAGTCCGCACTCCCCAAGCTCGCAACTAAGGCACAAGGCTAACTGCTGCCGAGCTGGGCGGACTGAGAAACAGTCCGCGCTTAACCGCGCGATCAAAACGGACTGAACTAACCTGGACTTGGTTCAGAACCAACCAATTCCACACCACCGCCCACAAGGGCCAGCCCGCGCTTACTGGCGGACACTGGCCCCAGTCCGCCAACCCCAGCGAACTCCAACACCTGTCCGTTCTAACCGGCGAACTCCGCGGCTTCCACTTGCCGCACCACCAGAGCTAGACCAAGGCATCTGCCATGCCGATCTGCCGAGCTCCACTGCAGTCCGCATCTTGCCGGACTCCGCGGATAGAGACGCTATCCGCCTAGTTGCCTTCTGGGACCAAACTGCTGGCTGAGCATAAGACGGCCTGGCTGGCCGCCACCTCTGTCCGCATAGACCGCGTGAACAGACCGCCCAGGCCACCAAGGAACAAGCCGACTGAAGCAACTCTGCCGACCTGGCTAATCGCCAGTCCTGTCCGGATAGACCGCGCGCCCAATCACCCACTTTCACTTCACCATTTTCAACAAGGCGCACCAAAATTTTTTCGCTATTTGGAGGCACTATAATAGGCCAAGGTGGCAACTTCAGTGTATATGAAGCATGATGCGCGAGATGTATTGCATTGTCTATAAAATTATGTTTTTTTATTATGTGCACGCTCAACTGTTGGATCTAAAATCAGGTGGAGCACCCTCCTCGTGCACGATGAGGATGGTGCGCTGCCAGTATATAAAATTCTCTATGAAAATAATTTATCTTTTATTTTAAACAACATAATAATAATGCTATAATAGTGTTGAGATTTTTGATTGCGAAAGAGCAATCATCATACACAACTAAATTGAAGGTCGCAAAAATAGGCGTACTACACACACCGTTTCAGTAGTATTAAAATTATGATACTCAAATTACAAGACAAAGGCCAGTAAATAATGTTGTAGAAGAACTTGGGCTGCAAAAATGTGAAGGAGAGTAGTATGAATTCGACTCAATCCGAATTCGACTCAATCCATAAAATGAACGCGTAAGATTCGTATCACAACAAATTTTTGTCGATGTCAAACAACCAACCATCAACACCGCCATTAGAAAAGTCGACGGGGATAACGCTCAGCTCGCAACCCGCTGCTCGCTATGCTTCTTGCCCCCACTACAACCTCGCTGCACTCACTACAACACGCTGCAACTCACATCAGGGTGACACCAACAAACTAATTAATCATAACAATCCAACTAGTGGTTACCAAAAGCCCTATTTTAACGTGTAGCATGGTCTGGTGCCGAACCAAGTCCTCTCTAGGCTTGGCGGCTTTGGGGCAGCCCCGAGCATTAAGGCATTGTTTGGCGCCGCGTTTTTCGAGCACCACGCCGCTGTTTTCCAGCAACCCCGCCAAATAGAAAATTTTTCACGACTCTAAATCGCGCGACTCCCCCCGCTACTCTTCCGCCCCTATTCTGCGACAACCACCGCATCCCGCAGCCTGCTTCTCGGTGATTCCTTCTCCTGATTCGCCGGCGACAACTCTCTTCTTCTTCTCCTCCTTCTCAGGCGACTGCTCTCCCTCAACACTCCGGCCAGCCATCTCCTTCACTAGAGGTTTAGGGTTTTTTTATCTTCCCCATTTCTGATCTCCCCGCCTGATTTTTTGATCTTCTTTAGGGTCTCGTTTTTTGATCTCACTGCACAATTTTTCCCCCAGTTTGAAGCTCTACAAGTTTTTTTTACTATTTTTTGCTCTACCCGATTTCATGCTGGATTATTGTTTCAGGTAGGGGCATTCTCGCTATTGTTCTTCCCTGTTATTTGGTGTTTTCAGATCTTTGGCAAGATTTTTTCAAAAAAAAAATCTAGATCTGAACTGCAAACGTGGTTCTTTTAAATAGGTTAACAGATTTTTCCACCACTCTGCAAAACAGCTGATTATTTCACCACTATTTTTTCAGTCGCCTCTACCGCGCCAATCAGAGCCTAAGTACATCAGGCGCTGTCAAGCATTAAGGCTCTGTTTGGCACGGTGATGGCGATCGTAAACGCATGGGTTAAATCGTCATTCGTTAAGGATCACCTAACAAACATCATTCGTTTGAATATAAAAGTGGATGAAGTTCCTTAGGTGAACATTGCTGAATGACATTTTAACCCCCATGTTCATGACCGCCGCTACCGTGCCAAACGAAATCTAAATGTTGATGTTGTGCAGCGTTCCAACATTTTAATTGATCAGACCCAACATTCAAAAAGTTCGGGTCCGATAGGCCCAGGTCTGTCCCGGCCCGCCCGACCTCTTTGTACCACCTAACATCACCACCAAATCTAATGATTCCCTTAATATAAAGTACACATATGCTTTTATTATTATTTTAGATATTTTATAATTTTCAAACTTATATACTAGTCTAGGCCGGGTGTATTACCAAGTTTACTTCTCTTTAAAAATAACTTATATAATTTGACAAATAATTTTAAGCATACTTTTAAGTGGAGGGACAGTTGTGTCCAAAAAGCATGACGAGGCTGGGCCTGGGTTTTTTGCCAATCGGGCTCGATACGGGCTCAGCTTGAGCCGTGTCGGGCCTGTTGGAATCGAAAATTTGGTCTCTGTGTAGTTCATTCTTGGGAAAGGGGTGATCGTACACTTACTTCTCTCTCGCGAGCCAAACGACCAAGGAAAAAGAACAAGGGACATACCCAAGGGTTCGACGTGTAGGTCCCACCACACATCCGGAAGATCTTAGAGCGCTTCCCCTCCCTAGCCAAATGTCGAGCTAAGGATACCTAAGAAAACGCAAGAAGACCGGGGCACAAGTAAGCGTCCCCCCTGAGATACCCCCTTGAGTCTATTTATAGATATCTGAAAACGGTCTGCCAACAGCGTAACTCCGCTGTTCTAAATAGCTATATGCATCCCAATTGGGTCTGCCAATAACATAACTCCGCGGTTCTAGAAGGATATTCGCACCCCCTGTGAGGGTATCCAGGTAATTTACCTCTGGGCCCCACTGGGCGGGTACCGAGGATCACGGGGTCAGCCCGCCACTCTACTGGGCGGACGCGGCCTGGCTCCCGCAGCTCGCCTGCTACCTCTAGGCGAACGCAAGCCGGGCCGCCATGACTCGCCTACCCTACACGGAGGCGAGCCGGCGACGAGGTCGCCTAGGCAGACGCGGGCCGAGTCTGGCCCGCATGACTCGCTCCCCTTTGGCGGGAGCGAGCTAGCCTTCCGGGCTCGCCCGCCTACAACACTAGTGCGGGCCGATTCCACTGGCTCGCTCGCCTAGCCTAGCCCACTCGATGAACACGGGGTTGTACAGGGTCGGGCTCGGGCTTCCTCTCAAAGAGGGAGTCCGATAAGGCCCTTTAGGCCGGCTGAATACCAAATATGCGGGATTTTAGGAAATCACACATAGCGTGGTGTCGGCCCCAGGTTAGGCCTGGTACCCGGGCTTTGCCCGGCCCGGCCCGGGCAACCAGCTAATATGGGGGTCTGATAAGGCCCCCAAGCCCGGCCTTGGCCCGGGTCGTGCTTTTCCCGAATCGAGCCCGGGCGGGCTTTCCGGGCCCGATTATGCCGGGATGACGGTTAATTTATTATTTTATAAGAATTCATTTTAGAATAATAATTGTTTAACTCATCCCTCTTTGCCAATGAGGCTTCATTCAAGCTGAGGCCCCATGGTAGGGTGATTGATGGGTTCCATCATCATTTATAGGAGAGAAAGCCCCCCCAATCTCCTCCCAAAGTGGATCATGGGTGGGCCATCCCCCCCATGAACTCTCATGATGAGAGAATCATGGGGGAGGGGACCCACTCTCTCTCCCCATGAAGAAGGGCCGCTGTCGCCGGGAAGACCCCGCCTCGGGCGGCCTTACACCACAGGCGGCCGACCCCCTTCCAGGCCTCGCCGCGGCCGGATCGCCGGCCTCACCGGCGGGGTGGCGGCGGCCGGCCACGACCGACCTGGCCGCGACCGGCCTAGACACGGCCTAGCCGCGGCCTAGCCGCGGACTGGCCACGACCGGCCTAGCCGCGATCTGGCCACGACCGGCCTAGCCACGGCCTGGCCACGGCTGGCCTAGCCGTGGCCAGGCACGACAGGCCTAGCCGCCGCCCGAGCACGACCGACCTAGCCGCAGCCTGGCCATGGCCAGCCTTGCCGCGGCCGTCCATGGCCGCCCTAGCCGCAGCCAGGCCTAGCCGCAGCCGGCCACCTAGCCGCCTCCAGCCCGGTCACGGCAGGCCGCCAGCCTAGTCGCGGCTGGCCCCCGGCATGCCGCCGCCGGCCACCAGGCCGGCCGCCCCCGCCGCCAGGCCGCCCAGCCGGCCACCTCCGCCGCCGTGGAGACCCGCCGTCGTGGACGGCCTCCCCACCGTCTGATTGAGGGGAGGCTCTCCTCGCTGTTTGATTAAGAGGGTAACCACCCACTAACCACTACTTTAGTGGTGGGGTCAGCCATGATCCTCCCCCGGAGGCTATACAAGGGATCCAAGGGCCTCTTCATTCTTCACTTTTCTCTTCTTCGGGTTGTCTTCTTCTTCCTCAAGTGAGAGCTCTCCTGCCTCCTCCCCCGAGTAGGCCTCCAGTCGTCGTGAACCACCAACGGCCACATGCGGCTACCAGCGCTCCACCAGCACGTTGCCAGCAGAAAAATGCCCAATTCCCTGAGGAAGCCAAAGGAAGAAGGCAACCGTCGCCAGCAAGCGTGCACGACCACAAGCTCCAGAGCACCAGGATCATCCTATTCATTTCAACATCCAAGTTACTCCCGCGACACAGTCTGTTGCCCGTCGGGAGCCATAATCTCTGTTGGATCCCTAGTTGGATTTGGGCTAGGTTCACTAATTTTAGGCTGAGTCTGACCCACCTTGTATAGCCAGGGTCATGATTAGTAGTCCTAGAGTTTAGGCTAAGTCCTTTTAGTTCTACTTTATTGGACCAGCCAGTAGAGGACCTTAGAAGACTCAGATTTAGAAGATATAAGAAGACAGTTTGATTAGTTCGAAATTCTTCGAACTCAGCTCGACGATCGTCGATCTCCGATCGATGAACTCAGAGTTAATTCTCTGAACTGAGCTCTATGATATTCGAGCTCAGGTCGACGATTAGTTTTCTCCAGACAGATTCTCAGGTCGACGAACTGGCATTCTTAGGTCGACGAATTCTGTTCAGAGGTCGATGATTTCTGTCCTGGTTCTAGAATGAGTTTCCCCTCCTTCTGAACCTTTTTTCCGCATTTATTAGCAGTATTATTCCTGAGTAATTAATGCATATATTCCTCTTAATATAGCCGTTATTGGCTGTATTAATTATGATATTCATCAGGATATTTACTTACTTATTTTATTAAGGACAGTTAGGGAAACTCATTAATGTTTTATTCCAGCCGGTTGTAATCTCCAGAGCAGTCAGCATTTAAGGCAGTAATTAAAATTTCAAAGGAATTATAATTGACTGAGGATATTAAAAGAGATCTCTCTCTCTTTTTCAAACACACAGGACAGAGAACTCACCATCATCCAGAACTTTCTCGTTTTCTCTCGGTGTTATCATCCCTGTCAATACTCAAGACTGAAGAAGAACATTCATCAAATATCAAGAGTCTTCTTCATCTTCAGATTAGGGAACCTTCAGAAACATTCTTTTCAACATCTGTCTACTAGATTCCTGAACACTGACAAATTTAAACTGAGGACCTACATCCTGAAGAAAAGCTCCAGTCTTCCTGAACCTTCAACATCTAAGGGGGAGCTTTGACACCATTAAGGATCCACAAAGTCTTCTCAAGTTGTTTTTGAGAAAAGAGAAGACTAACATCATCTTCTTTCCCATCCCATTATATAGGGTTTTAACTCCCTTTAAAAGTTAGCCTGGTTCACAAGTCTCCTTTCAAAAGACTTAAGATTGGTTTTTGAGCACCTGATCAAAAGCTCAAAGGCGACAGTCACCTGATCAAAACCTGTTAGTGGATTTCTACCAGGGTGGTAGAAGAGTGGATGTACCCAGATTGGGGAACCACTATAAAAGTTCTTGTGTTGTCTGGTTGCCCTTTTCTATTTGTTCTTGCTGTGGATGTGATAGCTTAGATCTGTGTTCTGTGTTAGATTAGTTTTAATTAGATTGTTTTCTTCCTTACTGATAATCTTGGTATTCACTAGTCTTTCTACTATGATTATTTTTTAAACAACAAAAGTTTTTTTAACTACTCTATTCACCCCCCTTTAGAGTAAATCAGGTCTAACCCTCTCTTTCAGTCTCTCTCTCCCCCAAGTTGTAACGGGAGCGACCTTTCACCCAGATTCTCCAACACACTGTAATCACCGGAAGCTAGTGGAATTTGATTGGCACAAACCAGGTCATGTGGTTTTTTACCCATTTAAGGAGTTTACCACGTCATCATATCTTGTGTCAACCTTCTATTTTCATTGACTGTGTGCGCGCTCGACCGCCTCGCGAGCTAAGACGGTCCAAGTAAATCTGGTCTGATAGGGGCATCGAGTTAGTCCGCAATAGTTTGGCGCTATCTGTGGGAACACGATTCCCCAACATCCTTCGAAGGACAAGATCGCAAGCATCACCCTTTCCAAGTTCAGACTTAATGGAAAAGACAAGCACCCGTACCGCTGAAGGCTCCGCCCTTGGCGGACACCCCGAGCCTGCACGTTCACACTCTCTGGTAGACGTCCCACTGACAATTGAGGCCGCGTTAGCTCCTATCACCGCCTTGGAAGGACGCGTCCGCCATATAGAAGAGCAACAAACTGAAATGCTCACCCTGCTTTGAAACCTTGGAGCACTTCCGGCTCCCTCCATGCAACCGGCTCGAGCAGATCTGCCGCTACCACCAAATCAAGGCAGACCCATGGAGGTTCCTCTAAGACAGGAAATATGCGAAGAATACTCTATAGCTGCAAGTTCCGCTCACCCAGTCTAGAGGAGAGCGAGGGCAGACCATCATCATAAGCCCGCTAACAAATTCCGTCCACCTTCGCTGGAAAGGTTTACTCGGGAAGAAATTCGAGAAGTCAACTCCAAAGAATATCGTCAGTCTGGTGTAAGAGATATTCGTGCCCGCCGACCGCTATGCCAGGGCTCCCCTCTGACGCCCCAGATTCTGGATCATCCAATCCCGAACGGATTTAAACTCAAAAACATTGAAACATTCGACGGGACCGATGATCCGCTAGAGCATGTCACTTCACCACCATCATGAGAATCTACAACGCTCCAGACCAACTCCTCTGCCAGGTGTTTCCATCCACTCTCAAGGGACAATCCCGAATATGGTTCCATTCGTTGAGGACCAATACCATCAATAACTTTACGGAACTGACGAGACAATTTGTTGACAAGTTCATCGCCAATCGCAGGATTGTTCGCGACCCCTCTCACTTATCAGGAATTCGTCAAAACGAAGGGGAAACTCTCAAAGATTTTTTCCGACGTTTTACCGCCGAAGCTCGTCAGATTCCAGGGGTCGACCCGGAGTTATTGCGAGGTGTGTTCCTTGGGGGTCTCCGACCGAGCGGCTTCTATTCAACGCTAATGCGAGAAACTGTTCCCAGTTATTCTGACCTTATACATTGGGTTGAAGCCCAGATCGCCGCAGATGAAGCCATTGAAGCCCATCGCCAACAATTTGATGGTGCCCAGAAGCACAAAAGAGAAAGGGAGCAACCTCCGCAACGTCAGGAAGGGAGGTTCCTCGACGATTACTGCAACGGGCAGCGTTGGCGATATCCTCAAAGAGATCAGCTACCCAGAGATTTCACCCCTCTCAACACTACACGCACCAATGTGTTATATGCTATACAAAATGACCCAGCCTTACATCGAACAAAACAGCCAGCTCATAATCCCCGGAACGACCAATCCAAATATTGTGAGTTTCATCAAACCACGGGACATACGATGGAAGATTGTGCCCGTCTGAAAGAAGAAATCGAACGTCTGGTCCGCCTAGAACTTCTCGGCAGATTTTTGCAAGGACATGTGGAAGATCAACGCAACCCGCCTAGACCGCCGAGAGATTAGCAACCCCTTGGAGGAGCAGGTGGTAGGCAAATGGTTGGAAACATTGAAACCATTGCCGGATCACCCATTCTCTTCGCTCAAATCTTCTCAGTCAGTAAGCAAGGAAAGGTCCACGAAGATAAAAAGTTCAAGAAGGATTCCGTCATAACTTTCGAAGACGAAGACCTTGTCAGCCTCCGAACACCTCACCAAAATCCCCTAGTAATCAGTGCTGGAATCGGGGATCCATGCTATAACGTTAAACGAATCCTCGTCGACAATGGAAGCTCATTCGATCTTCTGTTTTCTGCTACTCTATAAAGCATGAATATTTCCAGCCAGCGTTTAACTCAGGCAGCCTGATCCGTGTATGGCTTCGACAATCATCCAGTTTAAGTACTAGGAATGATTACTCTTCCAGTTACCATGGGGGAATTTCAAAGATAAGTGACGCATGAGATCCAGTTTGTAGTAGTGGATTCCAGCTCCGCATATAACGCCATCTTCGGAAGGCCCGTACAAACCATCTTCAAGGCTATCTCCTCAATTCCTCATCTCGCCATGAAGTTTCCCACTCCGGGAGGTGTTGGAGTTGTGCGTGGCAATCAGGAGGCCGCTAAGAATTACTACTCCAGACAGGCACAACCTAATAAAGCCACCACACTCACCATCGACGACTTTGACTTACGCGATGAAGCCATGCTTCAGCGAGGAACACCAATGGAAGGATTGATTGAAGTCCCTCTCGCACCGACAAATCCAACCCGCACCATCTAGCTTGGATCGCTCCTACCAGAACAACAAAAGGAGAGATTGGCGACCTATCTCCGAGACAACAAGGATATTTTTGCTTGGGCTCCAGAAGATATGTCTAGCATATATCCACGCGTCATCCAGCACTCCCTCAACATCAACCCGGCATGCAAGCCAGTCATCCAGAAAAAGAGAAATTTCGCCCCAGAACGCCTCCAGGCAATCGAAGAGAAGGTAGAGAAGCTCCTCAATATCCATTTCATCCGAGAAGTGAACTACCCCACATGGGTAGCTAATGTCGTCCTGGTAAAGAAGTCTTCAGGAAAGTGGAGGATGTGTGTAGATTACACCAACCTCAATCAGCGTGCCCCAAGGACAGTTTCCCACTCCCTAGAATCGACCAGTTAGTAGATTCAACCGCTGTGCATCAACTCCTCAGCTTCATGGATGCCTACTCCGGATATAACCAGATTCGAATGAATCTAGTGGACGAAGAGCATACATCATTCCGAATAGACAAAGAGATACACTGCTACAAGGTTATGCCCTTCTGGCTCAAGAACGCAAGAGCCATCTATCAAAGGCTCATGAACAAAGTCTTTAAGGACCTTATCGGCAAAACGATGGAAGTATACGCGAATGAAATATTGGTAAAAAGCATTCGCAGGGAAGATCATTTAGAAGATCTTGACAAGTGTTTCAGAATCCTCCGATAGTATGACATGAGGCTTAACCCCACCAAGTGCGCATTCAGGGTTATATCCGGAAAATTCCTAGGATTCGTGGTAACCCAGCGAGGGATAGAGGCCAACCCCGAGAAAATTAAGGCTTTGGTTGACATGTCGCCTCCCAGGTCCCTTAAAGAGGTACAAAGGATGAATGGAAGAATCACTGCACTCTCTCGGTTCTTAGCATGAACCGGAGATAAGTATTTTCCTTTCTTCAATATTCTTCGAGGGGCTAGGACCACTGGATTCCAGTGGACGGACGAATGCCAGTCAACATTCGAATCACTGAAGAAGTACCTAGCCACACCCCCGCCGCTCTCAAAACCAGATTCAAGAGACTCTTTTCCTATACCTCGCCATATCACCAACTGCACTGAGTTCTGTATTTGTGAAGGATGAGGAAGGAGTCCAGCTCCCCATCTATTACCTTAGCAAAGTCCTCTCAGATGCTGAATCCCGGTACTCGACTGTAGACAAGACAACCCTCGCACTTGTCTTCTCAGCAAGGAAACTTCGTCCCTACTTCCAGGTCCACACCGTCAAAGTGTTGACAGAGCTGCCTCTCCGTACCATTCTTCAAAAACCAGAGGCTTCTGGCTGACTGGTCAAATGGGCAGTTGAGCTGGGCAAGTTCGACATCCACTTCTTACCACGCCCCATCATTAAGTCGCAGGTTTTAGCAGACTTTATCGTCGAAAATACCTTGCCAACAGAGCCAGAAGTCGCACCAACAGAGCCGGGACAAGGATGGAAAATGTACGTTGACGGAGCATCCGGATTGGAAGGCGTCGGAGCCGGATTACTCCTCATAAGCCCAGAACTTGTTACCTTAGAGTACGGCCTCCGATTGAAGTTTCCTGCCACCAACAGCATAGCAAAGTACGAGGCTTTAATTGTAGGACTAAGACTTGCTATTGATTGTCATACTACCAAGTTAACAATCTACTCCTATTCCCAGCCCGTTGTGTCCCAAGTGGAAGGGGATTATGAAGCCAAGAGTGAGCAACTTGCCCAGTACCTCCAGCTGGTGAGATCTCTTCTGATAAAGATACCACAAGTTCAAATTATCCACATCCCCAGAGAACAGAACAGTCGAGCAGATGCCCTGTCAAAGTTAGCCACGTCACCTTCTCGCTACCAATCCAAAAGGGGAAGAGTTGAAGAAATCCTATTTCCTAGCATCCAAGGATCCTGGGAAATAACGGAAATTGAAGGACCAAAGGAATCTTGGATCACCCCACTAGTGAACTACTTAGAGAATCAGCAGCTCCCTGAAGACCCGAAAGAGGCCCGCTGCCTAAGGATGAGGGCAACCACCTTTACACTTAGTAGCGGCGAACTTTATAAAAGTCCCTTCGCCGGACCCTACCTAAAATGCTTAGCAGAAACTGATGCAGAGTACACCCTCCACGAAGTCCACAGAGGGGTATGTGGAGAACACTTGGGCGGAAAGGCCTTGGCCCGTAAAATCCTACGCCAGGGATTCTATTGGCCTACCATGAAGAAGGAAGCAACCGACTTCATCCAAAAATGCAAGAGCTGCCAGCTGCATGCCAATGTTCCCAGGCAACCACCTGTTGCCCTTAATACACTTCAAGGAGCTTGGCCATTTGCGCAGTGGGGAATCGACCTTCTCAGTCCTTTGCCCCAGGCTTCAGGATAAAGGAAATTAATAAACATGGTCATCGACTACTTTATCAAGTGGGTAGAAGCGGAGCCTGTGGCCAAGATTACTGAGGAGAACGCAAAGCGATTCGTGTTGAAGAACATTGTCTGTCGCTTTGGAATACCAGCAATTATCATCACTGATAATGGAACTCAGTTCACGGGAAGATCCTTCACCCATTTATGCGAAGACTTGAAGATCGAGTTGCGCCACACAACAGTATCACACCCCCAATCCAATGGACAGATCGAGGTAACCAATTGGACCATACTAAAGGGCCTAAAGGCGCGACTACAAGACGCAGGGGGGAAATGGCCCGACGTACTCCCCAATGTATTATGGGCATACCGGAAAACAGTAAGAACCCCCACAGGGGAAACACCGTACAACCTCTACTACAGAACTGAATCAATCATTCAAGTTGACATCGACATTCCAAGCCCACGGGTATCCCACTTCAATATGCAGACGAATGACGACGCCCTCAGTGACAATCTAGACCTGATCGCCGAGATCCAAGAAGAGGTCGCTCTCCGAGCCGCCGCCTACCAGCAACGTACGGCTCGCTACTACAATCATAAAGTAAAGTCTCGTCTGATCAACGTCGGAGACTTAGTCCTTCGTACTCTGGAAGCGGCTGGTAAGGGAACACATGGAGACAAGTTATCCCCGACCTGGGAAGGCTCCTTCATCATCACAGCAATAGTGAAGCCGGGAACATACACGTTGCAGAACTCTGAAGAAAAAACTCTCCCTCGCACTTAGAATACGCAGAATCTGCGCTGATTTTATCAGTGATTTCTATTTTATAATTGTTTAATTATGTGTGTTTTGTATATAACTATGTAAACCGCAGGCACAACCCCGCGCACGTTATCTTCGTTCAAATATTGAAGTATGTTGCTACAAATCTTACATATGCAAGCGAAAAAGACAACACACGCGGACACCGTGGGGGACTACCCCCTCACGAAGAATCCGCAAGCATCCCTCGTGCAAAGTAAGCTGCGAGCAACCCTCGTGCAACACCGTGGGGGCCTGCCGCCCTTACCAAGAAGCCGCGAGCATCCCTTGTGCAAAGTAAGCCACGAGCAACCCTCGTGTAATACCGTGGGGGCCTGCCCACTCACGAAGAAGCCGCGAGCATCCCTCGTGCAAAGTAAGCCGCGAGCAACCCTCGTGCAACATTGTGAGGGCCTACCCACCTCACGAAGAAGCCGCGAGCATCCCTCGTGCAAAGTAAGCTGCGAGCAACCCTCGTGCAAAACCGTGGGGGCCTGCCCCCCTCACGAAGAAGCCGCGAGCATCCCTCGTGAAAAGTAAGCCACGAGCAACCCTCATGCAACACTGTGGGGGCCTGCCCCCCTCACGAAGAAGTCGCGAGACCCCCTCGTGCAAGGTAAGCCGTGAGCAACCGTCGTGCAACATCGTGGGGGCCTGTGATGAGTTCATATTTTATACCGGATTTCGGACTCATCTGGGCTCATTTTCATGCCATTGCACTTCCTTTTAGCACCAATACCACTCCTTTTGGATCATTATACTATTCCACGCCCAGTGAACTGTTTAAGCCCATTTCCATGCGTTTACTTATTTCATATCTCTTTACACATGCGCTGTGTTGTATTTGAGTTTCATTGTTATCGTTGAACGCCATCTTCGACAGCCCGATCTGTTTTCCTGCAGGTACGGGGATCATGTGGGCGTCTGGGACCGATCCTGGCCATTGTTCAGCCAAAGAGTCAATGGTCGTATGTTTTAACCCACACACGACTAGAGAACCCTTTGGCGCACGATCGTCAATCGTGCGCGTTCATGCCAGATTCCAACCAGCCCTATCTCGGGCTATCGCACGATCACCCGCTATAACTCGCACGATCATCGATCATGTGCATTCACGACCCATTTTCTTTCTTCCATGTCTCCGCTATCGCACGAGCGCCGACCATACCTCGCACGATCACCGATCGTGTGACGCCGCTCGTGCACGTTTACTGACAATTTCTGCAGGTCCTACGGTTGTTGTCGCACGAGTGCCAACATCAGGGCACACGACCATTGGTCGTGTGTCGATGAGCGTGCGCGGTATTCAAAATCTGCTACTATATAAAGGTTCAATCAGCGAATTAGGTTAATTTCCTCTCGATCGGGACTTGTCGCCAGCCCGCCATTTCGCCGTTTAGCTGCTCCATCCACCTCCACCTTCATCCCTTCCATCGAGAGTCCGTAGCTGGTGATTCCAAAGCTTTCCAAACCCTCCAACGAAGCTCCTGACCATTGATGACCTCAACTCCAAGCTTTCCACCGGAGTTGGAGAAGAAGACGACCTAGAGAACGGACTCAAAGGCCATAGAGGTGACAACTCGTTGGTACCGGAAGCCTCCTCGAACTGAGCCCGAAAGCGGATTGACAACTCGCTATTCCGGTCACGACCTGCGGTGGACCTTCACCCTCTAGTGGTTTACTCTTCTTCCCCTTTTCTTCGTTGTATGGAATGATTTGATATTGTAATGAACTACATTTTTTACTCTATATCTAATTGGATGTTTGTAGTTTTCATTTGCTTTTGAGTTATGTGTTGTGAATGTGCCTCGCCCACTCCACATCCACTCCATACCCTTGTTTCACCCGATTGCACTCCACACAAGAACACTTCCATCCATTAGCTTTCCGTCCACTCGCCCAACCGAAGTTCGGCATCGCGGCCGATACACTCACCTCACCTTGCGAAGCGTTGCCTTCGACCCGCATAGTCTTAATTAGTTTATTAGATCAAGAAACCACAATCTCACAAGCCCCCTTTTTATTCTTTTCTAAGTATAACCCTCATAACGATATTTTCTGAACTATCGCCGTTCTATGCTAATTGCATTCCTCAAGAGACCTATACTCGGGGATTTATTCCCAAATTTTATTACTTGTGCGACCGTTGCGCTTGCCGATTTCCACGCATCAAGTTTTTGGCGTCGTTGCCGGGGAATGCAACTATAGAGCTATTCCGGATGACTGAAAATTTCGTTATTAGAGTTATTTGTGTCGCTAAAAGTAGTTTTTAGGAGTTATTTGTTTTGTTTTGTTTTGATCCCTTTTCTCTTGTACTGTTATTCCGTCAGTTGGAATTATTAGTTTTATTCTCAAAATCTATGCACAATAGTTGTATCCTTTATATTTGAAATCTCCACAATGTGGGCCAATTTCAATATCCGTTGTCGTCATTGTGGAGACATATCTCATGCTAGTGATAGATGCCCTCAGAAGTATAGTAGCCAGGAAATTCAGGAGTCTACATATCGTAGACATAAGCCTGTTAGCTACCGACCCGCGGAGCCATTGCCGCACTACTTCTATTCGGCTTCAGCACCCGTTGCGCAGCTGCAGCCGGCTAAGCAGTGCCTTTTTTGTCGAAGATGGGACCAAGCATTGAAGGATTGCGCCGCTTACCTAGCTGAGCTAGAAGGGGATGACGAGATGGATCTTCGGATTGTCTCCACTTCAACCTTGGGTAGCACGCCTTCCGTATCGGGATATGCACCATTGACATCTCTATGTTATGGAGAAGGCATCCCAGGTACGTGCACTGATACATGTGTTTATCCCCATTCCGACATGGATATTTATACTCCTGAAGTGCATACATCACCTAGCATAGAGTTTATTAGTTGCGAAGAGCCAGCGCTCGACTTCCTACCGAGCTCCGTGCCTTCACCTTCTTCTTTGCATAACATTCTTTCTTTTTCTGACAGTTCTGTTCAGGTTGATTTGCAGGTGGAAACTAGCGTTTCCAGCATTCTGTTAGATCCAGTCGAGGAGGACGACTCCACGGCCGAGGTTGCGACCTCTACCCCATGTGAGGATGCCCGATGCGCGGACGAGGCGGATGCTGCGCTAGGACCTTCTTGCACCATCCTGGACAGTGGCGTTCATTCTCCAACAATTCCACCGACGGGGGATTACTCCGGGACCATCCCCATGATTGAGGTTCCTTTATGTTATTCTTCTAGTTTATTTCTTGACCCCGCTCTCGTGTCTACTTCCCTGCAGGACCACATCGTGGAACCGGTCCAATCAGTGTAAGGGCCTGTAATGCGGCCTTGTACTTATAGTGACCAGATGCAGGTGGAGTTGGAGCCGACGAGCTTCCCAAGTTACTTTCTGCCCATGCCTGACACACACGACAGGTATACGTATACAAGTATTGGGGCTTGTGTTCTGTCTCCATTCCGGTACCCGCTACCGAAACGCGAACATGAACCACTGCATGAGCATTTCAAGTTTCATACGCCAATCAGTTAGGAAATGCTCAGATTTTGAATAAGTTCTGTTGGGAGACAAAAAACCCAATAGTTATCTAAGTAAAAAAAAATTTATTTTTCTTTTATGTTATTTGCATTTCTTATCTACTTGTGTCTAACCCCGTATATTTTCTCGCTCAAAGAGTTTCAGCATGTTTTGGTAGCTCCGCCTCGCACGACGATTTCCCATGCGCACCGCACCCACAACAATAACCGAGCGACCTTTGTGAAAAATCGGGACGCACAAAAAAATCACATATCGCGCACGATCACTGATCGTGCGCGTTATTTAACACCGCATGGTCACTGATCGTGCGGTCGGGCCTGTTTTATAAAAAGACCCTTCGGACGACGCTGCGCGTGCGCCCTAATCCCCCGTTTCGCATCGTTCCGCCCGCGACTTGTTCGTGCGCCGCTCCTGCGCTCTCCCTCCTCCCTCCTTTGCTCCGACAACACTTCGGTAAGCTTCCTCCATCATTTCTACCTCGGATCCGTCACCCGCAAGCCATGGCTTCTTCTTCAAGCCGAAGAATCACCAACGCCTATCGACGATCTACGCCCGCTCAAATGCTAGAGAGGATAGCCACGTTCCCGAAGGCTGACCACCAACGCCGGTACAACGCATTGAAGGGCAAACCCTTCCTCCCTCAACACCTTGCGGATTGGGACGAGTTACGGTCAATAGGCGACGGCGGCGCCCTTGCGGAGGCGACTCTCCTCCACTACTCCTTCGACAAGTGGAACCATGTATTCGAGTGCCACGAACTCGGATACAAAGAACTCACGTTGGAGTTCCTCTCCACGTTCGAGTGGGAACTAAACTCGGACGGCTTCCGGCCCGTCGAATGCTCCTTCCGGAAAAGGGGAAGGGTCATGACTATGAACATCCATGATCTCGGCGTCAGAGCCAGATTCTACTCAGATATTGAAAAACCACGTGGCTTAGGCACCGACTTCCCAGAAGGAGTCTCCGCTCAGTCAACCTGGTGCGAAATTACTGGTTCTGACGAAGTGTACGTGGCTCGGAAAGCCAAGTCGACAAAAATCGCCTCCCCTGCCTTACGGTACTTGTAGCATCTTCTTAGCCACTCACTCATCGCGCGAGCTCTAAGTCAAAATGTGGTTGGGTGGCAAGATTTAATTTCTCTTTATAGCATGCACCGCTAGTATCCCATCCACCTAGGATTCATGCTGGCGTCATTCTTCCACCATGAGGCCACATATAGCCTTGCCGGCGCGATCGATGGTACTTATTACATCACCCACATCGCGAAGGAGTTGGGAGTTTGGGACCACTTACCCCCGATGGAGCAGGTCACCGCCCCCTCCACGATCACCCGAGCGAACATGGTGAGTTTCCACTTGCTGCGAGTAATTGGGAGAGGAACAAGTCGACGATTTGAGATCGTTATGTCGGGCGACGCCCGAAGAGAGCGGCGGGACGAAGAAGCTAGAGAAGATCCATAGTCATCTGTCATGGACAGGCAGAGAGCAGCGGAACCCCCACAGCCATGCCATCCACGGTCACCTCAGCCACAGCCACAACACCAGCCACCACCGGCCGGGTCGGAGAGATAGCCCAGTCCTTACTACAGTGCTGCGTAGATGCAGAACATCCCATATCTGAATGAGCGCCTCGCAGACCTTAAGGACTCCCAATACTGGATGCAAGACCTGGTCTACTAGCAGGCTTTGCGAGGCGGCCTGAACATCCCTCCACTGCCAACACGATTCGCTCCCAATGCTCCCGCCCGCCGCTCTCCACCCATCGAGATCCACAACGACTGCGACAATGAATGAGGACCACCCCTCCACTCCGCAGCTACCCCTGCACGTTATTCTCCAGATTTTGTATCTAAAGAACATATTTAAGCTTTTATATTATTTCTTTTTCTTCAAACTGCAAATAACTCTTTATTATAACTGCTAATACAGGTATTTGTGAAAGTTATTTAGTGTCAACTAACTTCACCTATGGGGGGATATGTGATTTGCAGTCTTTTGCGGAATGAAAAATAACCTGCACAAGAAAACAACCACAGCACAGAAAAGCACAAAAGCAATTATAGTGGTTCCCCGAATTGGGTACGTCCACTCTCCCCCTACGACCTATCTCCCAACAAGGGACGACTCGGTCACTTCACCAAACGGATTGAAATCCAATCCTCACACTATTGAAGAAACCCTTCCACCCGAAGGAGTCACTACTCCTCCACCACGGGTTGCACCCAACCCTTACAACGAGGAATCACTTTTCCTTTACAACAACACGAAAATTAGAATGTATAAAAAATACAAACTTCAAGTATGGAGAACCGGATGTCCCTCTTCGTTCGTTGATGCGTTCTTGATGAAGACGAAGAGTCCACGACCGGAGCACTCTCTTGGAGAGGATCTTCCCGAGATTGGCGGCAGCAAATGATTGTGGCGGCGATGCTTTGTAGATCCAAACTTCTTAACGAGACAAGCAAGGTCTACCAACGATCTCAATCGGATCGGTCGTCTCAATTGATTCGGAAAGAAGATCTAACTTCGTTCAACAAATCAAGAGACAAGGGATCTCGAGAGAGATGCGTGAGACGCAAGGCTTGCCTCGGTCCTGTCGCCGGACGATCAGAGAAGGTCTAAGATCGGTGGCGGCGACAACTTGCGAGCGGCGACGGCGTGCGGTGGAGTTCCGCGATCGGCTAGGTCAAGCACGGCTGCTTTCGTTTTTCCATGAATCGCTACAGTTTAAGTTCGAGATAAGCGAGTATATATACTGTAAAACAACCCTAAATGACCGTTGTGGGGCCCACAAGAAGAAGCCCTAGGCCCGGTCAAAATAGCGTCAGTTATCTTGGTTCGGTCCAGCGAATAGATAAAAATCGCCTAAGGCAAATTCGGCGGGAATCATTGGTGATTCCCGTCGAAGTCGGCAGGAATCACTCACGATTCTCATCGAATTATCCTTGGTAGAGTTTCAGTTGAAAAGCTTGCCATCCGGAGGGAATCGGCGAGAATCAAGACCATTCTCGACGAATCGGCGAGAATGTAAAGTCATTCTCGACGATTCGGCGAGAATCAGTTAATGATTCTCGTCGATTCTGACTTAGCATAATTCTTTAAGGCGAACTGTCAGCCGGATGCAGTCGGTGGGAATCGGCGAGTGATTCTCGACAATTCGACGAGAATCACTAGTGATTCCCGTCGAATCGGCGAGAATCACTTAGTGATTCCCGTCAAAATTTTCCTTAGAAGATTTTTCTTCTTTCTTCCCATGACTTGGTCTTTGACCCATCCTTGCTCCTTTTCTGCTCTTGATCTATCTCAACCCTGTACTTGAAAATAAGTACACTCCAATAGAGAGAGCACACATGAGTCAACACACTGATCTGCTCAACGAGGGATTACGTTGCGCAGACCCGTGTATATTAACCCACTGCACCCTGACATTGGTGTGTACTTAACATGGAATAGCTGCAAGCACAATCTTGAAGAAATATCGTCAAATACATTGTGAATTCATCTTAGCTTGACCGGAGGCTTCTTCAAATCCAGGTAATTGTGGATACAATACCCAACAATTTGGTCCACCTTAAGGACGGTAAACAAAAGGACTTGCGGGAGACAACCCATGATTGGACCACCTGGTCCTGCTTTTGTGCTTCTATTTTTCTTTATAATATTTTGTTTATCTTTGTCCCCTGTATTCCTTTTTTTGTGTGGATAGCCTAATTCGCAGGTCCAGCAATTTAGCGAAGCAGTAACCGCTGCCAGATTTTCCACGTCTCTACTGGTATGCTCATTTTTGAGCATAGGTACTCTTTCCTTTCAGCTCTTATTTCATTTTGAAATGTCATTTATCATTCTTGAGCTGCGTTTTCATTTAAGTCTGGGGGGGAGAGCAGGCTATGCACTACACGAGCACCGTAGTTGCATGCCAGTAGTTTTATATTCTGTGTGTTATTATTATAGAATCCTGTAGCATGCACACTCACCCACATGAGCGCGCAATTACTTTTTGTGTGTTCCCGCACATTCACGTCCGGGTTGGATTGTAAAAATTGGATGGTAGTTTAGTAGATTGCGAGCCTAGGTGCGATGTTGACTCCTGTAGTGCTCTAGTTGAGTACTTGTGCTCGCCTCAAAATTTTTGAGTAGAATTAGATTTTCTTTAAGCATTTAATTTATAGTTAGTGTATTTGCGTAAATTTAATTTATTCTACTCTATTGGTGAAATTGTTTGAATCGAGTAGTAGCTCAATTTCGTGTGTTGGCTAGTGCTCGGTACGTGTTGCTCGAGTCGGGAGGAAGGTTTACCTCTCTCGCGGGCTAAGAAATTGCCCCAAGCGACTCTTGAAGCATAGGTGCAAACAACTCATGGATTGAGCGTGACGTAGGCCATCATTTTGGCTAGTTTGAGCTTTTTATTTACCGGTCCTAAACGCTAACCGTTGCTAGCCCCGTTGAGCCTACTCTTTCAATTGTTTAATCTCCACTTCTTCTTACCAAAGCCTCAAGCCTATTCCACTACCACAACCTAATCCAAGAGCTTAATCATATTCATGTGGTGTGAAATTCTTGTGTGAAGTGTGATGTGCGCTATTTTTTATAAATGCTGAATATGGGGATGCACAAAAAAAGAAAAAGGATGAGTTTGGAAAAATATTCTAAAACAAACAAAAAGGAAGAAAATAAAATTTTGATCCCCTTGTGTTTAAAGAAAAAAATCATTTTGATATTTGTTTGAGCAGGCTGTGTACATACTCGGTTTTCACACCAAGTCTGGGGGTGTGTCACGTGTGCAAAAAGTTGAGGGTTGCTTTGTTTTTGATTTTGATTGCTCGGATTGGTTGTGTTAGCCTTCATGTTTACCCTCGGTATACCACTCCCTAGACTAAGCCTCCTCCTGACCTAAAGCCCTACCGATTCGACTTGTGAGTTTCGTAGCGTTGTGGAGAGAGTGTAACCGGGCAAGCCTATGGCCCGCGACGTTGATGGATTTCAACGGAGATACGCTTGAATTTCTTCTTTGGGCAACATCCCCCTGAGTAGCTCGCCTACTTTCGAATCGAGCGCGACTAAGAGATTCTTCATATTTCACCATATGAGTAATAATAAATTTCTATTTACGCTTTTACACTTTTATAGATTAGCTTGTTTAATTAGAATCTCTTTCTACGAAATTTCGGCGCACACGGGTGCGAAACTTCGCATATCACCTCGTGCTTGCAATCTATTAGATTAGCTCCCTTTTTCACATTCCGCCGGATTCGTTTGCTCGGGATGCACAAATAGTTAAGTCTGGGGGTGTGATGAGTCCATATTTTATACTGGATTCCGGACTCATCTGGGCTCATTTTCATGTCATTGCACTTCCTTTTAGCACCAATACCACTCCTTTTGGATCACTACACTATTCCATGCCCAGTGCACTTTTTAAGCCCATTTCCATGCGTTTACTTATTTCATATCTATTTACGCATGCGCCGTGTTGTATTTGAGTTTCATTGTTATCGTTGAACGCCATCTTCGACAACCCGATCTGTTTTCCTGCAGTTACGGGGATCGTGTGGGCTTCCGGGACCGATCCGTGCCATTGTTCAGCCAAAGAGTCAATGGTCGTGCGTTTTAACCCACGCACGACCAGAGAACCCTTTGGCGCACGATCGTCGATCGTACGCGTTCATGCCAGATTCCCACCAGCCCTGTCTCGGGCTATCACACGATCACCAGCTATACCTCGCACGATCACCGATCGTGCGCTGCCGATCGTGCGCGTTCACGACCCATTTTCTTTCTTCTCTGTCTCCGCTATCGCACGAGCGCCGACCAAACCTCACACGATCATCGATCGTGCGACGCCGCTCGTGCGCGTTTACTAACAATTTCTGCAGGTCCTATAGGTTGCTGCCGCACGAGTGCCAACATCAGGGCGCACGACCACTGGTCGTGCGTCGATGAGCGTACGCGGTATTCAAAATCTTCTACTATATAAAGATTCATTCCGCGAATTAGGTTAATTTCCTCTGGATCGGGACTTGCCGCCAGGCCGCCATTTCGCCGTCCAGCTGCTCCATCCACCTCCACCTTCATCCCTTCCACCGGGAGTCCGTAGCCGGTGATTCCGAAGCTTTCCAAACCCTCCGACGAAGCTCCCGGCCATTGATGACCTCAACTCCAAGCTTTCCACCGGAGTTGGAGAAGAAGACGACCTAGAGAACGGACTCAAAGCCATTCGAGGTGACAGCTCATTGGTACCATAAGCCTCCTCGGACTGATCCCGGAAGCGGATTGACAACTCGCTATTCCGGCCACGACCTGCGGTGGACTTTCACCCTCTAGTGGTTTACTCCTCTTCCCCTTTTCTTCGTTGTATGGAATGATTTGATATTGTAATGAACTACATTTTCTACTCTATATCTAATTGGATGTTTGTAGTTTTCTTTTGCTTTTGAGTTGTGTGTTGTGAATGTGCCTCTCCCACTCCACATCCACTCCATACTCTTGTTTTACCCGATTGCACTCCGCACAAGAACACTTCCATCCATTAGCTTTCTGTCCACTCGCCCAACCAAAGTTTGGCATCGTGGCCGATACACTCACCTCACCTTGCGAAGTGGTGCCTTCGACCCGCATAGACTTAATTAGTTTATTAGATCAAGAAACCACAATCTCACAAGCCCCCTTTTTAATCTTTTCTAAGTATAACCCTCATAACGATATTTTCTGAACTGTCGCCGCTCTATGCTAATTGCATTCCTCAAGAGACCGACACTCGGGGATTTATTCCCAAATTTTATTACTTGTGCGACCGGTGCGCTTGCCGATTTCCACGCATAAAGTTTTTTGGCGCCGTTGCCGGGGAATGCAACTATAGAGCGACTCAGGATGACTGAAAATATTGTTATAAGAGTTAGTGTTTTTGACTGTTGTTTCCTTGTGTAGTTTGCCGCAGTGAATGCGGGGTCGAGCCACAAGAGTTCTAGTAGCCTACGACCCAGAGATCGAATGTACTATCCTAGCGCAAAGACGTGTCGCAGCCATCACTTTATCCCCAATGGGAGACCAGCTGAATATTGATGCCGGCAACCGAGTTGGAGGGATACCTCCTGGCGAGCGAAATGGCGACGAAAATGAAGTGAACCCTCCCCAGGTCTGCACCATGAGGGATTACACTACACCTACCATCGGGAGCATATACCCGGGTTTCGGACCTGCTATCACCAACCAACAGTTCGAGATAAAACCAGCTATCCTGAATATCATTCGGAACAATGCTCAGTTCTCAGGAATGACCACTGAAGATGCCCATCTTCACCTGGCAGAATTCTCCTAAATTTGCGCAACGTTCTGCTACGCTGGAATCTCGGACGAAACAGTCAAGCTCCGCCTCTTCCCTTTTTCACTAAGGGATAAAGCCAAGACGTGGCTTCACTCCCTCCCACCTGGAACAGACACCACCTGGGAGGCTTTGACCACAAAATTCTTAGCTAAGTTCCACCCGGTAGTTCGGATCGTGAGCATGAGGCGAGCAATAGCCAACTTCCGGAAAGCCGATCAAGAAAGTTTAGCCGAAGTTTGGGAGCATTTCAACGAGCTGCTGATGAAGTTCCCTAACCATGGATTCCAAATTTGGAACCTCGTCGAAAGTTTCTACTTCGCTATTGAACCCCACCACCGAGCCATGATCGATGTCGCCTCCGGAGGAACAATCATGAACCTTGCTCCAGAAGATGCACTGAGAATCTTACAAGACACTGCCACCCACAGCGCTTACTAGACCGCTGGAAGAAACATCCCACGAAGCACAAGTGGAGTATGTAATACCCTGAAACTCAAAAGAGGGATGGGTGACGTTTTAAGCCAAGTCTGGGACTTGGAGCAGGTGTTACGGGCGTGTCACGGGCGTGACACGGGCATGTCACACTAGGGAGTTTTATGAGTCGTGTACACGGGCCATGACACGGGCACAGACATGGGTGTGTCACATGTGACACGGGCGTGTCGAGTACCGTATCGCAGGCCGTGTCCTCCTCGGGTAACAAGTGTTGGTAATTGTACATGGGCCATGACACGGTCACAGACACGGGCGTGTCACTTGTGACACGGGCGTGTCGGGTGCCGTGTCGCAGGCCGTGTCCTTCTCGGGAAAAGAGTGTTGGTTGTTGCACACGGGGCGTGACACGGGTCGTGACACGGCCGTGTCACATACGACACAGGCGTGTCGGAGGCCGTATCGAATGCCGTGTGCTGGTTATCGTGTCGGTCGAGACGGCGAATGGGTGACACGGCCATGCACACGGCCGTGTTGCAACCCGTGTTCGGCCCAGATTTTGTAATTTCAGGCCCCGATCGTGGCCGTTCGTTTCCTTTGCTTGGGATCCAATGGCTGGGGTTCTTTCCTGAAGGGTTTTATCCGGGAGTTAGGGTTGAAAGGGGCTCATTTCTCTTGGGTTCATCTCTCTCTAAGTTCTAGAGAGAAGGGAGAGCAAGGAGGAGGAAGAAGGCCAAAGATCCGGCCACCGGTGGAGCTTCGGAGCTCCGAATCGCGATCCGAGTCCAGATCCGCGAAGACGATGCCGTTGCGGTGCTTTCCAACCGCGTAGATTTTCATGGCGCCGCGGAAGAACGGAATGGTAATGATTTCTCATCCTAGGGCATGTGAAGCCCTCTTTTCCTTATCATAGGAAGCCCTCTCTCGCGAGTGAGCGAAGAGTTGGAGCGTTCCTTAGGGTAGATATGTAAAGTCCGTATGCGAAAACGGGCATAGGAATTATGTGTGAAGCCTATCCGGACAAGTTGATCCGGATCAGTGATGTTGCATTGCATATGAACCGGGGAAGACTCCGGATGTTTGGGCGTTTTTCGGGTTTTCTACGTGGTAGATTGCAGCAGGGAGCCTTGGAGATTAACTCCAAGGTGCATCCGGAAAACTTGGCAAAAGCGGGTTTTGCCAACATGGTGGCCAGGGAGCCAATGTGAACATAACCGGGTTATGTGATTATTGTGTTGGAAACGGGACTCGGCGAGTCTTGACATGCGCATATGGCATAAATTGTCGTTGCGGTATGAGCACGGGTCAGGCGGAACCATACTCGATCTATGTCGTTTGGTGCGACCGTTGGCATGGATGAGGGTCTTCGGCGGTCTGTGGCTTAAATTGTCGTGACCAAGGCCAGGAAGACAAATTGCTCATATGATTGGCCGTCCAAGGGGCGGTGGTGGAACGAGAACGTTTATGGCTTGAATTGATGTGACGCTGGTCGGTTCGTCGTGAATGTGCCCTGTGTGCACGAGGTGTGTGGTCGTGCGAGCCTACGCCTGTGATGAAGTGTGTTTACACTATTTTGATGCTATACTAATAAAGTGCAGGGAAAGAGCATCGCCGCCCCGATTTTGGGGGCGGGATCGTTATAATTTTGTCAGCATTGCTGACCATTATTTTTTTTACCACCGGGCGGTGGATTGTGGCTTGCAGGTGCTGCGGAGCCGAGCGGGAAATAGCGGGCTAAAGCCCATGTTGCGGTGCTGGCCCTCGAAGGCCCTACCTTTTTATGTTTTCCGTTTATCTCATGTATGGCCGACCTGCGATGTTGAAGCCAAAAATGACCTCAACGAATGTTCACAAACCAGGGTGCAGCCGACGCCTACTTCTCTCAAACCTCGACCCTTGACTGGCTGCTAAGGTCCTAAGACTGACCCAAAGCCTTAGCAGGGAGGTCCCACCTCACACCCGGAAGATCTCTGAGAGCTTCCCCTCCAAAGCCAAATGTTGGGCTGGGAGCTCTTCAGAAAGCACTAGAGTTGGAGAATAATGAAAAGCCTGCTTTCCAAAGAGCCCTTATGGGTCTATTTATAGCCTTCCCTTGACCTGAAAATACTGAAATACCCCTAACGGGTCTGCCAATAGCCGAATTTCGCTGTCATCCCAGGGGCATATAGGTAATTTTACCCGAGGATAATGAAATAATAAAATAATCTTTTCCTGGGCGCCAGGCCCTACCACATGGACCCACCTGGCGAGAACTCCGGCCGAGAAGGCTCTCGCCGGGTCCCAATTGAGCTTACCTTGGCGAGAGCTCCGGCCAAGAAGATTCTCTCCCTTGGTGGTCTTAATGTCGTTGTCGTTGAAGGCTCACCCAATGCCTTCTCGCCTACCTCTTGGCGGGAGCTCCTTCAAGGCAGAAGCTCGTCTAGCCCGAAGCCCGAAGCCTGGCGCAAAGTGTCTCGCCTACAGCTAGGCCGGAGCCCCTTAAGAAGAGGGAATTCTGTTTATTTGCCCTTGGGCTAGCCTGAGGCTAGCCTAACTCAGACCACTGAAGCTTCTGGGTCCTACCCAGCAAATATGGGGTTGTACACAATCCCCGCTCCTTTTGAGCTAGCCCTGCGCTCGACAAGACAAGTCCAATCACAAAATATTCGCTGGACACGTGCCTGTTAGCCAAGAGAATCTTTCGGTGGGTCCTACTGCGGCTATAAATACGCGCTGACAGGCGACCATAAGTCTTGCCTCTGAACTACTTTTCCTTGACTGAGCTCTCGCCTGGGATTTTTTGCGCGAGACCACGATGTATGCTAAACGCACTGCCAAGCCACTTCCGCAGGACCTTCAAGATCGGTTAATCGCGGCTCAGGCGCGAGCCCTGGCTAACAGTGCTGCGGTAGCACCCTGGCTATCGAGGAAATCTCCAACCGCTGATCCTTCTGAGCCGAAGAAGAAAAAAGAAAAGAAAAAGGCGAAGGTGGTCCGGCGAGACCCTGCTCGCGAAAACAGGGATACACCTTCTCCTACTCCAAATCCCGCGGGGGACCGCTCCCCGCAAAAAGGTATGTCTTCTGACCATGCCTACCGAGATGATTGTGATTTAGGACCAATAGCTAACGTGACCTCTCGCAGGAGTCTGTTCCAAATGAAAACGTCGGGTCTTCCCCGATTCCCCCAGACTTGTCAGCTCTTCCTCCTCAGGATCAAACGAGGGTCTCGGAGGCAATTCCTTCAGTTGAGACCCGGATGATAGGTACATTTTCTGTCACTGCTCAATACTGTAACCATGCCCTTTCTTTTCTGAACTGTCTTCTCGCAGTGCCAGCTTCCGCCGACCCGGGTCTCGTCACCCAGGAAGATGAGGCGAGAACTGTTGAACTGCCTCCCCCAGCGGCGAATCACGCCCTGCAGGCGGGAAGGGTGGCTTCTGAACCTTCCGCTACTCCCAAGGATGCCGATCATCCCTTGAGAGAAGATAACTCCCCCCATGCTTCCGGCCAGGCCGGGATCATCGTGCGCAAGCCACTCCGCCCTGGGCGAGGCAAGCCTCTTCACCTCCTTAATGGAACCGATGGGGGGGTCGGGCCTTCTCGTCCGACGTCAGTCGACGGTTCTCGCCGGACGGCAGGTATGCGAGACATTCTTGTCAGCTAATCGTTACGTCTTAATCAAATCCTTGGGCGCTCTTTTGCAGGGGATCCCAGCTTGCGGTCGGGAGCCAACGAGGGAGAAGAGGAAGAAGAAGAATAAGAAGAAGAAGATGGCGAGGGCTCCCCCCTCCCTTCGTCTAGCGAGATAGAGGAAACCTTGAACAGTGCCGGGAACGCGAAGGGGCGAAGGAGGAAGATCTCGGCCATTTTGTCCAAGCTCATCCAGCGAGACCGTGCTCATACCGCCGCGACGAAAGTGTTCCGCGAATCCGTGGAGCAAAGGCTGGAAACTCTGGAGCGAGATTTCTTCTTGGGCGAGACTGATCGACCGGGAGGGCCTACTGCCGAGTCTTTGCCAGGGAGATGCATCGCGCAGATCTGAGATCATGCTCAGTGGATCAACCTAGGGTGTACCACCCTGTCATCCTATTTCGACCCGCTGGTGACTCCAAGAACTAGGCGGCGGGAACGAGGACGATGGCGCTGGGAACCCTACTAGTCCTTTAGATCTCGTCTCTTCTCTCTTCGTAGCCTCCCTTTCTGCCAATGTACCTTCATGCTTGTTTGTAATAACAATTATTATTGTCAATTTTATTCAGCTCTCGCCAGCGAGAGCATGCCATTATCCGTCTCTTCTTTTATTGTGCTGCGATTTTGAGAATATGTGCCGGAACTAGGATGTTTGCGCCGAGACTAGGATGCTTGCGCCGAAACTAGGATGCTTGCGCCGAAAATAGGATGTTTTGCGCCGAAACTAGGATGCTTGTGCCGATTAGAAACGAGTGTTGATTGCTGTCATCCCGAGGGGGAAAACCGAGGTGTCGTCGGCCCAGATCGTGACAGCTGTACTCCGCCGTTATTTTCTCTCTCTATCGGACGGAGCCGTAGTGATCACGGTTCCCTATAAATAGGGAAGTCCACCAACCGCATTTACTTCTCCGATCCGGAACCTCAACTCCCTTTCATTGCTCTCGCACTCTTGCTTCCGCCTCTACCTCTCTATAACTCCCGCTCTTACCCATAAACCAAAATGCCGGGCGAGAACGAGGGTCGCGCTCATTGCGCGGAAGCGTTCCGAAAGCATCTCTTTCCTTCCTGCACCCTTACCCTGGACGAGTACAATATGATCGTCAACCGCTTCATTCCTGCTGGCTTCTCGGCGAGGAACCCGGGTAATCATGACAAGGTGAATACCCCGGGGGCGGGAGAGCTTGCCATCCCCCTCGAACATTTCGAGGTGGGTTTCCGCCTTCCCCTCTGGCCGGAGATTCACCAAGCTCTCCGCTACTATGGGGTAGTTCCCGCCCAACTGAACTCGAACTCCGTCGCGATCCTTGTGGTGTTCATATGCTACATGCGATCCGAGAGGATCGAGTTCAGCCTGCCAATCTTCCGGAAGCTGTTCAACTTCCGCGCCAAAGGAGGGGTGGTCTTCTTCTCCGGGCAGCTGCTCAAGACCACCGGTCTCGCCAACAAACATCACCACTGGAGCGAGAGGTTCGTCTACGTCATCGATGACTTCAGCAATGTCCCGCTCCAGCCTGTACAGTACGAGGATGCCGCCTATAAGCCGCCCGCTCTGGGATCGCGCGAGAGCGCAATTCTGGAGTTCTTTGGCACGAAGGAGTTCGACGTCCACTTCCTCCGGCGAGACGTCGACTCCATTCCTCCCGTCCACCCGGGCGAAGGTATGGTCTTGCCCTAGATTTGATTCCTGGTCAGGATCTTCTTGTGTTGAATAGTGGCAACTTTGCAGGAGAGCGGGAGGTCCCCCTGCGCCAACCTTTCGTTGAGGCCCAGGGTGCCGAGAGTCGGGCCGCAAGAGATTCTCTCGCTCTCGCGAGAGCTAGCGCTCGCGCCTGCCGGGATGAACTGGCTCAGCCCTCGCCGCCAAAAGACAAGGAGCGGAAAGGCACCATTCCCGCCCTCCGATCGTTGAAGAGGCCAAAACCGTCTGCTGCCGAGAAGGGGAAATCCTTGGCAGTCTCGCCCGTCCAATCTCCCCCCCCCCCCGGGCAGGTCCTTCGAAGGGCTTCTACAGAGGGCCAGCGAGATGGATGCTGCTGCCAGGAGCCGTGCCGAGGCTTCCGCCGGGAACCCACCGGCCGCAAGCGAGGCTGGGGGAGAAGGGGCCGTTGCCGAGACCTCTGCCCGGACTCCGCCCAAGGAGGTGCCGAAAGGGCACAAAAACTACGGTTTCGGCGTGAAGTACCTCGACGCTGAGGGGAAGCCTCAGCTCCAGTAGGACCCCACGTCCAACCTGATCAAGGTTTCGACGCTCCATCCCAGCTGGGCGGAGCGAGACGAGGTCACTGGCGAGGCCTTATCTCTAGGCTACGGTCTCTACAGCCGAGAGGACGCCAGCGTCTTCGACCAGATGCCCACCCGGCTCTTGGCCTTCGACTCCAACCGGGCCCTGCTGCGCGGGTTCGAGCTCGCGCACATGTGCGCTCGCCGGAGCATCAGCATAGATAAGAATTTAACGGATATGTACAAGGCGAGGGAGGGAGCGGTGGCACAAGCGCGTGCCTTGGAGAAAGAGCTCGCGAATGCTCAACAAGAGCTGGCGAATGCTCAACAACTGCTATCCCTACGCCCCGCAGCCGAGGTAAGCGAGACCTTCCTGGACCCCTGTTCTCGCTTCTTGAAGCCATGTTTGTGCAACATTTCTCTGAGCTGATATCTTTTCCACAGGATTCCGTTCCATCCATGGCGCTCCGCGCGGAGCTGGCTGACGTGCGCTACGAGAACGTCCTGCTGAGAGACCAACTCCGGCGTGCGGAAGCGGCGAAAGGCCCGCCTCCTCCAATGCTTGACGAAAGGCTGAAGAGTCGCTACTTCTCGGAGTACGACATCGACAAGCTACTGCAGGCGAATGACCAGGCCACCGTCAAGCTCACCCTCGAGACGTTGCGGGACAGGAAGCTGCTGCGGGAGGCGGGCGAGACCATCATTGCCGACCAACTCCTTCCATGGCTCTTCGACCCCATCCCGAAGCCTCCAGGCGCGCCTGAATCCCCGCCCTCGGACATCCCGAAGCCTTCTACCGCTGCCAGCGAGACGTCCGAGGCGAGCTCTAGTGAGGGATCCAGCGAGGATTCGAGCGAGAGCACCAGCGGTGATTACAGCACGCCCCCTTGAAGGGTCTTTTCTTTTGTTATTATTCTCTTTTGTAATGAGCGAGAAGCTCCAAACTTCTGTAATTTATTATTAAATATAATGCGATGTTTTACTTCTCGTTGTCGATGTGTTTGCTTGAATGAGTAGGTTAGTCAGCCAAGTGACTTCCGCGCGGGCTTCCGTCGAGACCCTTAGTCTCCTTAGGGTTACCTTCCTTAGGGATCAATTAGGCGGGAGCCTTGCGCTATCGATTAGGTCGTCCTGCCCAGGTCTGCCGGAAGCCTTCTTCGGCAAGGTCCCCCTAGCCGAGATCTTTGGGCCGAGACCTCTACTGGCCGAGACCTTTAGGGCCTCGTCTCCGATCTAGGACAGGGCCGTGTCAAAACATCTTCCGACAAACTAAACCTATGCCCCACCGGCGAGCCTTCGGACCTGCCAGCTAGATGGGAGCCTGCGCAGCGGGTCTACCTGGGGCCGAGCAGAGCTCGTCGTAACATAGAGTAACTACAAATCAAGAACCAAGGACCAAGAGTTAAGGACAAAAACCTATCCCCCACAGGCGAGCCTTCGGACCTGCCAGCCAGATGAGAGCCTGCGCAGCGGGTCTACCTGGGGCCGAGCCGAGCTCGGGGTGTCGATGAAGATCAAACTCAACCTCTCCCCCACAGGCGAGCCTTCGGACTTGCCAGCTAGATGAGAGCCTGCGCAGCGGGTCTACCTGGGGCCGAGCCGAGCTCGGGGTGTTGATGAAGATCAAACCAAACCTCTCCCCCACAGGCGAGCCTTCGGACCTGCCAGCTAGATGAGAGCCTGTGCAGCGGGTCTACCGTGGGCCGAGCCGATCTCGGGGTGTTGATGAAGATCAAACCAAACCTCTCCGCCACAGGCGAGCCTTCGGACCTGCCAGCTAGATGAGAGCCTGCGCAGCGGGTCTACCTGGGGCCGAGCCGAGCTCGGGGTGTTGATGAAGATTACTTCAACCAGACCTATTCTACCATCAGGATGAGAAGACATAGTTGGTCAAAGCAGAAAGCATTATGATTGCATTTTTGGAGACAGTCAATGTTTTGAAATGGTAATATTGAAAAGATAATATTTATTTACAACATTACAATCCTTCTCTCCCCTTACGGGTAGAAGCGTTTTAAGTCATCACCGCTCCAGGTGTGGCTCAAGGTCCTTCCCTCCATATCCTGGAGGTAGTAACCCCCATTAGCCAGAGTCTTCTCTACTATGTAAGGCCCTTCCCAACCGGGGTTGAGCTTGCCAACCGGGTCCGACCTTCCTGCCGCATCGACCTTTTTCAGCACTAGGTCCCCCTCGGCGAATTGCTTGACTCTAATGTGCTTATCGAAGTACCTGGCCATTCGCCGTTTGATCTGTTCTTGCCTGATGGCAGCAATATCCCGCAGCTCTTCCACCATATCCAATGAGAGGCGCAACTCTTCCTCATTCCCCAACCTCCAAGCTTCGCTTCCTTCACCCGCGGCCGTGACCCGTGGAGACCGAAACTCGAACTCCACTGGGAGGACAGCCTCACATCCATGAGAGAGCTTGAAGGGGGTCTCACCTGTGGCCGTGTTCGGAATTGTTCGCAAGGCCCACAGGATAGAAGGGAGTTGCTCCACCCAGTTACCCTTCAGGTTTTCCACCTTCTTCTTGAGCAAGTTCACAATGATCTTGTTCGCCGCTTCCACCTGGCCATTGCTCCGGGGGTGATGGACAGAGGCAAACCTGAGGTCTATCCCCAATTGAGTGCAGAAGCTGATGAACTCTTCGCTGGAAAACTGGGGACCATTATCCGTCACTATCGCTTGGGGTAACCCATGTCTGCATATGATTCCCCCCCCCCCAAACAAAGTTCCTGATGACCTGGGAGGTAACCTTGGCTCGAGCTTTGATCTCCAGCCACTTTGAGAAGTAATCGATCATGACTAGGAGGAACCTCCTCTGCCCGCTAGCTGGAGGAAAGGGTCCAACTAGATCCATGCCCCAAATGGCGAAGGGCCATGGTGCCGTGATTCTTCGAAGCCTTTGAGCGGGCAAGAGCTGGAGGGGAGCGTACATTTGACACTTTAGGCATCTCTTCGCAAACTCAACTGCATCCTTCCTCAAGGTCTGCCAGAAATACCCTTGCCTTATCACCCTTGCCTCTAATGTCCTTCCCCCTGAGTGACTGTCGCACTCTCCCAAATGTACATCTTCCAGGATCCTCGGGGCCTCCTCCTCGGTCACACATCTCGCAAGGAGCCCTGACAACATCTTCCGGTGCAAGCCCCCTTCCAGCATCAGGTAGTAGGCTGCCTTTCGCCTGAAGCTCTTCGCATCCTTGACCTCCTCTGACAGCTCGCCTGTGGTAAGGAAGGTCACCAATGGGTCTACCCATGAGGATTGCCGACCTACCTCCATCAACTCCCCTTCTTCAATTGCCGGTCAGAATAGTTCAGTTAAGGTTCCTCCTCCCCGAGGCCCAAACTTTGCCAATCAATCAGTTGCTGTGCTTTCCTCCCTGGGAACATGTTGAATAGATAAAGAACGGAAACCTCCGATGATTGCCCTTACCTTGGATAGATACTTCACGAGGGTAGGCTCCCGAGCCTCAAACTCCCCTCGGATCTGCGATGCTACCACCATCGAGTCGGTGAAGGTCTCCACATCCTGAATCTCCAACTCCTTTGCCAATCGAAGGCCGGCTATCACAGCCTCATACTCCGCTTGATTATTGGTTACGGGGAAGTGGAAAGCCACCGCCTGTTCTATGGTAACCCCTTGAGGACTCACCAACACTACACCCCCTCCTAGGGAGTGCTTTCCCGAGGCCCCATCAACCATCATCCTCCACGCTTCCTGCGGCTTCGGCTCTTCTTTATCAGCTTCAGTGACATAGTCTGCCAGAAAGTCCGCCACGGCCTGAGCTTTGATGGAGAGTCTTGGAACAAAAGAGATGTCGAACTCGCTGAGTTCGATGGACCACTTTGCCAGCCTTCCTGAGTGCTCTACCCCCTCGAAGACCTTGCGAAGGGGATGGTCGGTTACCACCCTAATCGAGTGCGCTTGAAAGTAAGGATGAAGCTTCCTAGCCAAGACGATCAAGACATACGCCAGCTTCTCTAGGATGGGGTATCAGAGCTCCGCCTTTCTCAAGATTCGGCTTACGTAGTAAACGGGTAGCTGTTTCTTTCCTTCTTCCCTAACCAAGACGGAGCTCACAGCCTCTATCCCCACCCCGAGATACAAGGCTAGATCTTTCCCCTCCTTTGGGCTTTGAAGTAGCGGAGCTTGGGAGAGTTTCCTCTTCAGCCCTTGGAAGGCCTCTTCGCATTCGACCGTCTATTCGAACACCTGGTTACCACGAAGCACTTTAAAGAAAGAAGAGCGCCTATCCCCGGACCGGAAGAGGAACCTGCTTAGCCCGACCAACTTTTCGGTTAGACGCTGGACCTCTTTGGCGCTGCGAGGTGATTCAAAATCTAAGATAGCCCTAACCTTGTCAGGGTTAGGTTCTACCCCCGTCGGAGTCAAGAGGTGTCCGAGGAACTTCCCGTGACTAGCCCCGAAGACACACTTCAAGGGGTTCAACCTCATCTTGAACCTCCGCAGGGTGGCGAATGTTTCTTCTAAGTCTCGCAGATGTGAATCCACGCACTTGCTTTTGACCATTAGGTCATCGACATAGACCACTAGATTCTTTCCCCTTTGATCTTGAAAGACCCGATCCATCATGCGTTGGTATGTTGTGTAACACCCCAAAACTCAAAAGAGGGACGGGTGACGTTTTAAGCCCAGTCTGAATTTTGGAGCAGGTGTCACGGGCGTGACACGGGCGTGTCACGGGCGTGACACGGGCGTGTCACGGGCGTGACACAGGCGTGTTCGGCCATGGGTCATGTGGTTGACGTTTTGACGATCGGAGATCGTCGAGTTGAGGCACACGGCCTGGGACACGGGCGTGTCCCAGGGCGTGTCACTTTGGGTAGTTTTCGGAGTCATGCACACGGGCCATGACACGGGCCCAGATACGGGCGTGTCACATGCGATACGGGTGTGTCGGGTGCCGTGTCGCATGCCGTGTCCTTCCCGGGTTGGGAAAGCTGGCCGATTGCACACGGGGGGCGTGACACGGGTATCGACACGGGCGTGTCACAGGTGACACGGGCGTGTCGGAGGCCGTGTCGAATGCCGTGTACTGGTTTTCGAGTCGGTCGAGACGGCGAATGGGTGACACGGCCAGGCATATGGCCATGTTGCAACCCGTGTTCGGCCCAGATTTTCTAATTTGAGGCCTAATCGTGGCCGTTCATTTCCTTGGCTTTGATCCGACGGTGGGGGGCTGCTCCTGGGTGGTTTTAGCCGGGATAAGGGTTTCAAAACCCTCATTCTCTTTTTGCATTCTCTTTCTAAATCCTAGAGAGAAGGGAGAGCAAGGTGAGAGGTTGGAGACCAAGATCCGGCCGCCGGTGGAGCGTGGGAGCTCCGAATCGCGATCCGAGTCCAGATCCGCGGAGGTGACGCCGTTGCGGTGCTTTCCAACCACATATTTTTTCATGGCGCCGTGGAAGAACGCAAGGGTAACGATTTCTCATCCTTGGGCATGTGAAACCCTTTTTCCCTTTGCATAGGAAGCCCTCTCTCGCGAGTGAGCGAAGAGTTGGAGCGTTCTTTGGGGTAGATATGTAAAGTCCCCCTTGTATAGAGTCCGTATGCGAAAACGGGCATAGGCATTGTGTGTGAAGCCTATCCGGACATGTAGAGCCGGATCGGTGATGTTGCATTGCATGTGAACCGGGGAAGACTCCGGGTGTTTGGGCGTTTTTTCGGGTTTTCTACGTGGTAGATTGCAGCAGGGAGCCTTGGAGATTAACTCCAAGGTGCACCCGGAAAACTGGGCAAAAGCAGGTTTTGCCAACATGGTGGCCGGGGAGCCAACGTGAACATAACCGGGTTATGTGAATATTGTGGTGGAAACGGGACTCGGTGAGTCTTGACCTGCGCATATGGCTTAAATTGTCGTTGTGATATGAGCACGGGTCAGGCGGAACCGTACCCGATCTATGTCGTTCGGTGGAACCGTTGGCATGGATGAGGGTCTTAGGCGGTCTATGACTTAAATTGTCGTGACCAAGGCCAAGAAGACAAAATGCTCATATGGTTGGCCGTCCAAGGGGCGGTGGTGGAACGGGAACATCTATGGCTTGAATTGATGTGACGTTGGCCGGTTCGCCGTGAATGTGCCCTGTGTGCACGAGGTGTGTGGCCGTGCGAGCCTACGCCTGTGATGATGTGTGTTTACACTAATAAATTACCTATACTAATAAAGTGCAGGGAAAGAGCATCGCCGCCCCGATTTTGGGGGCGGGATCGTTATAATTTGGTCAGCATAGCTGACCGTTGCTTTTGTTTGCCACCGGGCGGTGGTTTGTGCTTGCAGGTGCTGCGGAGCCGAGCAGAAAATAGCGGGCTAAAGCCCAAGTTGCTGAGCCGGCCCTCGAAGGCCTAATTTTTGAGTGTTTCATTGTGACCATGTGTGGCCGGCCTGCGAGCCGATGTATGAAAACACTTTTTTTGTCAAGCAAACTTTGTAAGGCCTTAAGGCCATTTCTATTTTCTTTGTATTGGAACATTCCTGCGGGTGTTATTGTAGTGGACATTCGTGCTTTTGGCAGGGTTCTTAATTGTGCAACTTAAGTTTAATGCTTCCGCTAGGTGTTGTGTAGGGCGTGCAATTGGTTGAATGGTTTCAACGCGTAACCAACCGGTCTGTCCGTAGTATATGGCGTCGGGCCCCAGCCGGATCTACTACTATATGCTATGCGACGGATAGGGGTGTTACAAATTTGTATCAGACTACTGGTTTTGGTCAAACTTAAATGAATTCGTGGTCGAATTCACTTTAAGGGGTGGTGAGCACATGTGCATGCATCATCGTTATAACATGAAAAGAACTCATGAATGTCCACTTAGGAATGAAAATACACATGTTTGAGGAACCTGCGTGTTCCTATAATTGCTGTTTGTAATAGTATTTGGTCGCTTATCGGTGTTTTGCACGTTTATAGGTGACCAGAAGTGGTGTTGGGCCGTCAGAACGGTCAGGTTCTGAGGCAAGCAGTGCGCCAAGTGAAGCGCCTGCAACACCTCCGTCTGCCAAGACCATTAGGTTTGTGGCAGAAGCTTTCATGGCGATGATTAATGTGCATCCTGCAAGACAGGTGCAGCAGCCTGCTCCTGCGGAGGAGCAAGTGCCGCTCCAAGCGGCGGAGCCTAGAAGGGTTGAGCAGTTGGCGGTGGAGCCGGAGTTGCCTCAGAGAGCAACTGAGAGACAGCTTAAGCATGTGATGGGCTTCCACCCACTAGTGTTCTCGGGAACGGGAACCCCGACCCAGGCTGAAGATTGGCTCTCAAGAGTCAATAGGGTGATGACAGCAACTGAAACGGAAGAGTGGCAGAAGACCATAATAGCGATGTTCCTATTGGATGGGGACGTAAGGTTATGGTGGGAAGGTCTAGAGCTACACCAGTTGAGGGGAAGGCCGTTGGCCGAAGTATCTATGGAGGAATTTTCGAGACTGTTCATGGCTCGATACCTCCCCTCAGCACAGAGGATCGCACTAGAGAACGAGTTCCAAAAGTTGGTGCAAGGAGATAGCACTGTAGACGAGTACCTCCACGAGTTTACTCGATTAGGGAGATATGCTAGCGCTACCTTTGCCGATGAGGAGCGAAAGACTAACCGTTTCTATGAAGGGTTAAGAGATGAGCTGAGGTTGCTACTGTCAGGGCCCATGGCGCAGGGTTTCCTAACCTTGGTCAACTCGGCCCGGTCCTTGGAGAAGGACATGAGAAATGTGCAAGCTAAGAAGGAATCTGGTGGGAAGAAATCAGAGTTCAAAGCGCCGACTACGTCGAAGTCGGGCTATCGAAGATTCTACAAGAAGGCTAGGACGTCAGGTCCAGCTTCTTTTACAGGTGCCTCGGGGGAAACTACCAATCAAACCCCGGGCGCTTGTTTCACGTGTGGAATGCCGGGGCACTTTGCCCGCGATTGCTGGAGCGGACACCCAAAGTCCGAGAGAAAACAAGGAGCAACTTACGAAGAGAAGGGAAAGGCGGTGGAGTCAACCGCGTCCCACTATGCTCCGACTCAGCCTAGAGTCTACAACTTGGGGCAGCATGAGGCAATTAAACAAGCGGATGTGGTGACAGGTACGAGTTAATTTATGGCAAGTTAACTTAGATACTGTTGTTTATTGCTTGTTAGCCTAATATGGTTTACATAGGCTTTGTTTTGATTAGCGATAGTCCGGCACGGGCACTGTTCGATACGGGAGCTTCACACTCCTTCTTGTCCGAAAATTTTATATCGCGCATCGGAGTCCCTTCTTCGATGGCGAAGGACAAGTTGGATGTGCTGCTACCGAATGGGTGCTCGATGCGTGCGGACAGAGTGTGTGCCGTAAAGGTTCACATTGGGAGCCAAGAGTTCGACTTGCTAGCGTCATTGTTGCCGCTAGTAGAGTTTGACGTTATCTTTGGGATGGATTGGCTTTCAGAGCAGAAAGCTTGGATTAACTGCGACCGGAAGGAGTTCAAGCTGGGTGTTGGGAGGGGGACAACATTCAAGGGACTCAAGGGGTCGAGCAAGACGCTGATGTCTGCTCTTCCGGTGGTAAAGGCAGTTCGTGTTGGTGCAGAGCTGTTCTTCGCAATAGTGGGGGGCTGTGGAGCCAAAGTCCACGTTGGATAGTATCCCCGTGGTTTGTGAATACCCCGATGTGTTCCCGGATAGTCTTCCCGGAGCCCCACCGCAGCTGGAGATTGATTTCACCATCGAGCTCGTACCGGGGGCCAAACCGGTGTCACGTGCTCCGTATAGGTTGGCGACTAAAGAGATGGCAGAGTTGAAAGTTCAGCTAGAGGAGCTGATGGAGCAAGGTTATGTGCGTCCAAGCTTGTCGCCTTCGAGCGCACCGGTCCTCTTCGTTAAGAAGAAGGACGGGAGTATGCGGTTGTGTATCGACTACAGAGAGTTGAACAAGCTGACGGAGAAGAACAAGTACTCGATCCCGAGGATTGATGATCTGTTCGATCAGTTAGTCGGATCATCGGTATATTCTAAGTTGGACTTGAAGTCGGGGTACTATCAGTTGAGGATAAGGGAATGTGATATTCCAAAGACGGCGTTCAGCACAAGGTATGGGCATTTCGAGTTCACGGTCATGCCGTTTGGACTGACAAATGCGCCATCAGTGTTTATGGACTTGATGAACAGGACATTCCGAGATTTCCTGGACCGCTTTGTGATTGTCTTTATTGACGATATATTGGTGTACTCGCAGTGCGAAGAAGATCACTTCAAGCACTTGCATCTGGTGTTGGAGACTTTGAGGAGGAATGAGCTGTATGCGAAATTCTCCAAGTGCGAGTTTTGGCTACCCTCAGTAGCGTTCCTTGGTCACATTGTTAGTGGGGAAGGTATAGCGGTGGATCCGGCGAAGATCGTTGCGATACGGGAGTGGCCTGCGTTGTCTTCTGTCGCGGAAGTCCGTAGTTTTCTCGGGCTTGCCGGATATTACATGCGCTTCGTAGAGAACTTCTCGAGGATAGCTCTACCTCTCACGAAGTTGACAAGGAAAGATCAGAGATTCTTGTGGACGCAGGAGTGCGTGCAAGCTTCTGAGGAGCTGAAGAGACGGTTGACCACATCGCCAGTGCTTAGTTCGCCGAGTGGGACCGAGGGCTTCAAGGTTTATAGTGACGCCTCGGGTAGTGGTTTGGGCTGTGTGCTGTTGCAGTATGGGAGCGTGATAGCTTATGGATCGCGTCAGCTAAAAGTGCATGAAAGGAACTATCCGGTCCACGACTTGGAGTTGGCGGCCGTGATATTTGCACTTAAGCTATGGAGGCACTACCTATACGGTGTAAGGGTCGATATATATACCGATCACAAGAGCCTGAAGTACCTATTGGATCAGAAGGATCTTAACATGAGGCAGAGGAGGTGGATGGAGTTCCTAGGGGACTACACCTTCAAGATTCATTATGTACCCAGGAAGGGCAATGTGGTTGCTGATGCATTGAGTCGCAGGGCTCCCGCCCAAGCCAACTGGTTGTCGGTGCATGATGAGCGGCTGATACGGGAGTTGGAGGAGCTTGAGATCTGTTGCGTTGACAAGCAGACGAGCGCCAAAGCAATGTTGAACTGGACAGAGGTCCAGTATGACCTGGCTGACCGGGTTCGGCAGGCATTGGAGTTAGATGACTCCATGAAGGAGCTTATGGAGGCAGCGTTGGATGGGTCAAATTCCCAATTTTCAGTGGAGGATGGGTTGTTAAGGAAGGATCATCGGTTGTGCGTCCCAAGCGGGAGTAACCTACGGGCGGAGTTGATGTACAAGGCTCATCATACCAAGTACTCGATCCACCCAGGGAGCACAAAGATGTACCGTGACCTCAAGAAGCTGTTTTGGTGGCCGGGGCTTAAGAAAGACGTAGCGTTGTTTGTGGCTAAGTGCCAAACGTGCGCCTTGGTGAAGGCGGAGTGACAAAAGCCGGGAGGATTTCTGAAGTCCTTGCCTATACCGGAGTGGAAGTTCGACGACATATCTATGGACTTTGTGCATGGGTTGCCAAGGTCGCAGAAGGGGAACGACGCCATCTGGGTGATCGTAGATCGGTTAACTAAGGTGTCACATTTCATTCCGCATAGGAAGGACGACTCGGTGGAGAAGTTAGCGAAGCTATATGTGTACAATATAGTTAGACTACATGGTGTGCCTCGCAGCATTATGAGTGATCGCGATGGGCGTTTCACGTCCAATGATTGGAGGTTGGTACAACAGATGCTGGGGACAAAGTTGAAGTTCAGCACAGCCTTCCATCCGCAGACGGATGGGCAGACCGAGAGAGTCAATAGAACGATGGAGGACATGCTCCGCATGTGTGTTCTAGACTTCGGGAAGCATTGGGAGGACCACCTGTATTTGGTGGAGTTCGCGTACAACAATAGCTACCAGGCGAGTATCCAAATGGCACCCTTTGAGGCCCTATATGGTAGAAAATTTCGCACGCTGTTGTCTTGGTTAGAAACGGGTGAGGCAAGGTTGTACAAGAAGCAGGAGGTGGAGAGTGCTACCTCGTTGGTGCAGATCATTCAGGAGCGCTTGTTGATCGCTCAGGACAGGCAGGCGAAGTATTACAATGCCAAGCACCGGAACGTGGAGTTCGCAGTAGGCGATTGGGTATACTAGAAAGTGAAGCCGTTCAAGGGGGTTTCACGGGTGAGACGCTTGAAGAAGCTGAGCCCGAGATACCTTGGACCTTTTGAGGTTCTGGAGCGAGTCAGCGAAGCGGCATACTGTTTGAGGCTATCGGAGGAGTTAAGTGGGCTATACGATGTATTTCACATCTCTGTATTGCGGAAGGCGGTGCAAGAGCCTTCGCAGGTGATCGCAGTTGATCAAGTGCCAGTGGACTAGGGGTTGACGACTAGGGTCAAGCCCGTTTGTATTAAAGACTCTGAGGTCAAGAGGCTCCGTAACAAGGAGATCCGGATGGTTAAGGTCCGGTGGGATAATTGCGGTCGGGAGGAACTCTCTTGGGAGCGGGAGCAAACTATGCTGGAGGAGTACCCGGAGTTATTCCGCTCAGGTACCGTTAAAAGTTTTAAGTTCCTATGGTTTCCCTTTAGTGAATTTCGTGGGCGAAATTCTTTTAAGGGGGAGAGAGTTGTAACACCCTGAAACTCAAAAGAGGGACGGGTGACGTTTTAAGCCCAGTCTGAATTTTGGAGCAAGTGTCACGGGCGTGACACGGGCGTGTCACGGGCGTGACACGGGCGTGTCACGGGCGTGACACAGGCGTGTTCGGGCACGGGTCATGTGGTCGACGTTTTGACGATCGGAGATCGTCGAGTTGAGGCACACGGCCTGGGACACGGGCGTGTCCCAGGGCGTGTCACTTTGGGCAGTTTTCGGAGTCATGCACACGGGCCATGACACGGGCCCAGACACGGGCGTGTCACATGCGACACGGGCGTGTCGGGTGTCGTGTCGCAGGCCATGTCCTTCTCGGGTTAGGAAAGGTGGTCGATTGCACACGGGGGGCGTGACACGGGTATCGACACGGGCGTGTCACAGGTGACACGGGCGTGTCGGAGGCCGTGTCGAATGTCGTGTGCTGGTTTTCGAGTCGGTCGAGACGGTGAATGGGTGACACGGCCAGGCACACGGCCGTGTTGCAACCCGTGTTCGGCCTAGATTTTCTAATTTGAGGCCTAATCGTGGCCATTCATTTCCTTGGCTTTGGATCCGATGGTGAGGGGCTGCTCCAAGGTGGTTTTAGCCGGGATAAGGGTTTCAAAACCCTCATTCTCTTTTTGCATTCTCTTTCTAAATCCTAGAGAGAAGGGAGAGCAAGGTGAGAGGCTGGATACCAAGATCCGGCCGCTGGTGGAGCGTGGGAGCTCCGAATCGCGATCCGAGTCCAGAGCCGCGGAGGTGATGCCGTTGCGGTGTTTTCCAACCGCATAGTTTTTCATGGCGCCGCGAAAGAACGCAAGGATAACGATTTCTCATCCTTGGGCATGTGAAGCCCTTTTTCCCTTTGCATAGGAAGCCCTCTCTCGCGAGTGAGCGAAGAGTTGGAGCGTTCCTTGGGGTAGATATGTAAAGTCCCCCTTGTATAGAGTCTGTATGCGAAAACGGACATAGGCATTGTGTGTGAAGCCTATCCGGACATGTAGAGCCGGATCGGTGATGTTGCATTGCATGTGAACCGGGGAAGACTCCGGGTGTTTGGGCGTTTTTTCGGGTTTTCTACGTGGTAGATTGCAGCAGGGAGCCTTGGAGATTAACTCCAAGGTGCACCCGGAAAACTGGGCAAAAGCGGGTTTTGCCAACATTGTGGTCGGGGAGCCAACGTGAACATAACCGGGTTATGTGAATATTGTGGTGAAAACGGGACTCGGTGAGTCTTGACCTGCGCATATGGCTTAAATTGCCGTTGTGATATGAGCACGGGTCAGGCGGAACCGTACCCGATCTATGTCATTCGGTGGAACCGTTGGCATGGATGAGGGTCTTAGGCGGTCTATGGCTTAAATTGTCGTGACCAAGGCCAAGAAGACAAAATGCTCATATGGTTGGCCGTCCAAGGGGCGGTGGTGGAACGGGAACGTCTATGGCTTGAATTGGCGTGACGTTGGCCGGTTCGCCGTGAATGTGCCCTGTGTGCACGAGGTGTATGGTCGTGCGAGCCTACGCCTGTGATGATGTGTGTTTACACTAATAAATTGTCTATACTAATAAAGTGAAGGGAAAGAGCATCGCCGCCCCGATTTTGGGGGCGGGATCGTTATAATTTGGTCAGCATAGCTGACCGTTGCTTTTGTTTGCCACCCGGCGGTGGTTTGTGCTTGCAGGTGCTGCGGAGCCGAGCGAAAAATAGCGGGCTAAAGCCCAAGTTGCTGAGCCGGCCCTCGAAGGCCTAATTTTTGAGTGTTTCATTGTGACCATGTGTGGCCGGCCTGCGAGCCGATGTATGAAAACACTTTTTTTGTCAAGCAAACTTTGTAAGGCCTTAAGGCCATTTCTATTTTCTGTGTATTAGAACATTTCTACGGGTGTTATTGTAGTGTACATTCGTGCTTTTGACAGGGTTCTTAATTGTGCAACTTAACTTTAATGCTTCCGCTAGGTGTTGTGTAGGGCGTGCAATTGGTTGAATGGTTTCAACACGTAACCAACCAGTCTGTCCGTAGTATATGGCGTCGGGCCCCGATCGGACCTACTAGTATATGCTATGCGACGGATAGGGGTGTTGCATGTTGCCCCTGTGTTTTTTAAACCAAAGGGCATCATTTTATAGCTGAAGCACCCCTCTCTCGTGATGAAGGAAACATCCTTGATATCGAGAGGGTGCATCCGGATCTGGTGGTAACCTGAAAAAGCATCCAAAAAACTCATAACAGAAAAACCGACGGCTGAATCAACCAGTGTGTCGATTCGAGGCAGGGGGTAGCAATCTTTAGGACATGATTTATTCAACAAAGAGGAGTCGATACACATACACCATTTTCCTCCCCCTTTCTTTACCATTACCACATTGGAGATCCAGCCTGGATACTGGATCTCTGAGATGAAGCCTGCCTCTAGGAGCTTCTTGACCTCCTCTCGGATGGGCTCCTCCAGCTTGGTGGCGATGGCCCTCATCTTCTGGCGTATGGGGTGAGTCCTGGGGTCCAGGTTCAGGCGATGACAAGCCACGTCCGCGTCGATGCCCGGCATGTCTGTCGCGCTCCAAGCGAAGATGTCGATGTTGCTTTGGATGCAGGCTCACATCCGCTCCTGATCCTCGAGGCTCAAGCCTCTGCTGACCCGCACCTTCTATACCTGCCCAGCTCTGGTGAGCGCCTCCATCTCTATCACTTCCTCGGCCGGCTCCAGCCTCGACCGCTCCCAACCTGCCCTTGCCTCCTCCTGCTCAAGCTCTTCTCCTCCGGCCTCGTCAGCCTCCATCGCTTCCACCAGGACTTCTCCTTGCCTCTGCTCTTCTTCCCTTGCCTCTCTCGGGCTTATCTCCTCTACTTCAACTACCTCCTCCATCACTAATTCCTCTGCCTCATGCGGGCTTGCCTCCTCCACTTCTACCACTTGCTCCCCTGCTACCTCCAACACCTCCTCCAGGCTCGTCTCCACCTCCTCGACACTTCCTTATTGTCCAGCCATCTCCTTTTCTAGTTCCTCCGCCTCAGCCATCCACGACACAGTGTTGACTGCTGTCACATAACACTGCCTCGCCACCTTCGGATCCCCCCTGATCCTAACCTGCACCCGTCCGTTGTTGAATTTGAGGCATTGGTGAAACGAGGAGGGGACGCAGTGAAAGGCACTGATGAGGGGACGGCCAAAGATGACGTTGTAACTGCTTGGGGCGTCTACGATCACGAACCTACAGTTCTGTGAGACGCCCCCAAGCCTCACATGCAAGCCCACTCCTCCTACTTCCTTCCTCTCTCTAGAAAAACCAAAAAGCGGTCCATCAGAAGCTAGGACCCTTTTCCCTTCCACCCTCATCTTGTCGAAGGCCTTTTTGAAGATCACGTTCACCGAGCTCCCGTTAACCACCAGTATCCGGGAGACTGTGATGTTCTCCACCGCCGTCTGGATCACTAGCGCGTCGCAGAAAGGGTTTTCGTAGTCTGGCATATCCGTGGATGAGAAGGTGATCTTTTCTTCTGGGGGGGAGCTAGGTAGGTCGAGGCGACCCCTCTGCGGAACATGGTTTGAAGGCTCCCCTTGAGGGTTGCCTCGATCCCTACTCCCCCATGGATCACTCCGATCCCCCCCGGGTCCCCACATCAACCCTATCTTTGCATCTATCCTCAGCCTCTCCGTGATGTACCTCAATGATCCTTGCAGGCAGATCGTGCCTCCCAGCTCCTCTGGCCTCCCTCATCTCCAGAAACTCTGGGCAGGTGGCCGTTGCGTGACCTTCCTCCTGATGGAAGTCACAATAGGGCAACGCCGCCCTGCCTCCTCTTCCTTCTCCTCCTCCCCTTCTCCCGGCTCCTCAAACTCTTCTTCCTCTTCCTCTTCCCACCTTCATGGCCTCCTGCGGTGGTGGGGAGTGACCCCTCGGTCCCTGCCTCCATCCTCCCTGCTCAAGCCTTCTCTGCTCCCAGTAATTGTCTCTTCCCTGAAGACCCCCTTGGCCCTTGGGACGACCCTCCTGAGGCCTCCAACCCAATCGGTTGTTCAGCTCCCTGGCCCCCCCCCCATGTTGCTGCCCCTGCCCTTGGGGTTCTTCTCTCCTTCTATCCTCTCTTGGCTCCCTCTGCTCCCTCTGCTCCCTCACTTCTCTCTGTCTTCCCTCTGCCGGCTCCTTCACATCATCCTCTGCCAACCTGGCCAACTTCCTCGAAAACGCAGGGTTTGCCCTCTCGAAGTCTATCTCCTTTGCCGCCCTCTCCATGAGCTCCTCAAAAGAGAGAGGGGGCACTCTCTTGAACTCCATGCTAAAAAATCCCGGCCTCAGCCCCATGGTGAAGGCAAGCATCAGTGCGTACCCCGGGACCTCCTGGACCAGGAGAATCTCCTCTTAGAACCGGTCGACGTAATGACTCAACGTCTCCTCCGACCTCTGCCTTACTGCAAACAGGCACTCAGCCTCCTTCTTCCGCTTCTTCGAAGTCGAGAACCTCAACAGAAAACCCCTGCGCAGATCTTCAAAGCTGTAGATTGAGCTCGTCGGCAACTGGTGGAACCAGTACCGGGCCTTCTCTTTCAGAGTGATGGCAAAAAACCTACACTTGAAGGCATCCGACATTTGCCTGATCGACACCACATCTTCGAACCACTGCACGTGCTGAATCGGGTCATCCTTCCCGGTGTAGTAGGTCATATCCGGCTCCCGGAACCCCTCCGGCACTAGAGCCGAGATAATGAGCTCACTAAAAGGGGTCTTGCCCCCTGCCTGGCGAGAGGGCACGTCCCGCGACCTCGGCTTGTTGGACCGATCTGCGAGACTGTGCCCAGGGAAAAGCTCCCGCACTGTCGCCTCCCTCTCGCCCAGATCAACCGGAACTTCATTTCCGGGACGCTGGCCTAGGAAGAGCTCTCGCGCTGCCACATCCCTCTCGCCTGCCTCTATCGGGACTTCCTTCCCAGGGCGCTGCCCTGGGGCGTTCTCGCCTAACAGCGGGACCACCTCCACTGGAACCTGCGGCGTCTCCCACTCATTCCTTGCCGAGAAGGCCAAGCTGATCGTCTGCAGGACCTCTCGCCTAAAGTCCTCTAACATCTTTCTTGTTGCTTCCTCTCCTCGGGTGGGGGATCCTCCTGCGCCAGATCCTTCACCTTCACCTCCTGCCATGGGACTTGACTCAAGATTTTCCTGCACCGACTGCTTCAATGCTCACCGCACCAGAACTGTTGAAGTCAAAAATGACCTCAACGAATTTTCACAAACTAGGGTGCAGCCGATGCCTACTTCTCTCAAACCTCGACCCTTGACTGGCTGCTAAGGTCCTAAGACTGAACCAAAGCCTCAGCAGGGAGGTCCCACCTCACACTCGGAAGATCTCTGAGAGCTTCCCCTCCAAAGCCAAATGCTGGGCTGAGAGCTCTTCAGAAAGCACTAGAGTTGGAGAATAATGAAAAGTCTGCTTTCCAAGGAGCCCTTATGGGTCTATTTATAGCATTCCCTTGACCTGAAAATACTGAAATACCCCTGACGGGTCTGCCAATAGCCGAATTCCACTGTCATCCCAGGGGCATATAGGTAATTTTACCAGAGGATAATGAAATAATAAAATAATCTTTTCCTGGGCGCCAGGCCCTACCACATGGACCCACCTGGCGAGAACTCCGGCCGAGAAGGCTCTCGCCGGGTCCCAATTGAGCTTACCTTGGCGAGAGCTCCGGCCAAGAAGGTTCTCGCCCTTGGTGGTCTTAATGCCTGTTAGAATCGAACTAAAACAAGCCGTAAACGGTTTAAACTGAAACTTTATTATCCGAAAAATGTATCTATTACAAAGGTATGCCCTCCCTTATATAGAATGGAGGAGAGATGAGAGAATACAAATAAGAGATGTGGGACTAAAAATTTACAGGACTAAGCGGACTATACAGAACAAACCGCACAAGCCGCGCTGTTAGACAGAAGGGCTAACCGCACGGCTACCACCAGAGAGATAGAGAGACCGCCAGGAGAGACCGCTAGACCGCTCGGCAACCAGACAACAACAGCACAACAATCAAACCGCTGAAGGGAGACCGCCAGAGCGCGCGGTCTCCAACCCGCCAAGACAGACCGCCAGACCGCCCGGTCACCAACTTCAACACTCTCCCTCAAGCTGGAGCATATATATCGATCATGCCCAGCTTGTCACAAATATGATGAAACGAGGCAGAAACTGGCTTGGTGAAGATGTCAGTCAGCTCTTTATTAGAAGTGACAAAGGGAGTGCAAATTTGTTCCTTTAAGATCTCTTCACGAATGAAATGACATTCAACCTCAATGTGCTTGGTTCTTTCATGGAAGACCGGATTTTTGGAGATATATATGGCAGCCTTATTATCACAGAACATAGGTAGATGATTATTGTAGACCTCTCCTAAATCTAGCATGAGAGCCCGTAGCCATTTTAGCTCACAAGTGGTCGATGCCATACTGCGATATTCAGCTTCTGCACTGGACCTGGAGACAACATACTGCTTCTTGCTCTTCCAGCTCACAAGATTTCCCCCAACAAAGGTGTAAAAACCCGAGGTTGACTTGCGATCCCCTTTGTCATCAACATAACTAGCATCTGAGTATGCTTCAACCCTCAGATGACCATTCTTATGAAATAGTAATCCTTTCCCAGGCACTGCTTTGACATACTCCAAGATCCGCAAGGCAGACTGTAGATGGCACTCCCTAGGAGCTTGTATGAATTGACTCACCTTGCCCACAACACAGGAAATGTCGGGTCTGGTCATTGTGAGATATATGAGCTTACCAACCAGACGCATGTACCGCGAACTATCTGAAAGAGGAGGCGAATCATCTGTCCAGGTTTTGTCTTCTCCAGTTATCATGGGGCATTGGGCAGGTTTTGCTCCAGTCAATCCTGCATCTTTTAAAAGATCAAGGGCATACTTACGCTAGGAGATAACTAAGGAGTCGGGCTTCCGAGAGATTTCTATCCCCAGAAAGTACTTTGGAGAGCCCATATCTTTCGTGACTAGATGTTGACGAAGATGTCACTTTGTCAGGGGTACCCCTTCCTAGTCATCGCTAGTGAGAAGTATATCATCGACGTATACAGTAAGAACAACCAGCCCTGAAGGGGTTTTGCGAATAAAGAGAGAGTGATCGGCAGAGCTTCGCACAAAACCAACGGCCGCCACGATGCCGCTGAACTTGTCAAACCAAGCTCGAGGGCTCTGCTTGAGGCCATAGATTGCCTTCTTCAGCCGGCATACTCGTGTCTCCCCCTGAGAAACATACCCAGGAGGTTGCTCCATGTAGACGGCCTCCTAAAGATCACCATAAAGAAAGGCATTCTTAACATCCAGCTGGGAAATCGGCCAATCCAGATTTACCGCCACAGAGAGAAGGACCCAGATAGTGCTGAGACGAGCCACAGGGGAGAAGGTGTCAAAGTAATCAACCCCATAGGTCTGAGTAAATCCCTTAGCAACAAGGCGAGCCTTATAACAATCCACAGTGCCGTCCGGGCCAAATTTGACCACAAAGACCCAGCGACAGCCAACAACATCAGTGCCGAAGGGAGGAGGAACAAGAGTCCAGGTACCCCACTCAGTGAGGGTCGCCATTTCCTCATCCATGGCCATCTTCCAATGAGGAATAGCAAGGGCCTCCTGGTAGGAGTGGGGTGTGGCAGTGGCAGATATAGCAAGTGCAAAAGCCCTACGAGAAGGGGTAAGACGATCATATGAAACAACAGCAGCAAGGGGGTTTAGGGTACACGTCCGCACCCCTTTGCGAAGAGCTATAGGAAGATCCAGGTCAGCGGGTCCCTCGGCATCCGGAGCATCCGTGGCAGAGAGAGCTGGCCCGGGAGTAGAGAGCGACGGAGGCGGAGATGAGGGAGTTGGAGGCGTAGAAAAATGAGAAAGAGGCAGAGTGAGAGGAGTTGACGGAGATGGTGTAGGGGTGGAGACCACAGTAGGAGACAAGGGAATGAAGGGAACAACTGGAGAATCAGAAGCGGGGAGAAGAGGAGAGGAGTCAGCCAAGAAGTAGGAGGTATTTTCGAAGAAGGTGATGTCAGCAGAGACGAATTGCTTACGAAGGACAGGATCAAAGCAACAATAGCCTTTCTGAGTGGTGGAATACCCCAGAAAGACACATTTGGTGGAGCGAGGGGAGAGCTTATCACGGGTGGCAGAAGGGGCATGCACAAAGGCAGTGCATCCAAAGATTTGGAGAGGGAGAGGAAACGGTTCCTTGCCCGGATACAGAATGGAGAATGGGGTCTTTCCGTGCAGAACCATGGAGGGAATGCGATTGATAAGGTAGCGGGCAAGGAGAAAAGCATAGCCCCAATAGGAGCGAGGAACATGCATCTGGGTCATCAAGGTGCGAGCGACATCGAGGAGGTGACGATTTTTGCGTTCTGCCACACCATTTGTTGTGAAGTATAGACACAACTAGTTTGATGAATAATCCCATTTTGCATGCAGAAGGTAGAAAAGTCATGACTGATATATTCTTTGGCATTATCAGATCGCAAAACTTTAATAGAAACATTAAACTGAGTTTTGATCATGAGATAGATGGACGTCCATACATAGAATAAATCAGAGCGATCTTTTAATAGATACACCCACGTACAGCGAGAGAAATCATCAATGAATGTGAAAAAATATAAACTACCCCGACCAACGGTAAGAGTAGGAGAAGGACCCCAAACATCGGAGTGGATGAGATCAAACGGACGGGTAGATCCACGAATGTGTTTTGGAGGAAAGGAGGAGCGGTGATGCTTGTCAAGCCGACATGCCTCACAGTTGAGCGGAGGACTTTGTGGAGGAAGTTGGGGCAGAAGTTGACGAAGAAGATGTGGAGGAGCATGACCAAGGCGGAGATGCCATTGGAGAATATCTGTGGAGGTGGAGGAGAAGGTTGAGAAAGCGGAAATGTTGTCCAAGAAGTATAGGCCGTCACTCTCAGTCCTAGTAGCAATCGTCCGTTGGGAGTCTGGATCCTGAAAAGAGCAAGAAGTAGAAGTAAATGTGATGGAACATTGTAATTGCTTGCACAGAGAGGTAACAGATAATAAGTTACACGGGAACTTGGGCACGTAGAGAGTATCCGCCAAGCGAAGAGACGGAGTGACATGAACTATCCCCGTCCCATGGACAGATGATGAAGAGCCGTCAGCGAGAATAACCGGGGGCGACCGATCATGTGTTTCTAGGAGAGAAAAACACTGGAGATTGCCGGTCATATGATTAGTAGCACCAGTGTCGATCAGCCATTTTCCTTGAGTAACAACGTGGGCACTACCAGAAGACGTGACCACTGAGGCGAACGACTTTGAGGAGTATATGAAAGCCATGAAAGGAGGAACCAAAAACTGCAGCGGTCACGGTGACGACACAACAACGGCAAGAAGGGCCACGACCAAGGTGCAGAGCAAGGCAAAGGGGAAGAAGAGGGAAGCACAAGTCGCGCGACTAAATCGGAGGTCGCGGCGACTAACAAGCAGGAGCGGCTAAAGGAAGAACCACACAGAGGAGATCAGGCCGCTGCGACTTAGAGGCAAGTCGCGAGAACTAAGAGAAAAAGAGCGGCTAAGGAAGCAGGGCAGAGAGGCCGCCAAAACAAGGAAGAACCCGCGCGAACAGAGAGAAATCGCAGCGGTTAGAAAATAGGGATCTGCAGCGGTCATGATGATATACAACAGCGGCCAGAAAAGCCACGACCAAGCCGCAGAAACAAGCCGAGGGAAAGAAGTCGAGCGGCTAGAAAACAGATCGCGCGAACAGAAGAAAGAGACACCACGCGAACAGAGAGAAGTCCACTGGGAGGCAAAAAACGGCGAATAAGGCAAACAGGTCGCGACAACATGCCGGGGCGACTAGAGAAGAAGAGCAGCTAGAACGGAGGGTGCGACGACTAAGCACAGGTCGCGGCGAGAATAAAGAGAAAAGAGGTCGCGCACATAAAGGGCAACGACAAGGAGAGAAAGAAGTCGTGCGAACAGGGCACAGACCGGAAGACACAAGCCGCGAGAACAGGTCGCGAGCAAGCCGCGAAGACAGGTTGCGCGGTCAGAGAGGGCGCACAGAATCAGGCGGAGAAAATCGAGTCCTCTGATACCATGTTAGAATCAAACAAAAACAAGCCGTAAACGGTTTAAACTGAAACTTTATTATCCGAAAAAGGTATCTATTACAAAGGTATGCCCTCCCTTATATAGAATGGAGGAGAGATGAGAGAATACAAATAAGAGATGTGAGACTAAAAATTTACAGGACTAAGCGGACTATACAGAACAAACCGCACAAGCCGCGTGGTTAGACAGAAGGGCTAACCGCACGGCTACCACCAGAGAGATAGAGAGACCGCCAGGAGAGACCGCTCGGCAACCAGACAGCAACAGCACAGCAACCAAATCGCTGAAGGGAGACCGCCAGACCGCGCGGTCTCCAACCCGCCAAGACAGACCGCCAGACCGCCCGGTCACCAACTTCAACAATGCCATTGTCGTTAAAGGCTCACCCAATGCCCTCTCGCCTACCTCTGGGCGGGAGCTCCCTCAAGGCAGAAGCTCGTCTAGCCTGAAGCCCGAAGACTAGCGCGAAGGGTCTCGCCTACAGCTAGGCGGGAGCCCCTTAAGAAGCGGGAATTCTGTTGATTTGCCCTTGGGCTAGCCTGAGGCTAGCCCAACTCAGACCACTGAAGCTTCTGGGTCCTACCCAGCGAATATGGGGTTGTACATGCAAGCCGAAGTATGAAAGACACTCTTGTTTGAGGAAACTATTGTAAGGCCATAAGGCCGGTACTCTTGTATTCATCATTCCTATTTATTTGAGTAGTGGACATTCGTGCTTGGCAGGGTTCTTATTTTGTGCAACTTAATAAATTGCTTCCGCTAGGTGCTGTGTAGGACGTTTGTGATTGGTTGTATGGTTTCAACGCGTAACCAACCGGTCTGTTCGTAGTATATGGCGTCGGGCCCCGGTCGGACCTACTGCTATATGCTATGTGACGGATAGGGGTGTTACAAATTGGTATCAGACTACTGGTTTCGGTCAAACTTAAATGAATTCGTGGGCGAATTCACTTTAAGGGGTGGTGAGCACATGTGTGTGTGTCATCGTTATAACATGAAAAGAACCAATGAATGTCCACTTAGGAATGAAAATACACGTGTTTTAGGAACCTGCGTGTTCCTATAATTGCTGTTTGCAATATTGTTTGGTCGCTTATTGGTGTTTTGCACGATTATAGGTGACCAGAAGTGGTGCTGGACCGTCGGAACGGCCAGGTTCCGAGGCAAGCAGCGCACCAAGCGATGCGCCTACAATGCCTCTGTCAGTCGAAACCATTAGGTTGGTGGCAGAAGCTGTCATGGCGATGATTAATGCGCAACCTGCAAGGCAGGTGCAGCAGCCTGCTCCTGTTGTGGAGCAAGTGCCGCTCCAAGTAGCGGAGCCTAGAAGGGTTGAGCAGATGGCGGTGGAGCCGGAGTTGCCTTGGAGAGCAACTGAAAGACAGTTGAAGCATGTGATGGGCTTCCATCCATCGGTGTTCTCGGGAACGGGAACCCCGACCCAGGCTGAAGATTGGCTCTCAAGAGTCAATAGGGTGATGACAGCAACAGAAACGGAAGAGTGGCAGAAGACCACAATAGCGACGTTCCTATTGGATGGGGACGCAAGGTTATGGTGGGAAGGTCTAGAGCTACACCATTTGAGGGGAAGGCCGTTGGCCGAAATATCTATGGAGGAATTTTCGAGACTGTTCATGGCTCGATACCTCCCCTCAGCGCAGAGGATCGTACTAGAGAACGAGTTCCAAAAGTTGGTGCAAGGAGATAGTACTGTAGACGAGTACCTCCACGAGTTTACTCGATTGGGGAGATATGCTAGCGCTACCTTTGCCGATGAGGAGCGAAATACTAACCGCTTCTTTGAAGGGTTAAGGGACGAGCTGAGGTTGCTACTGTCGGGGCCCATGGCGCAGGGTTTCATGACCCTGGTCAACTCGGCCCAGTCCTTGGAGAAGGATATGAGAAATGTGCAAGCTAAGGAGGAATCCGGTGGGAAGAAATCGGAGTTCAAAGAGCCGACTACGTCAAAGTCGGGCTATCAAAGATTCTACAAGAACACGAGGACGTCGGGTCCAGCTCCTTCTGCAGGTGCCTCGGGGGCAACTACCAATCGAACCCCGGGCGCTTGTTTCACGTGTGGAAAGACGGGGCACTTTGCTTGCGATTGCTGGAGAGGACGCCCAAAGTCCGAGAGAAAACAAGGAGCTACCTACGAAGAGAATGTCAAGGCGATGGAGTCAACCGCATCCCATTATGCTCCGACTCAACCTAGAGTGTACAACTTAGGCCAGCATGAGGCCATTAAACAAGCTTACGTGGTGACAGGTACGAGTTAATTTATAGCAAGTTAACTTTAAATACTGTTATCTATTGCTTGTTAGCCTAATATTGTTTGCATAGGCTTTGTTTTGATTAGCGATAGTCCAGCACGAGCACTGTTCGATACGGGAGCTTAACACTCCTTCTTGTCCGAAAATTTTATATCGCGTATCAGAGTCCCTTCTTCGATGGCGAAGGACAAGTTGGATGTGTTGCTACCGAATGGGTGCTCAATGCGTGCGGACAGAGTGTGCGTCGTAAAGGTTCACATAGGGAGCCAAGAGTTCGACTTGCTAGTGTCATTGCTTCCGCTAGTAGAGTTCGACGTTATTTTTGGGATGGATTGGCTTTCGGAGAAGAAGGCTTGGATTGATTGCGACCGTAAGGAGGTCAAGCTGGGTGTTGGGCGGGAGACAACATTCGAGGGACTCAAGGGGTCGAGCAAGACGCTGATGTCTGCTCTTCAGGTGGTAAAGGCAGTTCGTGCTGGTGTAGAGCTGTTCTTCGCATTAGTTGAGGCTGCGGAGCCAAAGTCCATGTTGGGTAGTATCCCCGTGGTATGCGAGTACCAAGAGGTGTTCCCGGATAGTCTTCCCGGAGCCCCACCGCAGCGAGAGATTGACTTCACTATCGAGCTCGTGCCGGGGACAAACTTGTGTCACGTGCTCCGTATAGGTTGGCGCCTAAGGAGATGGCAGAGTTGAAAGTTCAGCTAGAGGAGCTGATGGAGCAAGTTTATGTGCGTCCAAGCTCGTCGCCTTGGAGCGCACCGGTCCTCTTCGTTAAGAAGAAGGATGGGAGTATGCGGCTGTGTATCGACTACAGAGAGTTGAACAAGCTGACAGAGAAGAACAAGTACCCGATCCCGAGGATTGATGATCTCTTCGATCAGTTAGTCGGATCGTCGGTATATTATATGTTGGACTTGAAGTCGGGGTACTATCAGTTGAGGATCAGGGAGTGTGATATCCCGAAGACGGCGTTCAGCACAAGGTATGAGCATTTCGAGTTCACGGTCATGCCGTTTGGACCGACGAATGCGCCATCAGTGTTTATGGACTTGATGAACAGGACGTTTCGAGATTTACTGGACCGCTTTGTGATCGTCTTTATTGACGATATATTGGTGTACTCGCAGTGTGAAGAAGATCACTTCAAGCACTTGCATCTGGTGTTGGAGACTTTGAGGAGGAATGAACTGTATGCGAAATTCTCCAAGTGCGAGTTCTGGCTACCCTCAGTAGCGTTCCTTGGTCACATTGTTAGTGGGGAAGGTATAGCGGTGAATCCGGCAAAGATCGTTGCGATACGGGAGTCGCCTGCGTTGTCTTCTGTCGCGGAAGTCCGTAGTTTTCTCAGGCTTGCTGGATATTACAGGCGCTTCGTAGAGAACTTCTCGCGGATAGCGCTACCTCTCACGAAGTTGACAAGGAAAGATCAGAGATTCTTGTGGACGCAGGAGTGCGTGCAAGCTTTTGAGGAGCTGAAGAGACGGTTGACCACAGCGCCAGTTCTTAGTTCGCCGAGTGGGACCGAGGGCTTCGAGGTTTATAGTGACGCCTCGGGTAGTGGTTTGGGCTGCGTGCTGTTGCAGTATGGGAGCGTGATAGCTTATGAATCGCGTCAGCTAAAAGCAAGGTTGTAGATATCGGATATCGGGTTCATGTCGGTTTGGGTTTGAAATGTCGTATGTCGGATTGCGGGGGATATATCGGGGATATTTTACAATATCGGAATTTAATAAAGATAACAATGTTTATAACAATTTTTGCAAATAAATAAAAATGTACAGACAATATATGGTTATACACTTTGCATTACATGTAACAAACTAACAATATGATTGATTAAACTAAACCAAGTAACCAACACACCAAATAACAAGCGATTTAAGATAATAATAAATAATATTGCAAGTGCCGAAAAGGAAGTCATGATAAAATAATAGGAAACATCATCAGTCACATTGAAGGCCAAAAGTTCAAAAACCAAAAATCATAAGTCACGCTGAATGTCAAAAGCTCAAAATCAAAAATTCCCACTGCATAAACTTCCATATGTATGCCTGCATCAAAAAAACATGTATAAATTAATTATAAATGAGTAAAATCCTATTAAGTAAATTGATTTATAATTTATTTTATAGTAAAGACTTACATTTCATATCTCCTCTTCTGTTTCGTAGTCTTCCAACAGTGTGTCTAATAGTGGAGTTTGCATTTCCTCTTCTGATAGCCCTGCATCTTCATCATCTTTCTCCAATGCTTGTGTTGCAATGCGCTTTCGCTTTAAAGTTTCATGTTGTGATTGTTGGTTAGTAGGTCTGGTGCTCCTTCTTGGTCCCAAATCAGCATCCACAATGTCTCCAAGTTGTTTCCAAGTCAATCCTTCTCCAGGAAACACTTCCTCCTCATTTTCATTATCACCTTCACTTGAACCAACGAGCCACTCTACTGCTTTTCCTTCATCCAAACTTTTTGCAGATATTGGATCTCGAGAGATATCAGCATGCTTAGATTTGAGCATAGCATTAAACTTAACGAAGACAAGATCATTTAAACGTTTGCTCTCAAGTCTATTCCGCTTTTTCGAGTGGATCTACAAATTGAAACATTTGAAATATTTAGTATCTCTTTATTACTTAAATGAAATTGCATGCATGTAGAACTAGTGAAGTACTGAACTACTGTACTACCATTTCGAACGTGCTCCAATTTCTTTCGCATCCAGATGAACTTGTGGTCAAACTCAATATCCTCATGGCCATCCCCCTCAAATTCGGAGTCTCAACTCCATGTAATTTCCACCAGTGTACTAAATAAAAAGCGAAATTTAGCAATATGTATAAATCTTCATGAACTTAGAATTTAAACTACTTACTTGGATTAAAAGAAGAAGCTAGCAATTGCCTCTTTGCAAGATCCTTTCCAAATAATCCTTGCCCAAACTGATATATATCAAGCTCAGTAGTGATATGATCTTGCATATCAGGATCAGTTGAATACATTCTTGTAAGGCAATCAAGAAATCCATGCATAAACTTCGTATCCCCCTCCACCTCCTCCTTATTTGGGTAATAGAAGAAAGGATTTAAAAAAAATCCAGCTAAATGTAAAGGGCTGCTCATCTTACTATCCACTCTACTATCAATCAACTTCCATATAGGAAGATATCTGTTTTCTTTATTTTCGAGTGCTATAGCAACTTCCTCTTTGGCTTTCTTCATATCTCCATACAACCAACCCATTGACGGTATATCTCCATCTGCTCTTCGTAGAACTTTAACAAGCGGGGTAAATATAAGGAGTGCCAGCTCAACATTACGCCAAAATGTGGCACTCAATGCTATTGTTGCGGCCTACATACAATCATACAACAACAAAAATATTAAAACGATGTAGGCACTCAATGCAAAAAAATTTTTAAAAAATATTAGATGAACACATTACTTGTTTTCCATGTGCGGTACTTGATAACTTTGTTGCCTCCCATTTAGCAGATGTGAACAATTCCCTCAAATGTCTTCTCTTATCCTGAAGGCTCTGCAATGATAAAAAAGCTGTAGCAAATCTGGTCACACCAGACCTAACGAGATCATGGGACTCCATGTCTTTAATCGTCTCTCTGAACATAGCAAGAGCAATGGTGTGAGCATATATAAATACAGTAAGTTGTCGGCCCATACAGATTGCACTTTTAATTTGCTTCAGTTTCGAAATATCTTGGAGAAGAAGGTTTAAGGTGTGAGCGGAACAAGAAGTCCAAAAAATCTTTGGTCTCTTTACCGCTAGCAATCGTGATGCAGACATATTGTTGGACGCATTATCCGTCACAACCTGTACTATATTTGCTTCTCCTGGGCCATCCGGACTACTGATTGCCTCATCAACAAACTCATATATGAACTTGCCATCATGTGTAGATGATGATACATTCTTCGATAACCAAAATGCTACTCCAGCAACTGTGTGCACAACAATATTCATGACGCTTCTGCCCTTGCGATCTGTCCAAGCATCAGTCAAAATACTACACCCATGCAACCTACATGTTTGAGTGAAGCTGGTTAGCATTTCCTTGGTCCGCTGAACTTCCATCTGTAAGAACTTTTCCCTCATCTCGTACGGCGTTGGTCCTTTCATCCCAGGGCCACATAGACCGACAGCGTGCAACATTTGTTGGAAGGATATGCTATATAGAGCATTGAAAGGAATACCCATCTCATATGCCCACCTAGCAATATATAGAGCTGCATCATCTCTGGCTTTCTTCTTAAACTTACTCTCAATCGTGCTTTGTGAACTACTTCCTGACTCAATAAATTGGTCCATTGGACCTTTATTTCCCATATTTACAAGCAATGGCCTTTGTGAACTTTCGTGTTCTGTAACCTCTCCAACAACGACCTCATCCAAGCTACTCTGTAACCTACTACTTCTCAACAGCTTACTTGTTTGTGCTGCAGCAAGGGTTGCTTCGGCTTTTGCTCTGACATCAGTTGGGACATGAGGGCATGACTTTACATTCCCCTTAATCCCAGCCAAATGATGTTTGAACCGAGTGATGCCCCCATTTATGACTTGCTTGCAGTAATTGCAACGAATTCTACTTGTATCCGTTGCAACCACTTTCTCTCCAAATGCCCAAAAAGCATCTCTACCACCAGAAACTGGCGCACTTACGTCTTTTGTAGAAGACTGAGAGGAATCCATTCTAAAACACCAACAAAATATGTGAATGAACAAAATAATAAATTGAAACGTGCCTAATTATTTCATACATGTGTGGATGAGCTTAGCATGAATGAACAAAGAACACCACTGAAAACGTGCCTAATTATTTCATACATGTGTGGATGAGCTTAGCATGAATGAACAAAGAACACCACTTGCAGGTAGAGCAGCAAAAAAATGAACAAAAAGCGAAATTTCAGTGTAAAAACCCTAAACAAAACTAGAAAAAATGGAGAGCAGCGAGCAATATAGCTGATCCGTGGCCAGGAGGAAAGATTGAGGACTAATTACCTCAAAGGAGAATCGAGAGCAGCAACCAGCAAGTATAGAGTAGAATATTGGATCGCAGCGAGCAATAGAGCTGCAAGGATTACACTCACAAAGCTTTAGAGAAGAAGAGAATGCACTAAAAATCCACATATTACGAAACCTAAAGCAAACCTGAAGGATTGTTGTGAAGGAGAGGTCGATCCGTCGGTAGAGGCCGATGAAGTTCAAAGATGGGAAAACAGTGAAGGGAGAGGCCAATCCGTCGCAAGGAGAGGTTGATTCCGCCGGTAGAGGATGATTAGAGGCCAGGAGAGGCCGATCGTGGCCGGTAGAGATCGATTCCGCCGATGGTCGCGAGGAGAGGATGATTCGCAAGTAGAGGTCGATTCCGCCGCGGCTCGCGAGAGAAAAGAGTTAGGGCAGCGGGACCGTGAAAACCCTCTACTTAAACAGTTAAACGCCGGTTTTTTTATAAAATAAAACCCGAAATATCGGAAGATATATCGCCCGACCCGATATATCGGCGATATATAGCCGATATTTTACAAACCGCGATTTTGCTCAAACATATCGATTTCGTTGCGGTTTACCCCCAAAACCTTTATATCGGCCGACATATCGGACATGTCGGCCGATATCTACAACAGTGGCTAAAAGTGCATGAAAGGAACTATCCGGTCCACGACTTGGAGTTGGCGGCCGTGATATTTGCACTTAAGCTGTGGAGGCACTACCTATACGGCGTAAGGGTCGATATATATACCGATCACAAGAGCCTGAAATACTTGTTGGATCAAAAGGATCTTAACATGAGGCAGAGGAGGTGGATGGAGTTCCTGGGGGACTACACCTTCATGATTCATTATATACCCGGGAAGGGAAATGCAGTTGCGGATGCGTTGAGTCGCAGGGCTCCCGCCCAAGCAAACTGGTTGTCGGTTCATGATGAGAGGCTAGTACGGGAGTTGGAGGCGTTGGAAATCTGTTGCGTGGACAAGCAGACAAGCGCCAAGCTTTGTTGAACTGGACGGGAGTTCAGTATGACCTAGCTGATCGTGTTCGGCAGGCAATGAAGTTAGATGACTCCATGAAGGAGCTTATGGAGGCAGCATTGGATGGGTCAAATTCCCAATTTTCTATTGAGGATTGGTTGTTAAGGAAGGATCATCGGTTGTGCGCCCCAAGCGGGGGTAACCTACGGGCGGAGTTGATGTACGAGGCTCATCATACCAAGTACTCAATCCACCCAGGGAGCACAAAGATGTACCGTGACCTCAAGAAGCTGTTTTGGTGGCCGGGGCTCAAGAAAAATGTAGCGTTGTTTGTGGCTAAGTGCCAAACGTGCGCCTTAGTGAAGGCGGAGTGCCAAAAGCCGGGAGGATTCTTTAAGTCCTTGCCTATACCGGAGTGGAAGTTCGAAGACATATCGATGGACTTTGTGCATGGTTTGCCAAGGTCGTAGAAGGGGAACGACGCCATCTGGGTGATCGTAGACCGGTTAACTAAACTGTCGCACTTTATTCCGCATAGGAAGGATGACTCGGTGGAGAAGTTGGCAAAGCTATATATGGATAATATAGTTAGACTGCACGGTGTGCCCCGTAGAATTGTGAGTGATCGGGATTGGCGGTTCACGTCCAATGACTGGAGGTTGGTGTAGCAGATGCTGGGGACAAAGTTGAAGTTCAGCACAGCCTTCCATCCGCAGACGGATGGACAGACCGAGAGAGTCAATAGAACGATGGAGGACATGCTACGTATGTGTGTTCTAGACTTCGGGAAGCATTGGGAGTACCACCTGTATTTGGTAGAGTTCGCGTACAACAACAGCTACCGGGCAAGTATCCAAATGGCGCCCTTTGAGGCCCTATATGGTAGGAAGTGTCGCACGTCGTTGTTATGGTTAGAAACGGGTGAGGCAAGGTTGTACAAGAAGCAGGAGGTGGAGAGTGCTACCTCGTTGGTGCGGATCATTCGGGAGCGCTTGTTGATCGCTTAGTACAGGAGAGAGAAGTATTACAATGTCAAGCACCAGAACGTGGAGTTCGCGGTAGACGATTGGGTATACTTGAAAGTGAAGCCATTCAAGGGTGTTTTGCGGGTGAGACGCTTGAAGAAGCTGAGCCCAAGATACCTTGGACCCTTTGAGATTATGGAGCGGGTCGGCGAAGCGGCTTATCGTTTGAAGCTATCGGTGGAGTTGAGTGGACTACACGATGTGTTCCACATCTCTGTATTGCGGAAGGCAGTGCAAGAGCCTTCGCAGGTGATCGCGGTTGATACAGTGCCGGTGGACGAAGGGTTGACGACTAGGGTCAAGCCCGTTCGTATTGAAGACTCTGAGGTCAAGAGGCTTCGTAACAAGGAGATCCGGATGGTTAAGGTCCGGTGGGATAATTGCGATCGGGAGGAGCTCTCTTGGGAACGGGAGCAAACTATGCTGGAGGAGTACCCGGAGTTATTCCGCTCAGGTACCGTTAAAAGCTTTCAGTTCCTATTATTTTCCTTTAATAAATTTCGTGGGCGAAATTCTTTTAAGGGGGAGAGAGTTGTAACATCCCGAAACTCAAAAGAGGGACGGTTGACGTTTTAAGCCAAGTCTGGGACTTGGAGTAGGTGTCACGGGCGTGTCACGGGCGTGACACGGGCGTGTCACACTTGGGAGTTTTCTGAGTCGTGTACACGGGCCATGACACGGGCACAGACACGGGCGTGTCACATGTGACACGGGCGTGTCGAGTGCCGTGTCGCAGGCCGTGTCCTCCTCGGGTAACAAGTGTTGGTATTTGTATACAGGCCATGGCACGGGCACAGACACGGGCGTGTCACTTGTGACACGGGCGTGTCGGGTGCCGTGTCGCAGGACGTGTCCTTCTCGGGAAAAGAGTGTTGGTCGTTGCACACGGGGCATGACACGGGTTGTGACACGGCCGTGTCGCATGCGACACGGGCGTGTCGGAGGCCGTGTCGAATGCCGTGTGCTGGTTATCGCGTCGGTCGAGACGGCGAATGGGTGACACGGCCATGCACACGGCCGTGTTGTAACCCGTGTTTGGCCCAGATTTTGTAATTTCAGGCCCCGATCGTGGCCGTTCGTTTCCTTTGCTTGGGATCCAATGGCTGGGGTTCTTTCCTGAAGGGTTTTATCCGGGAGTTAGGGTTGAAAGGGGCTCATTTCTCTTGGGTTCATCTCTCTCTAAGTTCTAGAGAGAAGGGAGAGAAAGGAGGAGGAAGAAGGCCAAAGATCCGGTCGCCGGTGGAGCTTCGGAGCTCCGAATCGCGATCCGAGTCCAGATCCGCGAAGACGACGTCGTTGTAGTGCTTTCGAACCGCGTAGATTTTCATGGCGCCGCGGAAGAACGCAAGGGTAACGATTTATCATCCTATGGCATGTGAAGCCCTCTTTTCCTTTGCATAGGAAGCCCTCTCTCGCGAGTGAGCGAAGAGTTGGAGCGTTCCTTGGGGTAGATATGTAAAGTCCCCCTTGTATAGAGTCCGTAAGCGAAAATGGGCATAGGCATTGTGTGTGAAGCCTATCCGGACAAGTTGATCCGGATCGGTGATGTTGCATTGCATATGAACCGGGGAAGACTCCGGATGTTTGGGCATTTTTCGGGTTTTCTACGTGGTAGATTGCAGCAGGGAGCCTTGGAGATTAACTCCAAGGTGCACCCGAAAAACTGGGCAAAAGCGGGTTTTGCCAACATGGTGGCCGGGGAGCCAACGTGAACATAACTGGGTTATGTGATTATTGTGGTGGAAACGGGACTCGGCGAGTCTTGACCTGCGCATATGGCTTAAATTGTCGTTGCGGTATGAGCACGGGTCAGGCGGAACCGTACCCGATCTATGTCGTTCGGTGGGACCGTTGGCATGGATGAGGGTCTTTGGCGGTCTATGGCTTAAATTGTCGTGACCAAGGCCAGGAAGACAAATTGCTCATATGATTGGTCGTCCAAGGGGCGGTGGTGGAACAGGAACGTCTATGGCTTGAATTGACGTGACGCTGGCCGGTTCACCGTGAATGTGCCCTGTGTGCACGAGGTGTGTGGCCGTGCGAGCCTACGCCTGTGATGAAGTGTGTTTACACTATTTTGATGCTATACTAATAAAGTGCAGGGAAAGAGCATCGCCGCCCCGATTTTGGGGGCGGGATCGTTACAATTTGGTCAGCATTACTGACCGTTATTTTGTTTACCACCGGGCGGTGGATTGTGGCTTACAGGTGCTGCGGAGCCGAGCGGGAAATAGCGGGCTAAAGCCCATGTTGCGGTGCTGGCCCTCGAAGGCCCTACCTTTTTATGTTTTCTGTTTATCTCATGTATGGCCGGCCTGCGAGCCGAAGTATGAAAGACACTCTTGTTTGAGGAATCTATTGTTAGTCCATAAGGCCGGTACTCTTGTATTCATCATTCCTATTTTATTTGAGTAGTGGACATTCGTGCTTGGCAGGGTTCTTATTTTGTGCAACTTAATAAATTGCTTCCGCTAGGTGCTGTGTAGGACGTTTGTGATTGGTTGTATGGTTTCAACGCATAACCAACCGGTCTGTTCGTAGTATATGGCGTCGGGCCTTGGCCGGACCTACTGCTATATGCTATGTGACGGATAGGGGTGTTACAGAGTATTTGCCGTGGATATCCCCAAGCCCGCCGCCGTCGCCCCAGTGATGGCAATCTCATGCTAAGGTTGCGGAAGCATTGATCACCACAACTTCGAATGCCTAGGAGTCGAGGTACCAGACGAATCTTCTTTTCTGAATGAGTCAGTTAATTTTGTAGCAAATCAAAATAGGGGAGTGCCTTACGGAAACACATACAACCTGGGGGTGAGAAACCACACCAATTTTTCTTGGAATCCAAACGCATTTGGCCAAAGATGGCAACCGGGGCAGCATCAAAATGATGTGTATGCCTCCGGAAGACAACCGCGGCCGCCTCAACCAAATTATTCCCAAGGGCCCTCCGTCGTTAAAAAAAGTTCTTTGTAAGAGATGTTCGAGAAATTCGTTGAAATTTCTCAAACCAACATTACAAATCAAGTCGCCATATGATGAGTCCATATTTTATACCGGATTCCGGACTCATCTGGGCTAATTTTCATGCCATTGCACTTCCTTTTAGCACCAATACCACTCCTTTTGGATCACTACTCTATTCCACGCTCAGTGCACTGTTTAAGCTCATTTCCATGCGTTTACTTATTTCATATCTCTTTACGCATGCGCTGTGTTGTATTTGAGTTTCAATGTTATCGTTGAACGCCATCTTCGATAGCCCGATCTGTTTTCCTGCAGGTACAGGGATCGTGTGGGCTTCCAGGACCGATCCTGGCCATTGTTCAGCCAAAGAGTCAATGGTCGTGCGTTTTAACCCACGCACGACCAGAGAACCCTTTAGCGCACGATCGTCGATCATGCACGTTCATGCCAGATTCCCACCAGCCTTGTCTCGGGCTATCGCACGATTACCAGCTATACCTCGCACGATCACCGATCGTGCGCTGCCGATCTTGCGCGTTCACGACCCATTTTCTTTCTTACCTGTCTCCGCTATCGCATGAGCGCCGACCATACCACGCACAATCACCGATCATGCGACGCCGCTCGTGCACGTTTACTGACAATTTCTACAGGTCCTACAGGTTGCTGCCGCACGAGCGCCAACATCAGGGCGCACGACAACTGGTCGTGCGTCGATGAGCGTGCGCGGTATTCAAAATCTGCTACTATATAAAGGTTTATTTCGCGAATTAGGTTAATTTCCTCTCGATCGGGACTTGCCGCCACGCCGCCATTTCGCCATCCAGCTGCTCCATCCACCTCCACCTTTATCCCTTCCTTTGGGAGTCCGTAGTCGGTGATTCTGAAGATTTCCAAACCCTCCGGCGAAGCTCCCGACCATTGATGACCTCAACTCCAAGCTTTCCACCAGAGTTGGAGAAGAAGACGACCTAGAGAACGGACTCAAAGGCATTCGAGGTGACAGCTCGTTGGTACCGGAAGCCTCCTCGGACTGAGCCCAGAAGCGGATTGACAACTCTCTATTCCGTCCACAACCTGCAGTGGACCTTCACCCTCTAGTGGTTTACTCCTCTTCCCCTTTTCTTTGTTGTATGGAATGATTTGATATTGTAATGAACTACATTTTCTACTCTATATCTAATTGGATGTTTGTAGTTTTCATTTGCTTTTGAGTTGTGTGTTGTGAATGTTCCTCGCCCACTCCACATCCACTCCATACCCTTGTTTCACCTGATTGCACTCCGCACAAGAACACTTCCATCCATTAGCTTTTCATCCACTCGCCCAACTGAAGTTCGACATCGCGGCTGATACACACACCTCACCTTGCGAAGCGGTGCCTTCGACCCGTATAGTCTTAATTAGTTTATTAGATCAAGAAACCACAATCTCACAAGCCCCCTTTTTAATCTTTTCTAAGTATAACCCTCATAACGATATTTTCTAAACTGTCTCCAATCTATGCTAATTGCATTCCTCAAGAGACCGACACTCGGGGATTTATTCCCAAATTTTATTACTTGTGCGACCGGTGCACTTGCCGATTTCCACGCATCAAGTTTTTCCCAAACAAACATGACAAATCAAGTCGCCATGTGATGAGTCCATATTTTATACCAGATTCCGGACTCATCTGGGCTCATTTTCATGCCATTGCACTACCTTTTAGCTCCAATACCACTCCTTTTGGATCACTACACTATTCCACGCCCAGTGCACTGTTTAAGCCCATTTCCATGCGTTTACTTATTTCATATCTCTTTACGCGTGCGCTGTGTTGTATTTGAGTTTCATTGTTATCGTTGAACGCCATCTTCGACAGCCCGATCTGTTTTTCTGCAGGTACGGGGATCGTGTTGGCGTCCGGGACCGATCCTGGCCATTGTTCAGCCAAAGAGTAGATGGTCGTGCGTTTTAACCCACGCACGACCAGAGAAGCCTTTGGCGCACGATCGTCGATCGTGCACGTTCATGCCAGATTCCCACCAGCCCTGTCTCGAGCTATCACACGATCACCAGCTATACGTCGCACGATCACCGATCGTGCAATGCTGATCGTGCGCGTTCACGACCCATTTTCTTTCTTCCCTGTCTCCGCTATCGCACGAGCGCCGACCATACCTCCCACGATCACCGATCATGCGACGTCGCTCGTGTGCGTTTACTGACAATTTCTACAGGTCCTACAGGTTGCTGCCGCACGAGCGCCAACATCAGGGTGCACGACCACTGGTCATGCGTCGATGAGCGTGTGCGGTATTCAAAATATGCTACTATATAAAGGTTCATTCCGCAAATTAGGTTAATTTCCTCTCGATCGGGACTTGCCGCCAGGCCGCCATTTCTCCGTCCAGCTGCTCCATCAACCTCCACCTTCATCCCTTCCTTCGGGAGTCCGTAGCCCATGATTCCGAAGCTTTCCAAACCCTCCGGCGAAGCTTCCGGCCATTGATGACCTCAACTCCAAGCTTTCCACCGGAGTTGGAAAAGAAGACGACCTAGAGAACGGACTCAAAGGCCTTCGAGGTGACAGCTCGTTGGTACCGGAAGCCTCCTCGGACTGAGCCCGGAAGCGGATTGACAACTCGCTATTCCGGCCACGGCCTGCGGTGGATCTTCACCCTCTAGTGGTTTACTCCTCTTTCCCTTTTCTTCGTTGTATGGAATGATTTGATATTGTAATGAACTACATTTTCTACTCTATATCTAATTGGATGTTTATAGTTTTCATTTGCTTTTGAGTTGTGTGTTGTGAATGTGCCTCGCCCACTCCACATCCACTCCATACCCTTGTTTCACCAGATTGCACTCCGCACAAGAACACTTTCATCCATTAGCTTTCCGTCTACTCGCAAACTGTGTGCGCGCGGCCTGCGTGCGCGCGCGGCCAGGGCCGCACGCCACCAGGGCCGCGCACAGCGAACGCGCGCGGCCAGCGCCCGAGGCCGGCCTGTACGCGCACGGCCGGCCTATACGCGCACGGCCGGCCTGCGCGAACGCGGTCGGCGCACACCGCCGACGTGCACAGCCTTCACGTGCGGCTGATGCGCACGAGCGGCACGCACGCCCCAGCCTTCATGTATCGGTGCGTCGTTGTCGTTCGTCAAACCTCCCTTTGAATACCTTGGAAGCACTGGCCGCCGCCTCAACCTTCTCACCGGAAACCGTCATGACAGCAGGAAGCAACGGAAATCTCTCCTCTCTCGCTCACTTTGCTCTCGGATAGCAAATATTTGGGGGGCAATTGATGGGTTCCACCATAATTTATAGGAGAGAAAGCCCCCCCTCCATGATCTCCTTCCAAAGTGGATCATGGGTGGGCCATCCCCCCCCCCCCATGAACTCTCATGATGAGAGAATCATGGTAGGGCGGGACCAAGTCTCTCTCCTCATGAAGGAGGGCCGCCTCCGCTTGGAAGACCCCCGTCGTCGGGTTGCCTGACCCCCACCGTCGGGCGACCTGACCACTACCGGAGGCTGGCCCCCTTCCGGGCCTCGCTGCGACCGGACCGCCGGCCTCACCAGCAGGGTGGCCGCGGCCGGCCCGGCCGCGGCCGGCCACCTAGTCGCCGGCGGCCCGGCCACGGCAGGCCGCCGATCGAACCGCGACAGGTCGCCGGCCTAGCCGCCGCCGGCCCCCGGCAAGTCTCCGCCGCCGGCAAGCCGCCTCTGCCGACCACCATGCCGTCCACCAGGCCGGCAGCCCCCGCTGCTGGACCACCTGGCCGGCCACCTCCGCCGCTATGGCGACCCGCCGCCGTGGACGACCTCCCCACCGTCCGATCGAGGGGAGGCTCTCCTCGCCGTCCGATTAAGAGGGTAACCACCCACTAACCCACTACTTTAGTGGTGGGGCCCGCCATGATCCTCCCCCGGAGGCTATAAAAGGGACCTCAGGGTCTCTTCATTCTTCACTTTTCTCTTCTCCGGGTTGTCTTCTTCTTCCTCAGGTGAGATCTCTCCTGCCTCCTCCCCCGAGTCGGCCTCCAGTCGTCGTGAACCACCGGCGGCCACCAGCGGCCACATACGGCTACCAGCGCTCCACCAGCACGTTACCAGCAGAAAAACGCCCAAGTCCCCGAGGAAGCCAAAGGAAGAAGGCAACCGTCGTCAGCAAGCGTACGCGACTACAAGCGCCAGAGCACCAAGATCATCCCACGCATTTCAACATCCAAGTTACTCCCGCGGCTCAGTCTGTTGCCCGTCGGGAGCCATAGTCTCTCTCCCCCAAGTTGTAACGGGAGCGGCCTGTAGCCCCGATTCTCCAACACACTGCAATCACTGGAAGCTACTAGATTTTGATCGGCGCAGACCCGGTCACGTGATTTTTTACCCATTTAAGGGGTTTTTCCACGTCATCACATCTTGTGTCAACCTTCTACTTTCATTGACTGTGTGCGCGCTTGACCGACTCGCGAGCTAAGACGGTCCAAGTAAATCCGGTCTGACCGGGGCATCGAGTTAGTCCGCAACAGTGATCATGATTTTGATTCTCACTGTTGTGTGTAAGTTTTGTCTATTTATTTAGTAGTTTATTATTTGATTTATTGTTGTTTAATAATATAATTATTGATGTCAACACCGGATTTGACCGCTCCCCAAGTGCCAGCGGCGAGGCCACCTCTAGCCGTCTGCCCGTCTCCCCGCAGGGTCTCCCCGGCTTGGCAGACATCCAGGAGCAGCTGGTCAGGAGCTATCTACCCGCCTATCCGCGCGGCTAGATGGACCCCTCTCTCTTTTCGCCCCACTATATCTGGTCACCGCTGCTCGTTTCTCCTGTGCGCGGTCAACCGGTATTTCTAGCCCTGCCCGTTGGGCAGGCCCCCTGAGCCTATAAATAGATATGAACAGTACCTTTCTAGGGACAAAGTTCGAAACCCCAAGCTTGCCGCCTGTGGCAGCGGATTCGAAATCCTTCTCCAGCGGGTATCCTGTCCGCGCGGGCTCAATAATCTAACTGCTGTAATCGTTTTCCATACATAAAAGAAAAGCCTGCCGCAAGAGAGGCATTCAGGCCGCGACGGGCGAAGTCTGGTGTCGCCGCTTCGGTCGGCATGTTCTGATTCTTGCCCTGACCGCTAGTAACCGACTCGCCGATAGTCTTTTCCCCACTCCTTCCCCAGTGCTCGAACCGTTAGCTGGTGGTGCCCGACTCCCTATCGCATTTCGTGCATCAATAGTTAACGCGCGACCTTCGCGCGGTCTCGTCCTCAAGCTGATCGGGTACATCGACCTTGTTAGTCGCTGCCATGACCGCCGCAGATTTCTTGTTTTCTCTCTTCTTCTTCAGCAGGATTGCCTCTATTCTCTCCTCAACTGATGAAGTCGGCTTGTGCTTCCTTTTCTTTGTTTGGATGGCGGCTTTCACGACATCGAGGTTTTCCCTGAGCTTGTCGGCGGCATTGTTGGCAACCTTTTTCGCCTTGTCGATAATGTCGGCGATCTCTCCGCTTGCTTGGCCGGTTTCAACCACAGCGTCCCCTTGGCCGCTTTCTTCGCTTGAAGATGATGTGATTTCCACATCTGAGCCCGCCGAAGGCTGTGGAGTGTTCGACCGGGAAGAATCTGGAACCTTGCTACCCACCGTGTTCTCGGGCAACTGTTCAGTAGGCTTAACCGCAGCGGCTTCAATAGGCTGCTCCAGGTTCCCAGCGGCTATTATCTCCGTTGCCGGCTTGGAGGACTGTTCGCTCTCCAGTTTTTCGTTTACCGGGCTCGGTTTTTGCGAAGCCGCCTTGGCAGTGTGGATCTTGTGTGGCGTCTCGCAGACTTCGCGGGTAGACGTTCCCGGTGGCGACTTGGAAGCGGCTAACCCCTTGTCGCTGATCCTCACTAGGATGCTCTTCCTGGAAGACATGGCAAACAGCAGAATCTTAACCGCAGTGGGAGAGAAGCGACCCATCTCGAAGGCAGTTTTGTGAAATCAACATCAACACCAACGTTATTTATAGTTTTGAAGACATTAACGGCGCTCGCGGTAAAGCGGTTAACAACATTTTCAAAATTCCTCCTGAATTTCAAAAATGTGCGGGGATTATGTTAACACCAGATTTGACCGCTCCCCAAGTGCCAGCGGCGAGGCAACCTCTAGCCGCCAGCTCGTCTCCCCGTAGGGTCTCCCCAGCTTGGCAAGCGTCCAGGAGCAGCTGGTCAGGAGCTATCTACCCGCCTATCCGCGCGGCTAGGTGGCCCCCTCTCTCTTTTCGCCCCCTGTATCTGGTCACCGCTGCCCGTTTCTCCTGTGCGCGGGCAGCCGGTATTTCTAGCCATGTCCATTGGGCAGGCCCCCTGAGCCTATAAATAGACGTGAACAGTATCTTTCTAGGGACAGAGTACGAATCCCCAAGCTTGCCGCCTGTGGCAGCGGATTCGAAATCCTTCTCCAGCGTGTATCCTGTCCGCGCGGGCTCGATAATCTAACCATCGTAACCGTTTTCCATACAATAAAGAAAAGCTCGCCGCAAGAGAGGCATTCAGGCCGCGGCGGGCGAAGTCTGGTGTCGTCGCTTCGGGCGGCTTGTTCTGACTCTTGCCCTGACCGCTAGTAACCGACTCGTCGACAGTCTTTTCCATACTCCTTCCCAGTGCTCGAACCGTTAGCTGGTGGTGCCCGACTCCCTGTCGCATTTCGTGCATCAACAATTGATGTTTAATGTTCTTAATATAATAATACTTGTATATTTATTATTGGAAAAAAAAACTCATCCATAAATATGTTTTCCTATTTTAGACATTTCAAACTATCTTATAAACTATATTTAAAGGTGATTGTTAAATGCAAACCCTCTTTTGTTAAACGCAAATACCAGAAGCCTTTTTTTAGGTCATACGGTTTTAATAATCGCACTCACCTCCCAAATCCCCCAAATCGCTCCTGCGCCGCACCCCACCGAAGCTCTTCCTCCGCCGCAAACCAGTGGATCGGCGCAAACCAGTGGATCGTCGAAGCCCACCTCGCCACCGTCGTCCTCCGCCGCAACCCGCCGAAGCTTCAGGTTGCAGGGTACCCCACCGCACTGCCTTTCGTCTCCCCCGCCGAAGGTTTATCGTATTGATCGGGTTTTCCGCTCGGCAATACGCCGAGCTGCCGGCCGCTGCTCCTATTTTTCTCATAGAGCTACCGTCGACGCCTCCCCCTACTTCTCATCTCCTTTCTCCCGATCTCTCCTTATATTACAGGGCCGACGAGCCGCCCTTGCTTCGTCCTTGTGATGGTCGCAGTACCCTTTGCTGTCGTCTCCGATTGCGATGATCTAATCAAAGTAAGGTTTTGTAACCTTCATATGTTCTTTTGTTATGATTTCATCTTCCACTTTTTCGTTGAAACCACCCGAATCCCCACACTGTCCATCTCCTCTATCACAGTGACCGCTCGAAGTTAGTCGCTAGGCTAACGCTGTTTCTTGCTACCCAAGCCCTATTCCTATTCCCACTGCTATAGAATGCAATTAATAACTATATAGTTTGCTAGAAGTATTGTTATAGAATGCAATTAATCTATAGTGCATGCAGGTTTTCAGTTTTGGAGTAGTGCAAGATACTCTGCTTAGCAGATATTTACATTAGCAGAGATGTGTTTTGTTGTTGTTATAGTTAATTTACTGAATGTATTTAAGTGTCATATGGTTGAGATCTGGTTGATACTTAGTTGCTTACCTATCCAGATTAGGGAGAATGATAGTTTTGTTCCCATTAGACTTGTTGTTAAGACATGTGTAGGGAGGGAGGGAATGGGAATGAAGGAGAAAATTTAAAATAAGCTTATGAAACTAATGCGAGTTTTAACTCGGTTTTAGTTTCAGTTTCAAGTTCCCTTTTGGAGTTGTGCTAACCTTTTTGATGGACTTTGATTTTGAATAAAAAGAAGCATATGAAATAGAGTAATTATCAATTTATATATAATCATAAGATTAATCATATAAATAAGTAATTATCTGTTTATCTATACCCCCCTGTTAGTAGTCGAAAAAAGACTTGTGATCCTACGATGAGAGTAAGGTGTAATGGGGCTCTATTGTACAAAACTCATGAAAGATTGTCATGAACCTTAGTTGTCAACTAAATGAGAATAGAAATTGTAGAAGTGCTTTCAACAATGTAGCACCTATTTGGACTTCAAATTATCTTTCAGAATCCTATGACTGCAAGCTGTGTAAAATATTATGTGTTTGATATTATGTGTTTGATTAAGCTAACAAATCTATTTCCATCCGTTTTTCAACTCGATTGCACGTATAAGACCAACAGATATCGGATGTCGTTACTATGCATAGTTGGAATGACATCAACTTCCAAATCATTTTTTTTCATGTTTCACCTTTATGTCTGATGAAACTGAGGCAAGTTATGAATGGGCATTGGAATGTTTTAAGTCCATTTTTGAGCCTGGTTTTGTGCCAGCGGTTATGATTACGGATAGAGAGCTTGCTTTGATGAAAGCTATTGCAACTGTTTTTCCGCGCACCAAGAATATTTTATGCCGTGTGCATATTAATAGAAATATTTTAGCTAACTGTAAGAAGTTGTTCAGTAGCGGCAAGGAGTTCGAACGTTTCATGAAGGTATGACAAAGGTTGGTTGAAGTCGTATCGGAAAGTGATTTCAATGTTGCCTACGACGTTGATGGTGATGGTCACTGTGGCTACCGAGTGATTAGCGATGCGTTGAATGTAACTGGTGGTTGGCAACAAGTCCGCAAGGATATATTGGGAGCTTGAAACTCGGCGTGTTTTATATGAAGATATATATGGTTGCGACCGGAGATTGGAGTTGTTGGACTCTCTTCAATGCATAGAAACTATTGCCCCATTTGATAAATGGATGACACTGTCGGATATGGGACTAGTAATTTGGCCATGTTACAATGTAGCAATGGTTCAACTGTCATCGGCGCAAAGTTTGACATATTTTCCACTACATTCATCAATGCCGGAGGTTCCAACACTTATTTGCATTGGGTTTCTAAATGGAAATCACTTCGTTCGGCTAGTCTTGGGTGCTTGCTCTCCGATACCACATATTTTTCCTTCATGGAGTACATATCACGAAGAAGTGGCGAAAAATTGGAGTGTGCATTACAATGAACGGTTGCAAGGACCACCGCCGGCAACGGGACCAAGTACATTACTAACATTGGATAATTGATAAAGTGGTATGTATAAGTTTTGTACACAATTACACTTAAATTTTTTTCAAATGCTAATGTTACAAAAATTAATATTAATTTTTCTTCAAATGCAGGCAAAAGGACTAACAAAATATGATAGACAACTTAGCCCAAAAACAATGCTAAATATTTTCAAGGAAACTTTAGAGGTCAAATTTTGCCTAATTTTAAGACTATTTACATTAATATTATAAAATATTCTAAAGTTTTGCCTAATCTTTTTTTCTTCATTTTTGCAGGCTAAAAGTTTGATGTGAAGAAATGTTTTGGGAGGTTATTATTGTGAATGATAATTATGAAATCAACTCCAATTGTTCTAGAATCTGACGCATGAAGAACACATCTGTTTTCTCTTTTCTTTGTAACTAATCTTTATAGTCAACATTAACATTTGCAACTGCCTTGTCTTTGGCTCATTTGAAGGTGAAAATTGTAAATTTTGTGTGTTTTGTGATACTTGTTTCTTTTTATAATGTAATTGATGCTCTAAAAATGCACCACAAAGTGTCTTCATCTGGTCTTTCTCATGAGCACTGTTGAAATTTTGTAATTGCTATAATTGAATCTCCACGAAGCCTTAGAAATATATTTTAGATGAAGGCATTAAACCTCATAGCATTCTGACCTCATATATCATGGTCTTCATTGGCTTAGTGTGGTGAGCATTACCCAATTCCAAAGATGTTCCATTGATCTGGATGAAGCAATAATGAAACTTCTATATTGTAATTGTTTTTTCAAATGGTTTACGGCTAACATATATGTTTGTGAATATCAAATTTGAAAAAAGGTTGTTTGTGGCTATCAATTATGGTTGCGGATATCCAATTTGAAAAACACTTGTTTGTGGATATCAAATATTTGCGGATAGCCAAACTTGATGTGCGTTTAACAATCACCTATTTAAATTCAGCCTAATTTAAGACATTCAATAATATAAATTATTACGCTCCAAGTAAATCTTTCTTCAAATATAAGAAGTAATCACTAAAATACATTTTAGCATAAAATACTCCATAATTTATTACCATAATAATTAATAAAGTTTGTGTAAATTAAACTTCAAGCTTTTGAAATCATTAAAATTATTTAGCATCCTTGTTTTAAATATGTATTCAATGATACAATGAATTAGAATTAATATTCCCCAAATATATTAATTTCATATATTTGCTTTTGCTTATAAATAATATTGTCACCTCCAACCTCCCTCATTCTCATCTGGAGCTCCGAAGCTTCTTCAATGGCGACAAAATGTGTGTTGAAGTATAAAGTATGTATACATGCAATATTCATAGTTATTTTACGCTCTTAATTTACGAAAAATTATTCAATCTGGACTCCGTTTTCAAATCTGTGTTCTGAAGCCCCGCAACGTTGTAACATGGCCGGAAAAAGCGAAAGACTTAACTACACTCGAAATCACGCATGATCCTTATGGAGATCGCGAGTCATGATCCCTAGGGAGATCACGCGTGATCCTCATGGAGATCACGAGTGATCCCTAGGGAGATCATGAGTGATCCCTAGGTCTGTATGGAGATCAAGAGTGCTCTTTCCGAGCAATTTTAACTTACGGGTAGCGCAAATGAAAATCGTGCAGGTGAAATATTATCCATCTGGTCTACTATCGAACCGCCAACAAAACGCGATGTTCGAACAAATTTCTGGTCGGATTTTAACAAAGCCCGATGTCCACCCGGATATTATTTTTAAAACATTTTTTATGCAATCATTAAAATATTTGAAAAAAAAATTCTATTTAATCATTTATAAAAGTTTTTAATATAAAACAAATATGTTTTTCTAAAATTCAATTTTGCATTTGGAATCCCTACCATTCTCTTGGCAAAGCCCCATATGTAAAAAAATTAGTCCTTACGAAGATCAAGAGCAACCTCCGTGGAGATTAAGCGCGAGCTCCATAGAGAGGCTTGAGCTCCTTTTGGGGGGACTTATAACTGAGGTCCTGTTCATGCGATCGTAACCGCTTGATCGGTGAAAATAAGTCCTCCCAAACGGAGCCTTAATTTCCATGAAGATCATGTGTACTCTACACAAATATTACTAGAAATTTCATATGCAATTAAGGTCATGTTTGGGGAGTCTTCTCCCACAGGAGGCGGGCTGCAACCCCAACCCAAACAGAGCGCTTCAGCGCGGGGAAGACCGGGCGAAACGCCACCACTCCGCGCGGCCGTTGGATCTCCTCCGTCTCGGCAGGAGAAATTGTTAGGTGTGTTTTCTCACCTAAAATCGGGTTGCTCGCGCGCATCAAACCGTTGGTTCCTAGCAAAACAACATGATTGATTGAAATACTCTCGTATTTGACAATACTGACAGTATTTTTAGAATACTGCAGTATTCCGTGAAAACAAATACATCGGAGTAGTTTTATGTACATGACTAAATACAACCGTACGATCTAGTATCCTAAAAAATACTATCAGTATTGTCAAATTCGACAGTACTTCGATCAATAATGTTGTTTTGGCAGAAACCAACAGTTTGATGCATGCGAGCACCGTGATATTAGGTGGGAGAAACACACTAAAAAAAATCTCCCAACGACCCCCCAATTGCCCAAACATGGCCCAAGTCTCTCGCGTTATCTTTTTTTTTTTTGCCACGTGTCAACATGACGGCAATACCGGATGCGGATTTTAAAACTGATATAAAAAAGTCATATCAGGATCCTCTCCATTTCGGATGAAATGGAAGGGATTCATTTCACGGTCAGGATCGAGTGCCTCTTGATCCGACGGGTTCATCATTTCCCCTACTTTTATATTTTTTTTAAGTCAAAAAAATCTTGTTCACTTGATATCTTCTGAACTTATCCTCTCCATTAAATGATGAAATGGACCCCTTCCATTTCATCCGAAGTGGAGAGGATCCGGATCCAAAAAAAATCAGCTTTATTTTACACACATTTTCAAATTTTAATATTTTTGACGAGCAGATTGTAGTGCTGAAGGTCTCTCTACACTGCACCAGCACCAAATGTGAGGATGAAGTGCGAAAAATTCTAAGAAAAGAAGACGGTAGCAAGCTTCCTCTTTCCAAATCTTCCCCAAATTCAAATTTTTATTCAATAATTTCTCTCAAAACTGATGCTTTCATTAACTGTGATTGGCGCATAGGAGTGTATATCGTGGAAGTTGATTCAAAGAGCGGTAAGGTAACAGTCAAGGGCAATGCCGACGCCAAAACCCTAATCCGCCGGCTACAGAAGGCCGGAAAGAACGCCGAACTCTGGCCGGAGAAAGAACGACCCGCCGTCACTTCCCATTCACCCAAACCCGATATTCCTCGTGCAGAGTCGAAGGGCAAGACAAAGTCTTCCCCTGACTTTCCTCCTCCGTCGCCGCCGCCTGCCAAGAAGGAAGGTGAAGAAATAATTTTACAACAGCTTATTTAAGGGAAATTGACAAGATGCACCCTCGAAATGTAAGATTTTGACAAAATGCACCCCAAATTGAAAATATTGCAAAATGCACCTCTATTAGAAAGAAAGCCGACACTTTGCACCCTAGTGAGGATGCATTTTGTCAGTCCTTTTCTAATTAAGAGGTGCATTTTGTAATATTTAACAATTTGAAATGCATTTTGCAAAAACCCTACAATTAGAGAGAGATTATTGCGTGCACGACCAATGATAGCACAAGAATTATCTCATAAAGTGATGTGTGAGCAATGCATTTTTACGCGGGACCCACTGAATAAGGATTTCTCATTGGTCCTAAACGTAGACCCTAAATCCTAAACCCAAAATAAATGCCAATTAGAGGGTGCAAATCTTGCCAATAACCACTTGATTTAATAATAATTTAATGACATTGGGTCTTCTTCTACAATTTGCTTAGGCCGGATTTTGGAGAGCGGCAAGGGAGTTGCAGAGATCGGGGCTATTCCGGGAATGAAGAAAGATCGGGGGTCGCCAATTTCCGATTACCGTCAAGAGGGATCGCCACCGGATCGCCGATTTCCGATTGATCCGAGAATGAGGAAACATTGGGAGTCGCCGATTTCCGTTGACCGGGAGGAGGTGGCGCAAATTGATGACCGGGAGGAGTCGCCGGAGAGGCCAGACTATGCGCCGTACGGGAAGATTGGGCCGGATCCGGAAATGAAGAAAGATTGGGAGTTACCGTCTTCCGACGACGACGCGCCCTGCGGGAATGGATTTGGGGAAATCAGAGATGAAGACGACGAATTTGCGAGCTGTACGCTTTATCGCCTCATCTTCTTCCTCGGGTTTAGGGTTCGACTTCTAATTAAACTTCTCTTGATTCGTAATTGTTGCAGGTTCGGAAATGGCGTCACCGGAGATGCCGCCGCTGCCGGAGGGAAATCTGGGAGAGTATGGAATGCGCCGGAGGAACAGGGATGCTGTTCAATTCAAATGATCATATAATTTGACAAATTAATTTTAATAAAATGTTTCTTAAAAGGACAATTTTTAGTTTATTATTGTATAGAATATTAGAATATATAAAAGTAATTAGGAGGATAATTGTTGCCTCATTTCTCTACATTTTTTTTTGCGATTGTTAACCGTAACTCGGTTTTGGCTTTTCACATCTCATTGTTAATCACAATTCGAAAATATAATCGCACCTCGATATTTTTCTTGCTGCACCCGAAAATATTCCCTAATGGTGTGCGTGAGACGACTAATAGAGTAGTGTTTGACAATGATTTCTCTCAGGTATTATACTTTTAGAGTACCCGCAAATATTCATTTTTAACCGGAGAGGGGGACACGGGCGCCGACGGAAGGAGCACGCTGGAAGGAGCGTCGACTTGTTAACCGGAGAGGAAGATGGCGCGAGGAAGATGCCGGAGACGGAAGCAGCTCGACGAATAGGAAGACGGGATGCGGCTTCCGCGAAATGCGGGAGATGGGGTGCGAGTAAAGTTTTAGAAAAAAGCTTTTTAAAACAAAATGAGATGCAGATAGCCATATGAGAGGTGTGATTAACAATTGTCTTTTTTATAGATTCTGCTGTTGTTTTAAAAGGAATAGTTTAAAAGAGAGATGTTAAATTGTATTTTCAAAAGAATAGTTTTAAAGTTAAGTTTCTACTTGGATAATCTTCGCCCTGATTCTCGTGGCGGTTTAAATTGTATTTAGAATTATCTCAACATGAAATTTATGTGTGTGCTCCGTTCGTCGGACGGAGGACCGCCCATAGGGTCGCGACGTGACGAAGTTTAGCGAGGGCTGTCGCAACGCTATTTGGGCTGGAGCTGGAGGTTCCAGTTTGACGTTCTGTCGTGCCTCTATTGCGTGGCTTGCGCCTTCAATAGTGGTCTGAGAGTGGTAGGTTGAAAACACTAAATGGAATTTTATGTGTGCTTGTTTGGGCGATGATGTTTTGGAGCGTTGAGAATGAGAACGGTGTGATGGTGTTGAAGGTCAAAAATGACATTTTGGAGTGGTGGGAATGGAGAATTGAGATTTATCAAACGGCTATTTTGAGCGGTGACACTTTTTTACCCCCAAAAATGGAGAAAAAATGTCCAAACAAACAGAGCTCATGATTTAGCGTTGGCGCTCCGGGGTCCATTCGAGCCGATGCCCACCTCCCCATTTTCGCGATCGCCATCTCTCCCGCAAGCAGCAACACTGTCCTTGGAGATTTTCTTGACAATACTTGCCGGAGCGCTTCCTCACCAAAGCAGCACTCGCCGGAGCTCTGCCTTTCTAGTTCTAAGATCGCCGGAATTCTTCCGCCGCCAGGGGCGGAACCAGGAATTTTAGTTAGGGGGGGGGGTGCCCAGTCAGCAAGCAAAGGAAAATAAATTTTAAAATTGATGGGCTCCACCTTAATTTATAAGGAAAAGGAGACCCCCATGATCCCCATCAATGGAGATCATGGGTGGGCCCCCCTAACCCCCATGATCTCTCATGGAGATCATGGGAGTGGGCCCCCTTTCTCCCCACCTTTAGGGGAAGGAACCGACGTCGGCGGTTCCCCTCCGGCCATGGCCGGCCTCGGCCATGGCCGGCCGCGGCCATGGCCGGCGGAGGCCATGGCCGGCGGAGGCCATGGCCGGCGGAGGCCATGGCCGGCCTAGGCCATGGCCGGCGGAGGCCACAGCCCCGGCCATGGCCGGCCCCGGCCATGGCCGGCCCCGACCATGGCCGGCGGAGGCCATGGCCCCGGCCATGGCCGGCCTCGGCCATGGCCCCGGCCTCGGCCATGGCCGGCCTCGGCCATGGCCATGGCCCGGCCATGGCCGGCCGCGGCCATGGCCGGCCGCGGCCATGGCCGGCCGCGGCCATGGCCGGCCGCGGCCATGGCCGGCCGCGGCCATGACCGGCCTCGGCCATGGCCGGCCGCCGCCGTGTCCGGCCGCCTCCTCGCCGTCGGCGTCGTCCGGGCGGCCTCGCCTCGGGATGACCTCCCCACCGTGCGATCGAGGGGGAGGCCCCGCCGACCGTCCGATCGGGGCAAAACCACCCACTAACCCACTATGTTAGTGGTGGGGCCCGCCGTAACTTCCCCCTGGAGCCTATAAAAGGACCCCAGGGGCTCCTCATTTGATAATCTTCTTCTCCTACGCTTCCCCCCTTCTTCTTCCTCAGGTGGGAGCTCTCCCGTTCTTCTCCGCCGGCGGCCACCCCTCGTCGCCAACAACCAGCGGCCGCCTCTCGCCGCCAACCACCGGCCGCCGCCCGTGACCTCCAGCGGCCCCCAGTGGCTATCAGCACCCGCCAGCAGCTATCAGCACTTGTCCTAGGCCGTCGGCCCCGTCATCGGCTATTGGCACCCCACCAGCGCTCAATCGCAAAGGAAGCACCCCAAGAACAGAGAAAGACGAGCAAGGGAAGCAGCGACAACACTAGAATACACACCGCCTCTGAGCGCACGCGCCTAAAGCGTCCCGCGCATTCCACCATCCCAGTCCCGTTGGTGAGGCAGTCTGTTGCCCACCAACGGCTGCATACACTCTCTCCCTCTTCAAGATTGTAACGGGAGCGGCCTGTCGCCCCGATTCCCCCATCAAATTGTAACCTCCAGCAATCTAGTGGATTTTGACCGGCAGAGACCCGGTCACGTGGTTTTTCACCCGGTTGAAGGGTTTTCCATGCTAAAACTCTCTGTGTTCATTCCCCCTTTTCCAGCTGACTGTGTGCGCGCTCGACCGCCCCGCGAGCTAAGGCGGTCCATGATTATCCGGTCCGACCGGGGCGTTGGGTTAGTCCGCAACAGTTTGGCGCCGTCTGTGGGAAACATTCCCAGTATCCTTCGCAGAGCAATTTCATCGTCCCTACTTCTGGAATGGCAAAGAGGAGTGCTCGCATAGCCGAAGGACCCGCACTTGGCGGACACACTGAACCAGCACGATCTCACTCTCCGGTTGACGTGCCGCTAACCACGGGAGCAGCCCTAGCTCCCGCGCCTGCCTTGGAAGGACGTATCCGCCAGATGGAAGAACTACAAACCGAAATGCTCACCTTGCTCCGAAACTTGGGGGCACCAGTCATTCTCTCACTGCTGAATCCGACGCCAGAGTCCCGGCAAAGAAAAGAGCAAACTAGTATAGGACAAGAAGAGTGGCGTCAGCCTGCCCCTCGAAGGCAAGACCCCTCAGGAACTGGGGGGCAGCATCTACCTCAAGGATATTCCCCTCCCAACACCATCCACGTTGATGCAACCCATGCAGCACAGAATAAGCCAACATTCCACCACCTAAAGATGCCTCAGCCATTTGAACAAGTTGTTTTACTGCCGTCAGAAGAACTCCCTGCCCCCACCAGGCCTGGCCTACACAGAGAATACGACATAGAAAAGGAATTCTCAAGCACAAATAGCTCCCCCGTGCCTGCAACATCACTCCAGGAGATGTATGACCACTACCTCACACGTCCTCATCATAAAGAGAGCGCTGGAAACACAATGGCTCCTGACACTTCTGCCACAAAGCAGGAACCAGATGAATACCTACCTAACGATAACTCACCTAGCTCCTGCACAGCCACGGGCGCAGAAATCCGTAGTTTCAGTGGGACAAGCAACCCACTCGCACACATGGAGTATTTTGAAGCCATCATGCACGCTCGCAATGCCTCAGATCAACTCATGATCCGAGTATTTTCAACAACACTAATAGGAGAAGCTCGGACTTGGCTTCAATCCCTACAAAGAGAAGATACTGACAGCTACATCGAACTTGCCGCCCTCTTCATCAAAAAGTTCCCGACGATCGAAAAGCGCTCACCAGAAAATCTGAGACCAAGCAGAAGACAGAAGAGGAAGAAAGAAGGTGAACCAACCCATACAATGCGAAAAGAACGACGCCAAAATCGGAGTCGCCTCGATGGTAGTCTGCACAGCCCTCCGAGGAATGAGGGGCAACATTCACTCCAGGAATACATCCCTCTGAATACTACCTGCACTAATGTGATGTATGCAATTCAGAATAATCCATCATTTCAATGATCGAGAGCGTCGCGGCCGAACCCCAAGGCAGACCAGGCAAGATACTGCGAATATCACCGAAGTCACGGCCACAACACGAACGAATGCAATGGATTAAAAGAAGAAATCCAACGACTGGCCAGCTTAGGAGCAGTTGATCAATTCCTATCAAGAAGAAGACCACTTGACAACCAGAACATAAGATGCACGACGGTCAAGATTGGCGAACCACCCACCAAACTGAATCAAGTTCTAGTGGACAAGGAAGTCACCACTAATATACTATTTTTATCAACTCTGCTTCAGCTCAAGCTCACCGCCGAAAATCTCAAACTAACATCTGCAAGCGCTCGTGTTCTCGGGGACCACCCGGTACCAGTCATCGGCACCATCACTCTCCCAATCACTCTCAAAGATGCACACCGACAGACATCCTACGACGTACAGTTCGTCGTCGTCCAAGCCGATTCCGACTACACAGCAATACTCCAGCAGACACTCTGGGATGTCTTCCAATTCTGCTCAAGCCACCTCCATCCTTAAGTCGTTTCCCTCATTTGATTATTGTGTTTATTAAAAATTATAGAAATACGCCCGTCTGAGCTAGTAAGAACCATCATCTCGCTTTAAACTATTTAAACCATGGGACCAACCCCGGGCATGTTACCACCGTTCTCAAATTACTTCATTCATTTTATATTATTCTCTTTACTCATCTTAACAGTACAAGAATCGGGAAAATGACTCGCCCGCACGGAGATCATACGATCAAATGAAAACATATGGCGCTAATCAGAGCAACACCATGGGGGCCTGCCCCCCTCACGAAGAAGCCGCGAGCCTGTCTCGCGCGAAAAGCCGTGGACCTGTTCCACGCAACACTGTGGGGGCCTGCCCCCCTCACGAAGAAGTCGCGAGCCTGTCTCGCGCGAAAAGCCGTGGACCTGTTCCACGCAACACCGTGGGGGCCTGCCCCCCTCACGAAGAAGTCGCGAGCCTGTCTCGCGCGAAAAGCCGTGGACCTGTTCCACGCAACACCGTGGGGGCCTGCCCCCCTCACGAAGAAGCCGCGAGCATGTCTCGCACGAAAAGCCGTGGACCTGTTCCACGCAACACCGTGGGGGCCTGCCCCCCTCACGAAGAAGCCGCGAGCCTGTCTCGCGCGAAAAGCCGTGGACCTGTTCCACGCAACACCGTGGGGGCCTGCCCCCCTCACGAAGAAGCCGCGAGCCTGTCTCGCGCAAAAAGCCGTGGACCTATTCCACGCAACACCGTGGGGGCCTGCCCCCCTCACGAAGAAGCCGCGAGCCTGTCTCGCGCGAAAAGCCGTGGACCTATTCCACGCAACACCGTGGGGGCCTGCCCCCCTCACGAAGAAGCCGCGAGCCTGTCTCGCGCGAAAAGCCGTGGACCTGTTCCACGCAACACCGTGGGGGCCTGCCCCCCTCACGAAGAAGCCGCGAGCTTGTCTCGCGCGAAAAGCCGGGGACCTGTTCCACGCAACACCGTGGAGGCCTGCCCCCCTCACGAAGAAGCCGCGAGCCTGTCTCGCGCGAAAAGCCGTGGACTAGTTCCACGCAACACCGTGAGGACTTACCCCCCTCACAAAGAAGCCCTCATACAAACTAGGTCGTGAGCCAGGCCCACGCACTAAGCCATGGGTCACTCCCATACTAATACACCATGACAAAGATCAACTCCCACCAACTTCCATCTCGTGACAAAAGGCATCTGTGCAAAACACATGACGACGACATACAAGTAAGGCTATCATAGAAAACAATGAATTGGAGCCCTAACGGCAACAATCTCAAAAGCTATAATAGAAGCAAATGACTACGAATAAATGACGAGACATACAACAGCGGATAAACACTACAACTACTCATCATCAGCATCCGAGCTAGAACGCTCGTCATCTGAAACGTCCGCAAAGCTGAAACCGGAAGTATCACACCCAAGATGCTTCCCTAGGAAGCGAAAGACCTTCGAAACACCACGACGAAGCGCTAACTGGCATATGTCATCCATCTGAGGCTCTACTTCCTTGGACCAAATGTCATCACGAACCTCCTCCGCGATCAGGCTACGATCCCGCATATAGTCCAAGGATTCCAGGTACTCCGCAAAACTTCAGAATCTCCACCACCTCGTCGCAGGGAGGAAGACGGAAACCAGATCTGAGCGACACTTCGCAGACAGTCAGCCAACCACGGGGAGGATTCTGAACCCGCTCCTCAGGACGCGGGATCCTCACCTCCAAGTCAGGAGGAAGTCCGAACTTCGTTCTCCAAATAGCCACACCATCTTCAGTCAACGAGGAGCGTAGACGCATTGGTCCAGCAGAGCGCTTCGGTACCTGCGCACCACAAAAAACTAGTCAGTCCAAAAGTGGTAAAATTACGTAACTATTCACACGCACAACCTCCTCCATAACCGCGCACGGCTTGCAGGCGCGCACGACATGCACGTGCGCCCGGCCTGGACGTACACACGACCTCCGCACAAGCACCGCCGGCGCGCGCGCATAACCTGCGCGCACGCATAACCTGCGCGCACGCATAGCCTCGTCAGGACCGGCCTGCGCACGCGGCCAGCGCGCGCGGCCTGCGCGCGCGCGTGCGAGCAGCCCGCGCACGCGGCGCGCGCGGCCTGCGCGCGCGGCACGCGCGGCCAGGGCGCGCGCGGCCAGCGCGCGCGCGGCCAGCGCGCGCGCGGCCAGCGCGCGCGCGGCCAGCGCGCGCGCGGCCAGCGCGCGCGCGGCCAGCGCGCGCGCGGCCAGCGCGCGCGCGGCCTGCGCGCGCGCGGCCTGCGCGCGCGGCCTGCGCGCGCGGCCTGCGCGCGCGGCCTGCGCGCGCGGCCAGCCAGCCCGCGCGGCCTGCGCGCGCGCGGCCCGCGCGCACGCGGCCAGCGCACGGGCCGCCAGCGCGCGCAGCACGCACGGCCGGCGCGCACAGCATAACCGCGTACGGACCGCCTCTGCGCACGCACGGCCACGCACGGCCAATTCCTGCACCTTGCCGGCCTCCGCACATGCTCGCCTGAAGTCCGCTTTCCAAACTAGCACGCACCAGCGTACCTTAGAGCCACACGCCATCGCCGCCATCCCGGATTCCACGCTGGTGATCACCACCGCGACCTGAGTTAGAAATCTCTCCCCGTACTCGCTTCCCTCCCAACTGAAAGAGATTTGGGGGGCAATTGATGGGCTCCACCTTAATTTATAAGGAAAAGGAGACCCCCATGATCCCCATCAATGGAGATCATGGGTGGGCCCCCCTAACCCCCATGATCTCTCATGGAGATCATGGGAGTGGGCCCCCTTTCTCCCCACCTTTAGGGGAAGGAACCGCCGCCGGCGGTTCCCCTCCGGCCATGGCCGGCCTCGGCCATGGCCGGCCTCGGCCATGGCCATGGCCCGGCCATGGCCGGCCGCGGCCATGGCCGGCCGCGGCCATGGCCGGCCGCGGCCATGGCCGGCCGCGGCCATGACCGGCCTCGGCCATGGCCGGCCGCCGCCGTGTCCGGCCGCCTCCTCGCCATCGGCGTCGTCCGGGCGGCCCCGCCTCGGGATGACCTCCCCACCGTCCGATCGAGGGGGAGGCCCCGCCGGCCGTCCGATCGGGGCAAAACCACCCACTAACCCACTATGTTAGTGGTGGGGCCCGCCGTAACTTCCCCCTGGAGCCTATAAAAGGACCCCAGGGGCTCCTCATTTGATAATCTTCTTCTCCTACACTTCCCCCCCACCTTCTTCTTCCTCAGGTGGGAGCTCTCCCGTTCTTCTCCGCCGGTGGCCACCTCTCGTCGCCAACAACCAGCGGCCGCCTCTCGCCGCCAACCACCGGCCGCCGCCCGTGACCTCCAGCGGCCCCCAGTGGCTATCAGCACCCGCCAGCAGCTATCAGCACTTGTCCTAGTCCGTCGGCCCCGTCATCGGCTATTGGCACCCCACCAGCGCTCAATCGCAAAGGAAGCACCCCAAGAACAGAGAAAGACGAGCAAGGGAAGCAGCGGCAACCCTGGAATACACACCGCCTCTGAGCGCACGCGCCTAAAGCGTCCCGCGCATTCTACCGTCCCAGTCCCGTTGGTGAGGCAGTCTGTTGCCCACCAACGGCTGCATTTACTCTCTCCCTCTTCAAGATTGTAACGTGAGCGGCCTGTCGCCCCGATTCCCCCATCAAATTGTAACCTCCAGCAATCTAGTGGATTTTGACCGGCAGAGACCCAGTCACGTGGTTTTTCACCCGGTTGAAGGGTTTTCCATGATAAACCCCCCTGTGTTCATTCCCCCTTTTCCAACTGACTGTGTGCGCGCTCGACCGTCCCGCGAGCTAAGGCGGTCCAAGATTATCCGGTCCGACCGGGGCGTCGGGTTAGTCCGCAACAAAAATAAAATTTTAAATCGACAAAATATAATATATATATATTCAATAAGCCAAAAAAGATACAAATAACCATATACATATCACTTCAATTGTGCCGACGCTTTTTCACTTCATAGAATTCATCTATGATATAATCTTTGTCAATTTTCTCCGCTATTTCTCGCTCAATATATAAAGTCATGCAATCTGCAAGAAATTCATCTTCCATCTTGTTACGAAGTCTCGTTTTAACAAGTTTCATAGCAGAAAATGATCTTTCTGTGGTTGTTGTTGAGACCAGAAGAGTCAAAATGAGACGAATCAATTTGTCAATAAGGTAGTAGGTGTTCGATTTTTTTGTTTCCACTAATTTCTCATACAACTTGGAAATTGTAGACAAATTTTTAAAGTCCTTATGAGAAGGAACATTGAGTTGATAATGCTGCAATTGAGTATTTAACACATAAATTTCTTGTTCACTGAAATCTTGATGATAGAAATTCTTTGCAAGGACACATATATCATCAATCTTGAAAGACTTGTATTCATCACTTGGATCTAATGTCATACTTAGATGAAGGAGTTCCATAAAATTTTCACTGAATCTAGAATTTAGCTCCTATCACACAATTTATGGAGGCATTAAAAATATCTACTTGAAAATGATGTTTGACTGTAATGATATCACGCGGACTTCGAAACCGACGATCACTATATCGAGCATTCATGTCAGGAACTTTAACTTCATTTTTCTCAAAGAATATATTCACATCATGTAAGAACTTTTCCCAGCCAGATTCTCGCAACTTCTGAATGAGAGTTTTTGTTATTGAAATTAAATTTACGGCATTCAGTATATCATGAGATTGATGTTGTAATGCTTTGCATAAAACATCACTGATTCCCAAAATTTCTTTCATCAAATGCAAAATGAAAACAAATTCAAATACTCCCATTTTTCTAAAGGCTGTTTCAGCATCCCCTCGTTGAGCAGATGTTCCTTCATTATCACTAATATCAAGCAACACAGAGCATGTAGCATTATACATATTTATAACACTATAAACAAAGTTCAGATGTGACGACCATCTAGTGTCACCATGTCGTTGTAGTGAACCAATTTGATTGGCTCCCGTGTCGGTTTCAATTTCACCTAGAGCAATCATGTGATCGAAGTACTCTTTTTGAGCAGCTCGCAATTGATCATTGTGTTTAGTAGAAGCACCAACAGTATTAATAATATATATCAACTCATTAAAAAAATTATGCACTGCCTTCACTTCCTTTGATGTTGCAACAAGAATTAGTTGTAGCTTATGTGCAAAACAGTGAACATAATAAGCTCGAGAGCATTTATTAAGGAATAAAGTTTTTAAACTCTTCCATTCATCTCGCATGTTACTTACACCATCATATCCTTGATCCCGTATATCCTGGATACTCAAATTGTGACGAGAGAGGACTGCAGAAATTTAATTCTTAAGAGACAGTGTACTTGTATCTGTAACATGAACAAGATCTAAAAACCTTTCTTGCACAAAGCTATGAACATCCACAAATCGAATCATGATAGCCATTTGCTCTCTTTTTGACTCGTCTCTAGATTTGTCAACTATTATGCAAAATTTGGAATCGTTAATTTCCTTACGAATTACATCTTGCACTTTTCTTGACATAATCGAAATAAGATCCTTCTGAATATCAGACGATATGTACATAGCATTTCCTGACGCATTTTATAACACAACCTCATCAACTTCCTTGTTATAAGTCCGAAGCAATTTGATTACTTGCACAAAATTCCCACGATTAATAGATTCTGGAGTTTCATCGTGACCTTGAAATGCAATTCCTTGAAATGCACAATATCGCAATGCATCAATTAAAGTTCTAACCCGTAACCGATTCATTGCGATTTGCTAAGATGTTTGTCTTTCCATCACTATATCTATATGTTGAGTTTGTGCAATTAAATCCGCACATTTTTTGACTGCAATGCTGTTTGGAGAACAATGATCCTTCCATGTATGAGTCAAAAAGGCACAATTCTTTCTATTGACTTTCTTCCAGTTATGAAATCCTTCAATCGTGAATGAGTTTGTTCCATACCGACCACTATTTTGTTTATTGAAAATATAGCAAGGTGCATAATATGCAGCATCTTTGCAGGAGAATACTCTAACCATGGAAACTTCTCGAACCACAAATATTGAAATCTTCGATTATGTTCACCTGAGGATGGATACTCTTGAAGTTTGTGTTGATAATGATCAAGTTTAATATAAGCTCGTCGCATTTCATCCTGTTGATTTATAGGATAGTCCCAAATTTGTCGTCGTAATCCAGGATCAAGCTCGAAAATGATTGAACCACTTTCAGTTAGGGAAGAATCAATATTATCTATATCTTGAGATTGAACATTAACTTGTTCTATTGACAAAGATGTGTCGGCTTCATTTGTTGATTTTTGTTGAAAAACGAATCAATAGTTTTCAATTTTTCATGGTTATCTGTATAACAAAAACAACTTGTGAAACATCAACAAAAGACTATTTGATCATAATTATGGGCAGAAACAACCAAATTTTAGACATGCTTACAAAAGACTATTTGAGGGTTTTTGAATGGCTAAGTTATCCACTTTACGATGTTGCCGGCCGCCCGGCACACACAGAAGAAATTGTATATTCAGCAAAAGAAGAAATTGTTGCGATTTCACCTACTAATGGATTTCACAGCAGTTATTCAGCTAAATATTCAGAGGTAAAACCATGATCTCTGTTATTGATTTGCATTTGGGAATTTGGTGATTTAATAGATTTTCTTGATATTCAATGTACATGAATCTACAGATTTGGTCATTTTCATTCACCAAATTTAACAATGTAAATGACATTATGCATTTATACATTTGATAATTTTTGATCCACTGCTTCTGTCTACACTATACATATCTCGGTTGCCTCTGCTGGTGATTCCAAAGCCCAATGGAGAGGAGGCAGAGCCACAGAGCTAAATGGCGCAGAGTTTGAAAGAAGATTACTTTGACACAATTTATTGACTTGCAGCAAGAGTGCAATCATGTAGCGAGACTCTTAGCATGCAGTTTTAGCCTACAATTTTAGCATACATCACAGTAATCAGTTGAATAAGTAATGATCTAAAGAAAAACTGAACTCAAAAATAGTTTTAGCATACAGTTGAAGCAGTAATGATCTAAAGAAAAAAGTGGTAAAACTGAACTAAAGAAAACAACATCTAGACGAGCTTTGCAAGAAGAACTGAAGAAGGAATGGGCTTACCCGAAGCGCGGTTTGCAGCTGACTGAGGCGGGTGGAGAGGAGGAGATCGCCTTCCTGCTGGATATATGCTGGCGAGGAGCTGAGGAGTGAGGCTCGCCTGCTGGATATATGCTGGCGGGACCGCAGGAGGAGTTGAGGGGAGAACTGGAGTCTGGAGAAGAGGATAGATCAGGGAGAAGACGACGGAATGGGGAGAAAACTTGCTGGACAGTGCTTGCGTCGAATGGGAAAAAATGCGCTTTTGACGTGGGTGGCAGTCGAGGAGCTGAGGAGAGCCTGCTGGCGGGAGGATTTGAGGGGAAAAGAGAGGAGATATCGTATAAACGCAGGATAAAGGCAGGATTTTGCGCTGGAAAACCTGCTGGAGAAGACAGCAATGCCTTAGTCGCTGATAAATGCTGCCATGCTGGATGCTTGGATAACCTGCTGGATAAAAGCAAGGATTTGCTAAAATGATGAAAATGCATGGGGGAGCGGGATAGATGAGGTGGCTGGATGGGAGTGCTGTGTAAAAAAGTCAAGCATACATCATGTTTTAATGAGGCTTTTAATGAGGATTTTTGGCATGAGCTGGCAACAAGACTAAAATGCCCCCAAAACTTATATCCATAAACTTGTTTAAAAATTGGGGGGGGGGGGTCGGGCCCCCATGGGCCCCCCTTGGATCCGCCCCTGTCCGCCGCCGAAACTTTTTCTCGAGTTTCCTATAAGGTAACTTCATATCCAGAAAGCTTTGTTTTGCTATGTTCCATCATTTGAATGGATTTGTATGAGTATGAATCTATTTGCTAGTTTCCTCTTTGTTTGATCAATTGGCAAGTTTCCTCTTCAATGAATTTTGTTGTATCATCACTTTAAACGGTAGACACCTCGCCGAACATTGTCGCTCCATGCTACTGTTTGCGTCGCCTCAATCTGGCGTCGCGTCGGAGCGCCAATGGCCAAACAAACATCCCCTAAGCTAGATGGGAAAGCAAAGAGGAGGTGCGGAGCACACTTTAGTAAAGATGAGAGGACACATTTGACGATTAATTTTCAGGAGCATGCTGGCGAGTGTAGATTTGTGTTCATTTGTGTTTCTTGTTTACCTGCAATATTTTATAGTTGTGTCTGTGTGTGTACCGGATTTTACAACAGATTATTGTTGTAAAATATTGTGGCGTCACTCCCCAAAACCACGTGGTTAGGGGAGGAGTGACCACCCCGCTTGTACACTCAGGACCAAGAAGCACGCTGGGCGGTGTGAGACTAAACCACCCCTTTTAACGAGTCGCAACACACGCTCGGACACCGCCATCCATTCCATGTGGCGCACTCAACACCCTCCCTCTCCACGTGCCCCCTTGCTCGATACCATGTAAAGCATCGTGGCGTCACTCCCCAAAATCACGCGGTTAGGGGAGGTGGGGCCACCCCGCTTATACACTCAGGACTAAGGAGCACGCTGGGTGGTGTGAGACTAAACTACCCCTTTTAACGAGTCGCGACACACGCTCAGACACCACCGTCCATTCTACGTGACGCACTCAACACTCTCCCTCGGCATGTGCCCCTCCTGCTCTGATACCATGTAAAGCATTAATGTAGTGTCACTCCCCAAAATCACGTAGTTAGGGGAGGAGTGGCCACCCCGCTTATACACCCAGGACCAAGGACCAGATGGGCGGCGTGGGACTAAACCACCTATTTTAACGAGTTGTGACACACGCTCGGACACCATCGTCCATTCCACGTGACACACTCAACAATTGTAATTATCCTAGTACTTTTTTTTTACTTAGGCTCCGTTTGCCACGGTAATGATGGTGATCGTGAACATGAGAATCAAATTGTCATTCGTTAACGTCCACCTAAGAAACTTCATCCACCTTTACATTCAAACGGACGAAGTTTCTTCCACTTTTATAATATTTTTAGAATTAGTACTGTGTGTAACACTGATGAAGCAACATTTCTATTATTTGTATTGAAATGGCAACAACAACTGTGTTTATCAAGTGGTTTTTATTACCATATTCTTACGAATGTGCTCTATGGGAATATGGGACCTTCTATGTGTGAATATTTGAGCATTCATGGTCATTGATTGCACTACACCATATATTTCTGTGGTTCATTGCACAACACAAAATATGAGAAGATTTCTTAATTAGGAGCCAAATATGTTGATTTCCTTTGTAAATCTGAAGAAATAATGAAATCTCTTTCCGCTCCAAAATTCTTTATGGTATCAGAGCTAAATAAGACCCATGATGCTTAAACTGCTTAGCCGTCTTCAGCGGCGGATTAAGGAAGTTTGACTAGGGGGCCCAATCAAAAGACAGATTTTTTTTATGATCAATATCTATACCAAAATTTGCACATATAGAGATATCAAAATAGATTTATAAAAAATATTATTTTCTTATTGCAGCTTATCTATTTAGAGACATCTGAGTCCAATTTTTAATGTTTTCAGAACAAATGGAACGTTACATGATGCTGACCTGATCATTGTTGCAGTATACATAATATTAACTTTTCAATAATTTGAGATGTGAGAATATAAAAAGTATTAACAATTTCAATTTAATTTGTTTGTTTAGGTGTTCGGGTTAAATATTTGTGTGCCGATGTAAATAAATTTTAAAAAAAAATATGTTGATCGCAATGAAAATGTTTTAGATAATCTCCTTGCTACAAAGTATGGGTTGCAATAAAAATGTAAAATGTTATCATTAGTATTAAAACATTTGACTAATCTCATTGCTGTCACTATTTGTTAACACCTCTAAGAGCATATAAAGCTCCTCCTTCGAAGTTAAGAAGAACATCCGTATTAAAATATATTTAAGACAAAAGTGTGG